>OZ020503.1:25217079-25244733 GCA_963971365.1 Lasioglossum villosulum | reverse complement strand
CTCTCTTTTCCTCCGCTTCTTCTCTCAATTTTCCACGGTTCTCGCGGCGCGCTGGAATCGCGGTCGCGAGCGGGTTCATTGATCCTCGAGAGGCGAGCACACCGCTCTGCGGCGGGTACGATCGCGCAGACACACCGGAAGTCGGTCCCTCGATCGAGCGATCGTTCCCGACGACAGAGAGATGGCTATCCGGATCGACGACGATTCCAGATGGACGGTAAAAAAGGAAGAATATCAGTTCCGAGCGAACGCCTTCTTGGCGAAGGTCGACCGGCAGAGTTGGCAACGTCGTTAGTCGCGACGAGCCACGGTGTCCATCAAAATGGGACTCTCTGTGCTCGCTCGCTCGCTTACGGACTCTCCCAATGCCAGCCGGCAATAATGTTGTCACCGAAGCTCGTGGCAAGTTCTCGGTCGTCTCCTTTCCGAGGGAATTGCCAAGCCAAGAGCCAAGAACCGAGCCGCAGTCGAGCTCGCAGAAACTGGTTGCACGCGAACGAACCCCGTTCGACGGTCTGCGCCACTCGCTCTCTCGCGTAGGTGCCCCCCTCCTCTCGTTTCGTTCCTTCGACGCCGGAAACGCGTGTCGTTAGCTTTCACGGTCGTTCGAAGAATGCGCCGGTGAAACGCAGAAATTCAGAAGACAGTCGGTGCCCGCGGTTTTCCTACCATCCGACCGAGTGAACCTGTTCGTGCGTCGAAGTCGGAACTGGAAGAAACTATCCTGTATTTTCTATGAGATTTTTGTACGAACACGAGACCATAACTCACGATTCACATGATGGATATGGGTAATTCTTTTTTTGTTTTGTTCGTTGTGGTCCTGGAAAAGTTTTCAGGACAAGAATTCGAGACAATTACAAAGGATCATCGGAAAATTCGGATAAACTGCAAAAATCATAATTTTCGAAACGGTACACAGAACGATCACAAACAAATTTATTGAAATTTGGACAGGATAAATATTTGTTATCTCCTAAACGCTCAGTTTTTTATTTAATTTTTTTTTAAATATTGTATTGTCATCCACTTCTGAGTTATGTTGAAAGTTTCCAGTCTCTAGTTCATCGGGAAGTTAGTTTAAAATCAATTGCAAAATATGTTCCGAACAGACAGATCGGAAAGCGAGCTAATAAAAATGTGGTAAAATAGATAAAAATCGTTGAGATTGGGGTTAGGTAACTGTCTGGAAGGTTCACCCCCGAGAATTCAGGGAACACGAGACAGAATCTCGGAGAGGACGTCAGGTGCGTAGCCACGTAGAGAATCGCCAGGCCAACTTGACCTCGACGCGAGCATCGTCGGAGCGAGTGCACGGCTAATGAACGGTGGCTCGTTAATGGAACGATTCCCCCATTGTGGATCGGTGGCTGAGCCCGGCCGGGTATGGGGCTGCGGGCGGAAACCCCATGCTGCCTTTGCTTCCTCTGGGATCAGCCTGACGCACCGATCGTCCGTGGGACCCCCTTTACGACTCACCAATCTCCGCGTTCCCTCCACCGTCCCATTCCGTTCTGTTCCGTTCCGTGGACACTTGGGTGTCGTTTGCGGGAAACGTCATCCCCGCGATCTCGTTGTACTCATCGAGGAGATTGGCCAGCCCGTATATATTTTTTTCTCCGGCCGCAGAAAGGGAGGGAATCGTTACGAATCATCGACCAAAACGCGCCGTCTGTTGCTCCCCGTACAGATAAATCTGAAACTGCATTCGAACGAATCTCTGGAAACCCTTGACCCGCGAAGTTGATGGTTGATGGTCTCCGATGAAGTTAAGTGCTCGCGAACGAAGCTTTTTAAAAATATTCATTCCTCGATTGCTGTTCTGAAGACTTCGATAATTGAATTTCGGAACTTCTCGAGCTCTATAAATACAGCGAATGTCAATTTACTTCTGAGGAGTCGCAGAACCATTTTTGCGATGATCAAATACAATTAAATTAACAATGAAATTATCTCCGAAGCTAGATTTTCAGAGAACGTAATCGCCAGTCCAGTTTACGATGTCCAGAGCGAGTAAGACAACCAGTTTCCAGTTGTCAGTCGTTTATTCCCGGGTAAAATCGCTGGGCCACCGTCATTAACCGATGCCCGGTCTTTTGTTTCTCGCGGGCTTGGTGCAATTTCGCGGTGCATATTCGACCGAGCCGATGGCAACCACCGTGACCGGGTCCGCAACTCGGATTGGGGATTTCGGTGGTATTCGAAATGAATTTTTATCGGGCAACCGGACTACCGAGCGGGAATTTGCATCGGCCGTACACCGCCGGCGGCCGTATTAAAATTCAACGATTCGAACTGGTCCGGTCCCTTTGCCAATGGCGAGGATTTATCGCACGGAAAATTCATCCAGCACAACGGGGAAATATTCCGGTTTTCGCTCCGTGCCGGTGGAATTTTCGAGCGGGGTCTCCGCGGCCTTGTCCCCGAGTCCAGACGTTCATCGCTCGAGTTTAAGGAAACAGAGATTATCCGGAAGATCCCCGATTCTCCCTTGGACAAATCCCTCCGGTCTTTTCATAATTCTCTCTCGTCTGGGTCGCGCTGCCTAGGTCCGTCGTCGATCTTTTCCGAAAGAGAGAGATAAAGAGAGAGAGCAAGAAAAAAAACATCGGGGAAGAATATATCCGGGCAGTCTGGAGGAGTGGAAGGTCGAGCCCTCGTCGTAGGGAACGGGAGCAAAGTTGTGTATCTGGTCGGTCAGCGAGATACATCCCGAATCCCCGAGGGATCCGGGGAAAACACGACGTTCAGGGACCCTCCATATGTCACGGGATGATGCTACCCTAACGTCGGAACGCCGGTCGGTTGTCTGATCTGCGCAAAAATGCGGGGCGAAACGGCCGTGGGAGTCGAGCGTATATTCACGCACGAGCCTTCCGCCGCCAGCAACTGAAAAAAGAAACAGGGTGACTGGAAAGAGAAAGAGAGCAGAAGAGAGACGAAGAGAAGAAGAATGATAATCCGGAAGCGACGACTAGAATTCCACGACGAATCGTTTCCTGCCGCGAGCTCCTGTTCCAGCAGTTTTCAGCGACAAAAGAAAGGAAGACGTTGGCTGGCGGGGATGTGGGCGACAAATTTGATCGTTTCCACGGGAAGAAGAAATAATTTAGAGAGGATACGCATTGTGCCCCGACCGTTACGTCAGACAAGCCTGATAATGCTCGAGAGAGTGGGCTGGAAAACAGTAAACGGGGTCCTTTGAGAAATAATTTCGTTTCGAGGAACTCCGGCCTGGAGAGAGAGACGAGACCGACAAAAGCTTCAAACTTTCCAGTCGAGAACTTTCGTTTGCCTGTATTTATTGGATAAAGTAAGCGTACGCGTCGTCATCCTGGTCGTCGTTGTCGTCGACTCAAGGGGTAGAGACAAGGAGACAACCCCTGGAACACTCTTCTACCCTCCTCGTCCTTCGTTTGACGCAATTTAACTTTAAACATTAATATTCTCGGTAATTAAAAAGCCTGGGACGGCCCCGCTTTATCGACGAGACGTCGGATTACAAAGTCTCGGAATCTCGCGGACGGAATTCAATTTTCGCAACGTGTCGCCCGCGCTTGGAACTATGGGGGGATCATCCGGCGAGCTTCCGCGAAATTACTAGCCTCGACAAAGGATAGATAAGGGGGTCAGGAAGACTCCTGAACCGAATAGGAACCTTGATTGAACCAAGCTCGAATCGTACGTCTCCAGATATACAGGGAAAAATCGGATGATCGATTCTCTTGGTCCATTTTCCTGTACTTATTTGCATGCGAACGCTGCGAAAACCATTCGACACGCAGATACATCTTCGACATACGCGTTACAGATTTTACCCCGTTCTTTTTGTTGGCCATTTTGCTTGCAGACTATGTATGACTGAAACATGGTACTATACGTCTCTTAGTGGCTACATCTTCGAATTCACGATTCGGTATTTTCTGTTCGACCATTTCAATTTTAATTTAAAGTTAGTTCCTTCTGAATCTTAGATGAGAAAGTTTATATAAGATTTCTATTTTGGTTACAAAAATATGGCGAAACTCCCAGCAGCTGGTCCAGCACAATGCGATTGAACGTCGTAGAGAACAAGGGTTAACTAGATCTTATCCAAGCCTTATGTCCACGAATCGCAACGCGGAGATTGACAAACTTTGCAATTACTCGGGCGGCAGTTTCGCGGAGGCGACGTAAATGCAGCAATTAGCGGTGCACAATAGAAGGGTTAATGGATGCGATTGACGGCGGAAATAGCGCAGTGGTAGGCGGCCTCGATCGTCTCGGGGTCCGAGTAAGAAAAATTGATCAGCTCGATTTGCATCTCGATGACGGGGTAGGAAACGAGCCGAGGAAAGATACGCGGTAAGCTTCGTAAGTTATTACACTGTTATAAATTCGAATCGCGCGCGCGGACGGGGGCGCGGGCCGTTTAAGATTCTAAGAGGATTAAAATTCGATCTCCCGGCGCACGGTGGAACGGGGGGAACTCAGCTTGGAGGTGGTGGACGAGGGGTTAGCCGGGCGCCGGATCGCGCATTATTAATGTTAGTCGTTAAAAAAACATCCGACCGGCAATAAACAGCGGTAACGACGTGCTGCGAACTGCTCAGGGTGGTCCGTCGGCGGGCCAGCGCGGTATTCGAGGAAGTTATCCGCCTCGGTTCCAAATATAGAGCAAAAGAAGATCCGCGAGGTGGATGCCGCGGGCGAGAAAAAGACCGAGGAAGAAGATAACTCGGCCGAGAGGAAACGAGAGCCATATGGCCCTCTCTCGAGCCGGAGCGTGTGCCCACGCTCGAAAGAAACGAGAATTTCTCGAAGGAATAGCGCGGGGGTTGGGGCGCGGTTCTAGGACCGAAGGGGATGGGGAGAGGGCCGAGGAAGTTTGGGCAGAGCAACCCTCCGTGAAATATAGGGCTACTAGGCCTCGCGCCGCCGCGCCGAAAGTTACGAGGCACGCGAGACTCTCGAGGCCGGAGCGTTATTGCCGCAAAAGACACGAGTATATCACCCACGCACTCGTACTTTCTTCTCCCGCTCTCCCTCTCGACGCGTTCGACCCGACTCGAACGGAAAAACGCGTTCCTGGCATTTAACGGAGCCCCGAGGCGCGAACGACGAGCAGCTTATCGTCCAGATTAGAGCCGTATAAATTACGAGGCGGCCCCGCTACAACAAGCCAGTCCCACGCTCCTTCTTCCCTATTTTCTTTCCCTGTTTCCCTCGTTTTCCGGCATGCGCGACGATCCCCGATACCCCGAGAAACCACGCCGGAGACCACTAATGGTCGAACTATTTTGACGCATGCGATCGGCCGTACAAGACGTTTGTCACCGCTGCCGGATAAGGAGAGGAACGCGGATTACCATTAGCCTATCACCTGCAGCGGTACGCTCTTCCTTCTGCTCGCTCTCTTCTCCCTTCTTCTGCTGTTTCCTTCGCTCTTCCCCTCCGTCTCCGTTTGCTCCTTTCGCTTCTTCTCTCTTCGGGACACGCTGCTCTCTTCTTTTTCCACGTCGTTCGGTCACCTGGCGCAGTGGCGAAAACCCGATAACGGCTTGTTCCGTTGCACCGAGCACAAGAGCGAACGCGCGCGCACCGCTCCTCTTTCTCTCCGTTTCTCTCTGCTCTCGCTACCGAGCACAGAAAACGAACAGAATCGAACGGGACAGCCAGGAGCTACGAGGTTCCTCGGGATCGCGTGACTGATCACTGATGGACTTGATGGGGGCGGAGAAGGATGCCATTAGCTTTATCATGGGACCCGCGACTCGCGCACCGGACAATACCCGATAACAAGACTGGAATTTCGCTTTCTTTCTGTCTCGAGCTCGTTTTTTACCTTTCCCCCCCGGCTGCAACACTGCCCATAAATACCGAGACACTTACCACGATTTTTCGAAAATGCTCTGAAAGCCATGGCCAATACCGAGAGTAATTCTGAAAATGTGGGTTTCCACGAGTAACTATGTTAGAGGGCTCGTTACTTTCGCGAACCAAGCGAATCTACCCTTGCGATTTTTCTAAAGTATCGCAAACAGTGCTCGATAATTCTACTAGTTTAGAAACCAGAAGCGTTCCTCGCGGCCGCAGCTTATACCCGGAAGCGAGTGGGGAACTTTAGCTATTTCTTACGAACGCTGTCCCACGGCTTATGGTCGGGGTGTAGAGATTTCGAGGAGTTGCATCGAAGGGAGGGGAGGACCTTCTGCGAGGCGCGAGAAAAATACGTTTAGAGACTGGAGCCGTTATTGCGGAAGCGAGTCGGTGATTATAGAGGAACGTGGATATCTGGTTTGGTTGTTTTGCTCTCGGTGCGGGTTGCTAAACGTTCGTTTCCCTTGCGTGGATGAGGAACGGTGTGTTACAGCTTCATTCCGTTCTCGCACACCGATCATTAACGCGATGCTCTCGTAATCGACGGTCAGAAAATCGAAAACGGTCTGTAGGTAAGGGAACCGGAAATCGAGCGTTAATTTGCCGTGTGAAGGGGCGCGATGCAGCCGTTCGTTCGCGACGGCCGAGCCCGGTCCAGTGAAAGCGAGACAAAAGAGATACCGCGGTGGTTAATTATTCGTTTACGCTTACCGCGATTTGCGTACAGAGTTCGAACTTATAATTATCGCGCGCGGTCTCGATATAACGCTGGGCCGGCTCTAATGACTCGTACGTTCTTAATTAAGCTCGAAGGCGGGGATCGATCCTTCGGGTCGCTCCGAGGCTCGCGGAGCGCAGCCCGCCGCGACTTACTTTCACTCGCTTGGAAACGGGCGCGTGTTCTGCGCGCGGACGGTTGCGAAATCATCGCGGTTCTCTGCATCGATAGCGAGCCTCTACTTCCAGACTACCACTGCTGCCAAAGAGAGGAAAGGTGCGCGCAGCGACCTCGGATAACGCGGTATTATTGCGCGAATAAAACGTCACGGCTGCGTTTCATGGGAAGAATTTTCGCTCCTTCTTGCCCGGATAGAAAGCGTCGGTGACACGTTATGTCATTGTTATGCGCCGTTCCTTTCCGCGTGCCCACCAAAAATCGACCATTGTTCGACTCGCACTCGGATTCTTTGCTTGTCCAACGCCCTACGCTGCGTGCCGATGGAAAACTCTATTTTAGCGACTTGGTGTAATTTAGGAAAGCTCGTAGCTAATTGTTCGCGAAGGACTTTGATGACGTGCTGCGCCAAATCGTTAACTGTCACAATGAAGAATCATAATGTACTGCTTTGTAGATTCTTCATTGTGACAGTCAATGATTTTCGCGCAGCACGTTATCAGAGTATAGAGACACGAACGTTTGAAAAAAAAATTCCACTTGAATCGATGAAAAACTGAGTTGTCGGCAGATTTTGTGCAATGTACCGGATATGTTATTGGTCCATCCTGTGCGAGTTTAGTGGCCGGTCGATTTCGCGGGTCTCGATCGTCGATTGGGCGGAAGCGAGCCATTAGGAATTGTGCTCCGCGCCTTGAAACAACATCGTAACTCGCGGCAGTACACCGGACGCTATAAAACGCGACTCCGCTATCCTGCGAGACACACGAAACCCGTGGAATTGGATCGGAAAAAATATCATTCGAGGGAGTTTTGATTTATTTTTGTTCGAGAGGTATCACCTGCTCTCTTTCTCTCTCGAGTACGTTGGTCGTGTGTCCGCGTATTTTAGGACACAGGCCGTGCAAATGTTTGTTCCGGGATCAACCGGCTAGCCGGATCCCGGCGAGCTGGACACCCGTGCACCGCGTAAACAGGATAAACGTTACAAATATTGTAGGCGACGCGCGAGTGATTTACGGGCTTCGTTAATCGAAACGACAGTCGAACGAGGTTGAAAGGCCGTGTTTTCGAGAGCCATCGAGAGCCTAGCTATCGTCCCATCCCTCCTGTGTACAGGCACACACACACGTATGTACACGCGTGTTTTCGTAACGTTCGATTGCCAGGGTCGGGGGCGCGGACGTGTTTTCGCGGGGGAAACGAAAATACCGATGCGCGGCGTCGCACGGTCCCGACGTTATTGTTTTTAATTAGAAGCGTCGCGTTTTTACGCGAAAAACCGGCGGGGTCGCGTATCGCGCGGCACACTCGCGTCGAGACGTCGAAAAAATTCTATTATTCCCGCGTCCTCTCCAACTCGCTCCTCTCCTTGGCGAGCTCAGGAGCGAAAGGGCGGGAGAACGTTCGAAATTCAAAGGGCTGTGTTTTAAATCCGCCAAGCCTGTCGGAACGCGACGCGACGGGGCGACGGACAGAATTCTGGGAAAATGCTAGGCGCGTTTTTTAACCCGACCACGCGCATTTGACATCCGGGATTATCGCGACTGTGTTCTCGACTTTATTACGTGTTTATTTTCCACAGTCTTACGATCTCGCGTGAATCGTTTCTCTCTCAAAACAGAGCTCCGGTTAATTCGCCTCGTAAATTCGAGTACGGTTTCCCTCGTTCTTCGTGGTTATTGCGCTCGAATTCATTGGGGAACGTAACTCGTCCGCGGACGTCACTTGCGTGAAAAAAAATGGTATGAAAGCTTGTGTATATTTTCGGATTTTTGAAACGAAAGAAACGCATTGGAATATTGTTTTCCGTTGTAAGTGCAGATTTGTTTGAACGAAGCGTACGTTTAACATACAATCGAATACACGAATGGTTGATAAAAATTATGATACATCTTTCTGTTTTGACAAATTCGGAGCGACTGACTGCCTCGTCGCGGTGTTCGGCTCATCCGACAAATACATATTTTCGGAACGGGTAATTGCCTACATTTTCTACAAATTTTACAGTTCGGACAACATTTTTCGCATCGACTTTTCGTCAGCGTTGAGAAATACTCGAGAGCGTAGCAGTTTGTTGGGTTCTCGGTGGTTATTCCGCTTCCGTTGACGATCGCCTCGGGTTCATCGGAAAGGGAATTTGTCCGGCAGACGTCTTTTGCGGTCCGTGTCTCGCGACATCGAGTCCCGATAGACAAAGAAAGGGATTCGAGCGGAGAAAAGTACGGGGCTGGGATGAGAAGGGAAGCGACGCGACGCGGCGCCCGGAGAGTTTCGGGAAAATAAAAGTGAGCGTCCTCGTCGAGAGTGGCGATCGTCCGAGGTATAATAATTTCGGGGAACTTTCCGGCCCCGGTCCCCTCGGCAGCAGCTCTTCTACCCGGTCCTCTACCCCTCAGTCTCGCTCTATATATTTTTTCTTCCTCGTCTCCGGAGTGTACGTCTTCCCTTTGTTACGTTTACGAGCCTCCTCGGATCCGGAGTAAAAACCTCCACCCTCTGCCACGCTTCCACCCACCCACACCCCTGTTCTCCTGCTTCGGCTGTTTTTTTCTCTGTCGGTTCGTCCCTCTCGTTTTCTAGCGAGCGAGCGAAGCGCAGCCGTGAAATAAATCCGTATATTCCGGAGGGTCTTAAATTCAACCGGAAATAGAATTTGTCCCGAGGCGGTCACGGAAGGCAATGGCGCGAGGCGAGAAACGACAGAAGAAGAAGCTTCACGCGGAGGAAAAAGCTCGGGACGCATCGAGAGAATCCGTAATGTCGCGGCGAACCAACGTGCGCACCGTCAGGGATGGAACACCGGGGGTAAAAAGAGGGTGGGGGTGGAAAGGGTTGAGTTTTCCACGTGTCGGCGTTCTCCGTGGATCGTCGCGGATGGTGAGAAACGAGCAGAGTCCGGAGCCGGTGGAGGGGAGAATTTAATTTTCTCGAAGGAAAACGAAAACAAACCCGCCGCCTGATTTACGATCGGGATCGAAATGTTAAAATATTCGCGTTGTATTTTACGACGGAGCGCCACGATGGTGTAGCATGGCGCTCTCTCTCGTCGAGCGAACGGTTGCTGGCCGGGAATGTGCTCGTGGCACGGAACGAGGAACGAACGACGAGGTTTTCGGGTTGTATTAAAATTTTAAATATCGGAGTTATATCTCGGCTCGGGTCTGGCAAGGTTCAAAGGACGTTTTATAATGCTCTCGCCCTGTGGACGGGAAGAAGAAGTAGTGCTCGTTAGAGGCAGCCGTGGTGGCGAACGTTGTGTAGCCTCGGTTGCACCTGTTCGAGTACTATTAGAGACGGCTTAAAATTTTCACGAGCCTCTCGAGGCCGGTCCTCTCCTTACGGCCGCTTCGGCCCGGCTCCTACCCGTTGCCGAAATCTGCAATTTGGCGGGATCCATCGTAAGCAGGTACTTGGAAAAGAAAGTCTACGCCGGAAGAGAATGGAAAAAGAACGAGGCCTTTGCACGCTGAAGAAGGTGGCCAACCACCTTCTGAGTGGGCGACCCGCTTCCAGACGATCCTCATCGTGTTTACATCTGCTCCGAAGGAAGCAAAAGTAACCGGGTGGCTTGCGAAAGGGGGGAGGGTGAGGCGGTGAAAAATGAGGGAAAAAATGGGAAATCGTGGCTTATCAAAGGAGGCTAGATACCCAGGGGGTGGCTTCCACCCCCTGTCAGGCTCCTCGAGGTCTCTTCTCTTCGTCTTTTTCTCTCACTCTCTCGCCTTCTCTCGAGACGCGAGGCTGTTTTCGGCAATTGCTACCGGGTCTTGTCAAAAAGTTGAAAGAGAGAGGCCCGGTGAAAAGAGGCACTACGGATTTCTAGACCGGTCGAGTCACTGGAGGATGAGAAAGCGGTGGAGAAGAGAGAGAAGGACGAGAGCGAGAAAAGAAGGGCGGAGAACTAGGGAGAGAGAGAGAGAGAGAGTGGGAGAGAACGGTTTCGGGGGTGGCTGGAGGGAGACGAAGAAGCTGGGTGGCGGACGGAAGGGGTGTGCGGGGGTGGAGGGGGAGGAGGACATCTTAAATTTTTTACGAGACCACTCGTGAGCAATGGCAACGGAAGAAGGCAAGCACCATAGACCTAGGAGGCGCTGCACGCCGACCGACAGCATTTCACTGAAGTCTGCAATTTCGCGGATGCATCTTGGCTGGTCTGGCTAGAGCAGGAGAACGCGAGGGAAGGAGAGGAAGGTCTTTGCCCGCTTTAGAAGAACTCCTAAAGCGCGCCTTCCACCCCTTTCTCCCTCGATCCACCTTTCCACTCTACTATATTTTGGTACTCTAGAATTTCGTGCTTCCTTCAGCCCTATGCCCAGCCCTCCCCTCCTCGTCTTCGAACCCTTCACCTCTCGTACACGAAGCCCTCTATCTCTTCCCTTCCCTACCCATCTGTTCTTCTATTCCCATCCTCTCTCTCTCTCTCTCTGCGCTTCGTCTTCCCTTCTCTTCTTCCTTGTTCGTCTCTTTTCGTCGAAGAATGGCGAGACGTCGGCCAGACCCTGCGGCCTACCGGAGCAAAAGAGATCGACCAAAAGCTTGGTCGAAAGAAGACGATGGATGCTCTCTCCCTCTCACTCTCTCTCTCGCTCCTCGACCCTCTCTTCGTCCCGCGTTCCCGGTCTCTCTTCCTCGCGCGCTCTGTCTCGCGGTTCTATGTATGCCCGAGAGGGAACAGAGCGAGAGAGAGGAAGAGAGACGGATAAACGCATGGTATTGATCCTAAAACCCCTTGCTCCTCATCCCATCCCACCACCTAGCATCCCTTCCACCGCGCCAACGATCCCCAAAGTTGCGTTCGGTCTCTCGCTCTCCTCTCTCTCTCTTTCTCTCTCTGCCTCCTCCCTTTCTTCTCGCTTTCGGCATTTCCCCCTTTTAAACTCGGGCTAGATGACTGGTCGAGCGACTATCTCGTGGAGCTTAGATGCATGCCTCGTGTGTGATACGAGTCGACCTTGAACTTGGAATTAGTCTCGGCCACGTATCCGCGCCGCGCTTTTGTTTCCGCGCACTCTTTCCTTCGCTCCTCCTCCTACACCTGAGCGAAAATTTTCCTACCACACTCTCGATTTCTGCCTTACACCGAAATAATCGACGTCGGACCGTGAGAAAGGCGAACGACGTAATCCTGTCGACCCTGCAAAAGCCATTGTACTGTTCTCGTGCGGCTCGTGTAGTTTATTAAACTTTCCACCGGCGGGATTATTAACCACGTGCCTGGAAAACGTTTCAGTACTCGTACTTTTAGGAATATGCTTTGATCCTGTTGATTCTAGTTGCAACTTTAAATCGACCCTCATGGTACCATCGATTACTGCGGGCTTTATGCGTTCATTACAAAAATTAGTAGGTCAAACAATCGCTGAAACTTCTGATTGGGTTTTTCAAAACTACACATGCAAGTAATGCAAATACATTTCCAGTGATAACAAGGGCCAGGCGTATTCACGATAGCGTTTCTAAATACTTGTAATCTGCGTGCCTAAAGGTTTTTTCTTGTTAATAATGTTTCTTTTATTTACCTTTTTCCTAATGTTCTTGCTTATCATTATACTTTGTACTACAAAGTAACGTACATTGTGTTCTAATAAATCTCATACGAGATTTTCTAAATTAAAAAAAAAATAAGAGCCAGGAAACATGCGCAACCGTTTCGTTTTGGGTCATGCCCGACCCGGTCCTGTGGGCGAGGGTTAACCATCGGCGAGGATCGTGAAAGGGCGAGCTGCCGGAATGATCGATACGCATCGAGTGACGCGCGGAAGCGATCGGCAGCGTTGAAAGACCGAAAGAACCGGTGAAGCGAAGACGCAGAGAGGTTCTCTCGTCCGTTTACGATCGTCCAGCACGCAGAGTGCGGAGCGGAGAGAGTCAGGCCGTCCATCTGCCTCGCAGCGCGTCATTTGGCACGCTCCGAGGAATATCCGGAGAAACAATGATGCCTGCCGAGTCATCGGGTTTAACAGTACAGGTGCCAAACGGTCGTGGATCGCGGCAGTGGTTAACTGCCGGGCAGCAGCCAGTCGACCGAGATCCGAGCCAATATTCGCCGGTTGATTTTCATGAACCGCGCGCGGCTCGGTTCGGCGCGACGGAAACGTTCGATTGTGCTGTTGGCCGTTTCGGGGAGGAGGGTTGGTGGACGAGAACGATCGTTCGCGATCGCGCCACAAAAGAAGCTCGTTTCCACTCGATGAATCTCGGTGTACGAGGTCCCGGCACAAGGGGCACGAGTTTATTCGAGTTTATTCGCCGCGGACCGTGGCGAGGGTGGCGTGGGGAAAGAAAGAGAAAGAGAGGGAGAGAGAGTAGAGACTCTGTTGGTAGCGGCCCGATGAAAGTAAACCACTCGGCAAAAGCCGCGCAAAGGCGTCTTCAAAGTTTCCCGTTCGGCTGCCGGGTTAAGGTCGATTCATACACGTCAGTTCCGAGCGTCCATCAAAATAAACTTACCCAGGTTTAAGTGAAACTGTCCGCAATCGAGAATGACTGTCCGAATTATCTTTCGAGAGGGTTGATGGCTCCTTGCTGTGCACGAGACAAGGAAAAAGGTTTTCATCGGCTCCACACTTCCTTGGGCAGACTATCGGTAGCTCTCCTTTACAGCATCGTGGGAATAGGGCTCGGAAGTGTACGAACACCGAAAAACAGCGCCAATTATCGGACTGACGCGTATGAATCGACCTTTAACTTGATCGGATCCGGTGCTGGCCGCGAGAACAGTCCGTGTCCTTCTTAACCTTCGCAAGCGAAAGTTCCTCGACGATGAATCCCGCGCGGCATTCAGAGCCCCGGAATTATGAAACCTTGTTCGCCGTTGGTTATATTTATATTTGCCGGTTTTCTTTCGTAAACAGCTGCGCGCCCTTATCTTCCGCGTACAGAAATTCGCCGAGGGAGAGAGACCAGCCCCGGTGAAGAACGGGGTGAGCAAAGAGCAAACTCCTTTACCGCGGATATAAATAAATAGCCGCTCGAAGTAGGTTCTCCACGGTAACGTTCTTGCCCGCTCGCAACTTTTCTCCCCCCGTTTCCCGACTCGTATTGTGTCCGAGAAAAAGTGGAGAACCGCGGTAGCCGTTCGCCGGGCACGCTTCATAAATCCCGGAAGTTTTGGCGAACCGCGATAGAGAGAGAGCGCACATGCTCGGACCATTTAATGCGTCCAAAGTTCAAGACAAAGGGTCGCGTGTACGCGGGCTGGTTCTCGCGCAGCGGGTTTGGATCGGTAAACACACGTACACACACAAAGACGAAATCACTGCTGGTTTTCGGTTAGTTCGAGCGTGTCTACCGATCGAGTCGCGAAACACGAGCCAAAAAACGACCTCGCCGTTGTTTCCATTTAGGGATGTCATTAGAGGCGGTTCGGTAATCCGCGCTGCGCGAAAGGGGGTGGATATAGCGAGTCGCCGGTCTATTCGGCTGGCAAACCGTGCGCGGGCTGCTGGGTAGGGTGGCGAAACGGTGTGGGAACCATCGAATGGGGAAGGATATTTCGCGGATTTTAATTAATGCGGTTCATCTTTGTTTCTTTCAGACGAGGCAGCCGGTGGAGTCGCGCGTCTGCGAGAAGTTCAGGCTTCGACGGAGGCGCGGGAGGCAACGGCAGTAGCAGCACCCCCCTGTTGAAAGAGTGAAAAGAGAGAGTGAGAGGGAGGAAATGCGACGAATCTCGGCTCGTCATTAAGGGAGAAGCAGCAACCCTTTGTAGGTGAAACGTCCGGGGAAAAATCGAACTTGTTTCCGACAGGCTTGCGCGTGTGTGCATCGTCGTCGCCCGACTGTTTCCGGTTACATCGACGCGTCGGCCTCCCTCCCTCGAGAGTCGATGCAAAACGAAGGAAACCGGAACCTAATCACTCGTCCTTGACAGACAACGAACCTCTTTTTTCCGTGGACGAAACGACGGCCTAATCGATGTTAAATGGCATAAGGTCGACCGGTAAACGAGATCGTTTTCTACGACCGGAGAATAAAAACAGAGTGTGTTCTCCGTCCTCTGCGATCCGTCTCCTCCACCCTGCCTAGACCGGAGGACTCGTAGAACGACCAGCAACAGAGAGAGAGAGGGTTAGCCAGGTTTGCTGTCGAGGAGAGAAAAAGAGAGGAAAGCAGAGAGTCAGGCAACTATTCTAGGGGACAAGAAAAGCGCCGTTGGGTCTCCGGCGCTTCCGGAAGGGTCTCGCGACCTGGAGCAGGAGCAAGAGGAAGAGGACGTGGCAGGAGGAGGAGGAGGCGGTGGTAGCGTTGAAGCTGGAGGAGTCGGGAAGCGACGAGGGTGGTTGCGCGTCGTCGTCGTCGCGTGACGTGCGGAAAGAGCAGACGAACCGTGGAGGAGGCATGAGGAGGAGAGAGTGACGACGCTGCCGGTGCTGCAGCCTCGCACAGATCGTGAGAGGACCGGCGGCCCCACGGTGGGGCTGCGATAAGAATGGCCCCCTTCAATATGGCGGGCGTAGCAGGCCTTCTAGCCACCTGCGCCGCGGCTGCTGCTTCCGCTGCCCACCTTCTGCCGTTGTTGCTGTTGCTGATCTGCCCGCGAGGGACCCACGCCGAACAAGGTAACCCCTCCATTCTCTTCTTTCATCCCTACAGCTTCATTCAAAATCGGGCCGCCGAAACTTGGCTCGCATTTTCTTTTGATTCAGGTAATGACCTGTAATTCGGAACATAAAATATCAAAACGTTTCCCGGAGCAGCTTGCTCACCACACTTTCACCATTAACAAGAGCGAGTTAATTTCTTGAGAAATGGTTTGAATTTAACAACTTGAGTTTTGGCAGATTTGCTAAGAATTTTAAGTAGTCCGTCTTATTCTAGAAAGATCCGTCATAAACGCGTGTTTAATCCCATGGCATTAGCGAAACCGTGTCTACTTATTCTTCCTGTGGAGAGTGGGTGTGGCTTAGTTGCCCTCGACGCTTCTGCGGAGCCACGCACCGCTCCACAAAGAGCAAACTGTACTTATCAAAGGTTTGGACATGACCCCACTGATTTTAATAAAATTTAGCTCGACGAGTCCGCGTCTATAATTACCGTAGATACGGATCCACCATCCGGACATATTTCGTTGAAATCAAAGAGGGCCAGGTTCGACGCGGTCCCAGCAAGATCGCTGTGCTCTCGCCGCGCCAATTATAGACGTTGGCGAGACACTTCCGGTAGATCGGGAGGATAGCCGACGGTGCTCGCGTTGGATCGAGCTGTACAGGTTGCGCCACGCTCTCTATCCAGGGATCATCAACCGAGATGATAGCCCGGACGACACCTCGGGACACGATACACCGATGCGATTGCAACTTCCTTCTGTATACTTAGCCAGATGCATCGATTAAGTCGTACGCGTGCAACCAGACGTACCCCGGGACTTATTCCGCTTGGAAAGTCTCTCAGGATAGACGGGGCTCTCTGCGCGCGGCAGCGTTTCCAGTTGTTCCGCGGGCGACGTAATTGCTAGCCTCGCCGAGAGAACTAGTTCCTACGCTTCCGAGATACGTCCCCTATTTTTTCCAGCTGATCCGAGACGAGCTCCGATAGATTTACTCGATACCGCTGGATCCGCCGTAAATAACTTAATTAGCGTTGTGCGAACGGGTTTACCGTTCGGTACGCAGTGGGCCAGAGTCGTAAAAGGCTGGGCAGAATTCATAGTTAATTATACATTATCAATTGCACGCTGGATGATCTTAGAGGTCGTAGAACTCGATCCTGTAATTTCTGTAATAAGAAACACTAAATTCGTCTAATGTTTCTCGTATTTTGTTGGCGCTTGGTACGTTCTTCCGAGAGAGTGTCGACTGTGCGCTGTTTATTTAACAGATGCGATCTGATACAACGTTATCGTGCCCGGCGCAGCGTATCTCAATCGGGCAGGGGCGCACGAGCAGACCTAATTTCAACTTGTTTCACGACACGGCTATTTTATGGAAACGGCGGCGCGGCGCGGCGTGTCGAGGGTTCGGCGGCTCGAATCTCGAAGTTAGCACCGCGCGACGATCGTTAAATATTGCTCACGGGGACTGTTGTTGCTTGTTTGATCGGAATTGGCATCGTGCACCGAATCGGTGCGCGTTTTAGAAACGCGATTAAACTCCGGCTGCTAACGCAATGATCCCGAGATATTGCTGTGTATCGTTGAGATTAGCCCGGGGTTTCCGTGTGTTTGCGGACTCGCGCGCGCGGAGGAATCGATATGCATCGATATGCAGGGTCGGCGTGCTCCCAGCACCATCGAAGATGCAGGGAATCAAGCTTCGCCGAGGGAAACTCGGTCGATGTTAGCCAAGACTATATAGAACCCTCGAACGTACGCGACTTAATCGGTATTCTCGTAGCCTAGTGCGACGATATTTGCCGAGAACTCGATCTGTACTCTGTCGAATATTTACTCGTCCCGAGAAAACTCGCCTGGAGAGAATTTCTCTTGGCGGTGGCAGGCTCCGAGGGAGCTGACTCCGAAGTCTCTCTCTTGCTCTTCCACGATCGTTTCACGGCGAACGAGACAGAAGAAGAAAGAATACGTACAGAGATATCGTTCGCGAACGTGCGCCGATAGGAGACCAAAGGGCTCGTACTTACGGCGATACACGGATTTTTTAGCATCGTCGATTCAGCAGCCGAGGTTCCTTCCACGGGACAGGTTGTCTCCGTGATCGCTTTTTAACGATCGGACCGCGTGGACGACGGATGTGTCATGGTCTATAACCGCAAGAGGAGAGCCGGAGATTTATTCGAGCGACGGGAAGAATGGGGCTCTCTATCTCATTCTCTCGTGGTTAGCTTTAAACCTCGAGTTCCTACGGTGATCGTCTTCTCGGACGAGCTACCCGGAACGTTTTCCATATTTATGCCGAAAAGAAGATCCCTGGCGCCCCGGGGTCCGGGATAGAGGGGTCCGTCCGTCTCCGCGAACCCCTTCATCCCTCTCCGGGCCGGTGGAATAACGATAATTTCGTAATGTGGGCCAATCTTCCGAATTGCGGGATCGTTCGAGGTGTGCCGGTAGTTAGTGCCGCGGCATTAAAAGGGGATCATTTCGACGCGCGTTCTTCGGACGGTAAGGAAAGGAAGGAGGCTAGGGTCGGCGTTCTTAGGTGGGGATACACGGAGCGAGATAGAGGGAGAAAGACGCCTCCCCGAAATTGACCGGCAAACTCAGCAGGGCCTGTTTACTCTACGTGAGTCGATTTCTAGATGAACGGTGTTCCTTCTAGTGGTTGCGCGACGCGATATAAACCGACAGCAGAAGCGAAGGCGCACTCGCGTTCTACCCGTAGATTCTCATCGCGGACACCGTTACCATTTTGAAAAACCAAGGGGAGCGATTTCATCAAATTTTAACGGCAATCCAACTCGTACGGAAGCTGCCCTCGCTCGAAAACGTCTTCGCACTTATCTCGAGATAGTTTTAAGATTTTTACCACGTTTTTTTCGACGGATTATAGTAGTCTTTCTCTCTCACTTCATCTTGGTCTCTATCCCCTCTCAGACTGCTCGGCTGGTGAATAATCTGCCGGCAAGTTCCTGCACGATGCACACCCCCGGGAGTTTCCTCTGTACGTAACGCGTTTAATGGAACTTCCCAAGGATACGCGTTCCCGGTGGACCGTGTCTGCGCAATAGAGACGGCTAACTCGGTTTCCTTCGACCTGCACGAAACCCGAGCTCCTCGTTACCCTCGCCTATTGGATATCTCGACTCATGCCTCGCTCTCCTCGACTTCTCCCGTTATATCTCTGAATTTCATTCTTCGACCGGATCCCGGCCAGCGAGGGAGAGAGAGACTACTCGTATTACCGTATCTGCCGGTGGACTCGTAAACACCGATCCTCCTCGACGATAAACTCTCCGCGGCCGAGGCGAATTTGTCGAGCCAACAGTTTTCTAACCCGGACCCGATCCTCGCTTCCGACTCGGACGTTTGAAAATTTAAAGCCGGCCAATAGGAACGAGGAGGAGAGGGCAGAGGGGATAGGAAAGAGAGAGTTCCCTTTGGACCCCGGAATCGGTTCGATGCGCAAAATCAATTTCTACCAGCGGACAGGAGGACGCTCGCCGAGCAGAGCCGCGCCTGCTGAATATGTGTCTTTGGCTCCTTCACATCGAACAGTATCTCTCTCTCTCTCCTCTCCTCGGAGGGTTCGAACGCAATAACACGCCGCTCGAAACTCGATTACTTTCTGGAGCGGCGAGCAGGCCACTATTCGAACCGCTACGGTTCGTTCGGTACGTGGACTCGCTTAGGGCTCGATTACCCTGCGCCGCCTCCACCCTCTCGAATCCCTCCTTTCCACGAATTCCCTTTAACCGTGGACCGTAACGAAACCCCTGGCGAAACTGGCGGATCGTCTAATGCGATTCCGCGCGACCAAGTGCTCCGCCTGTGT
Organism: Lasioglossum villosulum; assembly: GCA_963971365.1. Taxonomy (NCBI): domain Eukaryota; kingdom Metazoa; phylum Arthropoda; class Insecta; order Hymenoptera; family Halictidae; genus Lasioglossum; species Lasioglossum villosulum. The sequence goes on along the minus strand of OZ020503.1, from coordinate 25,225,590 downwards.
GTACAGCAAAATGGTAACAGAAGTCCGGCGAATCACGTTTGCGCCCGTCAATTTCTCGCGATCGCGGAACCAAGCAATTCCTCCCATATCTGCGAGAGGAGACGTTTCCCAAAGGCGATCGGAAGGAGGAGAGAACCGAGCGAGGACGAGAGAAGAGGAAATCGAAGGAAACGCGTCGTGGTCAGGGGTCTGTGGAGAACGAGAGAGAGGGAGAGAGAGAGAGAGAGAGAGAGAGAGAGAGAGAGAGAGAGAGAAGAAACGATCTGGTAAGAGCGGGAGCCGTAGCAGGAGCAGAGAGAAGCAGCACGGGAGAAGTCTCGGGAGCAGGTCGAGAGAGCGATGCCAGGGAGGCAGGCAGGCTTTCCTCTCCCGAGCAAACTCGATTGCCTCCACGAAAAGGCAGAAAGACTCGTTCGGAGGCTGCGGTGGGTTCGAGCCTCTCGGCTGCTCGGTTCCACACTCGTTCCTCTCGTCGGGTTCCCTCTTTCTCTGGCATTCCCCTCGGCCCCGGGTGTCGGTGGTTCTCTCGCTTCGTCCCTGCTAGCTATATCTCCTCGTTTCTCTCTCTTATTCTTAGTCCACGGGGCCACGGTGAGTAAGAGACGCGGCAACGCCGCAGGAATGCCCGGCCAGCCCACCGCGTGCATACCTGTACAGCCTACTACTCCAGGTCCAGGCCCTGGTCGTACGAAGCCTGGCAGCATCCTATCGAGCTGACAAGGACGGACTGAAACTTGCCCCCTGCCGGTTGAGCGACGAAGACCTAGCCGGCCGGTCGACCAGCCAGCCAAGCAACCAGCCATCCAGCCAGCTATCCAGCCAGCCAGGCAGTAGGAACGCCGGAAAGAGAAAGCAAGACGGAGCAAGCACACGGGCCCTCTGGTGCGTGCTGCCGCGCGCGGCTCGCTCGCCGCGACGTGTTTGCGTGCGCTCCGCTGTCTCTTCTCACGGCAGAGAACGCCGTACGTGTGCCCGTTCGTGAGTTCGTGTCCTTTTGTACGCGCCTACGGGTGCGCGATCCCGCGTCCATGCTCGCGGACCGAGCGTGCACCACCGACGGTCGACCAACACCGCTCGGTTCCTCAAACGGCCAGGTGTGTGCGTGCCTCTCTCGTCTGCTCGCTTCCCTGCTTGCTTACCTGGCTGACTCTGCCTGGCTGCCTGGTTGGCTGGCTAGCGGGCTGGCTGGTTGGTTGGTCGTGAGTGCGTGCGAGCCTGCGTTCGCGCGAGCGAAAGATCACACGAACGAATGTAGGCTACTCTCTCATTGACCGAGCCCGAGAGAAGTATGGCTCTCGCCGTGCGAGCGATCGAGACAGAGACGTTCGCCGCCTCGCGCTCCAGAGAGAACGGGACGAGAAGAGAATTCCGAACCGATCCCGCCGCCGCCCGCCTTCCGATCGAGACTATTCTCCGCGAGGAAACCGCCGACTGTTCGTTTATCCTCTTCACAGCCGCGATCCTCTCGATCGACTCGCCAGCCGAGAACCGAGCCGAGTCGATTCTCGGCCGCCAGGAATTTTCGAAGCGGTACCGCGCCGGTACCGAGGTACAGTTACCTTAATCCCAAAGGGGACCGATTGTATTTCATTCGCGGCTCTCTGTGTGTCTCTCTCTCTGTTCGTTGCAGGCCTTTTTCTGACGCGTTTCGCAGTTTCGAACTCGTACGAGTTTCCCGCGTCCCGATATTTCCCCGTTCCGTCGCTTGCCGCACGGTTCGAGCTCGATTTAAATTTTTCGATATGCCTCGACCGTCGCCGTGGTGCAATATTCGTTTCTCGCCTCTCGCCACCGGGTCACAAAGGTGCGGTATAACTGGCCCGATTAAAAATCAATATTTCCGCCGGGTGGAAGCGACCCGGCCGGATCCGACATAACCGCGTCCTTCGCTTTTTAATGCCAATCTTATTTGGTTTCGGGGCAATAGCCATCAGCTCCCGCCGCAATCCGTGCAATCGACAAAAGGGAGTCGTCATCGGCGGTCCCTTTGCCCCGGGAGACAGACCGTCCTGCGGGCGACTCGATCCGCGGTCGACAAATGGGATCCTTTGGGTTCCGGGAACGTCGAAAAAAAAATCGGCGTGTGTCTGATCGCCCGACCGATCCCGGGAAATCCTGGTATTCTCCCCAGCTATGGCTCCACGGTTTACCCTTTATTGCTGGACCGGTTGGGCAGAAACCACTCGTCCCAGACGCAGGCTACCCTAGATGGTCGCTTTTTCGGTGAACCGACGTCGCAACAATCGGGAATCGTCTCGACGAACTTCCATAGACGAGTAGTCGCAACCTACGCTACTGTGATACATCGGTTTAAAATTAGTGCAAAAGATTTTGAACACATCGAAATCTAAATGTTCAAGTTCCTCGAACAAGGGTTAAGGCTCGAGCCATTTCTGAAGTCTTCTGTAACAAAGTATGGGAATTTCTGGAGCCCGTAAGAAGCTCGCAGCGATTTTCAGGGTCGAAGCTTAGCTTCTGTGGTTTTCTGAGCGTCGATAACGCAAGCTCCTTACCTTAAGCCGGAGCTTCTCTCGGAAAAATCGGTCACGGGACCGTGGACATCGGCGACGTCTCCGTGGGAGCATCGAGTGATTCCGTTTCCTGTTGGACGTCGGAGGTCAGGGAAGATCTATTCAGGTACACCTCTCTCTCTCTCTCTCTGCGGCGAGGCTTTCGTTGGCTGGCAGGCGGGTAGAGAGTAGTCAGGCACTCTGTTAGGCTCGGGCATGTAACGCGGAGAAAAAGAGCCGCGCGATGCTGGGCGTGTGCGTAACCCGGCGCAAAACGAGCATCGCGCGAGACGAAACGCGATATGCACGCACCGGGAACACGAGTGAGCATAAATTTTAATCGCCGAGAAAAATCTCGAGCAGGAGGAACGGAGAGAGCTTTGCCGGCCGGTCGAGCTGGATAAGGAAAGGAGGAGACGGGTATAGAGATATATAGAGAGGTTAGGTATGCCGACGAGTAAAACGCCTCTCGAATAGCGGGGCTCCAAGTACGAGAGTCAGCGACGAGCATCGAAAGAGGAGAGCCCGTATTACGTGTTTCTCGCTTTCTCGAGCTCTCCTCTCCTCCGCTGTTCTCCGCTACGACCGCCAGAATTCGCGCGATCCTTGCTCCGCGAGAAGAACTTTCCTTGGCTCTGGTCCCGAGTCGGTCTGAGACGTCGGGATAGAGGATCATCGTCGATTTTCCCGCCGTGGAGATCGATGTCTGCTCTCCTCGGTTTCTACTCGCGCCCGGCGAAACAGCTCCGAGAGAGCTCAGCCAGTACGAAGCGGAGCGGTGCGGCGCGGGCGGAGTTTTTAATATCGTTTACCGTATTCCTCAGGTAGTCGAATTCCCGCGGAATTTAATTTCCACGGAAGCCCAAGGTGCAGGGAATATTTCACCGGACGGACACCTCCGATTCGCAGGGAAATAACGGGGACGCGGCGAGGAGAAACGTTCCCTGAACGCGAAGCGGTGCGGCGTCTATCCGTGCACAGATATCGGTACAACGTTTCGCGTTAGGTATTCTTTGCCGGTTCGCACCCCCGTTTTCCCGTCCCTTCGTCCAACCCCCCGGACCCCTTTTATCCAGTTTTGTCTCTCGCCCGCTTTTCTTCGTTCCCTCCGCCGCCGCCCGTAAAGTCTCTCGAGGCGTCGCGACGAGGGCGTGAGCGTCGGCTGGTTACATTTCCTAGCAGACCATTATTTCTCTCTTACACCCACGCAGTGCCCTGGTGGCTCACGGACGCGAGAGAACACACGCGGAGGGAAGGACCGCGCGCAGACACCGGAGAGGGAACGAGAGAGAAAGAGAGAAAGAGCGAGAGAGAAACAGCGCGCCACCAGACTGCATTTTCTCCCTTTTTACCCCTGCTGCTACTACTACATTACCTTTCCCGAGCAAGGGAGTTAGGAGGGTGTCTCGCTGCATATTAATGAAAAAATTTGTGACTTCCCTCCGTCATCCGGCAGCCGCATCCGCGGAGCGCGACATCCACGAGAAGAAGGGATTTCTTTCTCTACCTGCCTCTCCGCTGGCTTCTCTCTATCGGCCTCTCTGCCTCTGCCGCGACTCTCTCGCCCGCGATAAATGAAGAGACCCGTCTCGTCTGCTTCTTTACACTCCCAAATATTCTTTAACCCGTCCGAAACACGCGGTAAATTATAATTATCGCGTGATAGGCGGTAAATTCAAGTACCAATAGAATCTGTTTTCCTCACAAGACACACTAAATTGTATCGTCGAACGATCGATCAAGACATTCGTTAATCGATCAAGAATCATCGATCAAGACATTCGTATCATTTGCAACGAAATTGTATGTGTAGCTGAATCTAAATTGTGAAAATATCAAGTTAACAGTAAGTTATAATTGTCTGACTCACCGACCAAAAATTTCAAACCCAACTGCGAAATCTGGTAAGCTTTCCCCTTCAGCGATTTTATTGCTCGATCATATACGATTTCTGATCGGATCGCTCGTGCGAGTTTACGTAGTCCCCGCTATCTTCTCCGGTTCTCGCTCTCTCGCTCTGTTCCACTGTGCTCGGTTTTCCGTTCTCCGATCCCGGTGTATCGATAGTTCGGTTATCTCATCGAACGATCGAGCATCGCCCCTTTTCCTGCGTCGATTCACCGTTCCCCGAATCCGGGGAATCATCGATTATCGTTTCGCGATGTCCGCGCGGATAAGGCTTCTCCGAGGACGTATCGCGTCATTTCGGAGCCGCGTTATCAGTCTCCGGACGTCTCTCGGTGGTTTCGCGACGTTCCCGATCGAGAAGCTCTCGCGGCCTTGAATAACGAGAATGTCCCCGCTGCCACTTTCGCTGTCGGACGCTACGTGGAAACGTGGTTTAAAGAGCCGCGAAAGACTTTCCGTTGGCGACCGGCAACGTTCGTCGCGAAGAGAAACACCGTCGAAGAAAAGGTAGGAACGGGGCAGATAAGAAAATAGTGGAAGAAACCAGAGGAGAGCAGCAGCCACGGCACAGTGTGTTTCCCGGTATACGTCACAACCAATAGAATTTTACGAGGCGAGATAACCCAAGGCTGTTTTTCGTCCCATTGTACCCGGAGGCGACCATTAATAATACAGGTAGTTCGAGGCCGGTGATAATATGGCAGACTGCCGTCGAGAGGAATATAGGCGGCGTTGGCGGTGGAGAGAGAAAAGGAGAGAGAGAGAGAAGTGGTAAAAGGGATCCCTAAATTTTCCCTTTTCCGAGATAAAGCGTTCCTTTCTTTCGCTTCTTGCCACCTCTGCCCTGGTCCTCGTCCATCGTTCGCGCTCTTCCTCCGCCTCTTTCTTCCTCTCGTCCCGTAACCTGGCCAGGATAGGTCTATTAGCCCTGCTGGTGGCTTTTACGACCAGCCAACTACCGTTAGTTTCGCTTTTCGTTCGCGTTCAAGCTCGTATTCGCGCGTCGCTGTCCGAAGTGCCTCCTGGCGCACTGTACGCGCCCGAAGCCCATATTCTCCACAAAAATCCGACACTTTCGTCGCCTTTACGACAAAGATCTGCTGTTAATCGGTGGAAATCATTCCTCTGACCTTGAGAGGCGTTCGCAATAATGTATTTAATAAGATTCTTATCCTCGGCTTAAACATTATCTTATCTGTTGTCATTTTTATGTCTTGTCCTTGCTGGAACGAGCAGTAATATTTCGACATTGTATTTATAATAAGTTCTCTTGTAACGCACAGTCAAGATTGACTTCCCAGTTGACTGGTCGTACGGAGACTAGAATGCAGACTGACTGACTGTGTCAGAATATACGCAATTATGCACATGTACTTAACAGGTGTCAGCACACAAGGTCTGTACAGTAGATAATACTTCGACTCTTAGTTATCGACAGACTTGCCGTTATTACAATCAACGTTATCTACGATCGTCATAAAATGTCTGATGCGCTTTTAAACCTCGTACGCTCCTCGAAAATAGTTGCAAAAATCATTCTACGATAACCCTTCACTCATTTCGATTTCACAGACACGGTATATGCATATCGTCCCTCGATTGCGGTAACCGTTCTCTCGGAGATCTAACGATTCCCCGGGAGCGTACGCTGACAATGCTCCGTGCGGAAAGAACAAAGAAACCGTGAACGCCGTTGCGAGGAGAGCGTTGTCGCGTCGCGCCGCCTTGCCGAGGGAAAATTAGCGAGTTTCCCAGGAAATCAGACATTAGAGATAGCGCGCGAACGTAATAAGCTTGTACAAGGTTCGGGAACAAATGGAATGCCCAGATCTGGCTTGGCGAAGGCCTCGCGAACGGTTCGGAACGAGTTTGATACCGTGGAAGCGCGACGTCGAGCGCAGGTGCGCGTCCATGTGTTTCCAAGGTAGCATAATGGACCCGCGTTTAGGTAGCCGGCGACGACGACGCTCGATACTCGCCTTATTCCGCAGCGAATTTCCACGGCGATCGCTGAGTCTGCACCTTCCTGGAACCTTCTCTCACCTGCTCCGCTTTGCTTGCGTTTCCGATTCCTTGTTACCTCTGAAAAATTCCTTACGTTAGGGAAAAGGATCGGCCGATCGGGTGTTCCATTGAGAATTACGGAATTCGTAAAAATGTTAATCTTTGGAGTGGCAAACGAGAAGTGGTTTGATGGACGAAATTTTGGACGATAAAAAAACGTCGAGTGGAAAGGGATAAATGATATGCTCTTTGGCCTATAGTATGCTCTTTGCCTTAGGGGCGGTTTAGATTGCCCTGGGGGCAAATAGCGTCAGAGCAGATGGGGTGGCTTGGCTCTTACGATAGAATACTGGTCATCTTGCTCTACCCAGAGCTTATATCTTTAAAAATCTAGGACTACAATCATTTTTTCCTTCGATCCTCCAAGCTCTACAATGATGAAGGAGTGCTCCTTAGTTCCTCGATGAAAAGTAGGCGTGGTTTCGTGACTCCAGGCTTGAACGGGGCCCTAAGCAGTGGCTCACGGGGCAACGGTTCCAGCAAACGATGTAATCGTGTGAAGTTGGTAGCGTGTTCGTAAGACCTCTCGCTCGTTTGATTGGAAAAAAGGTGATTCGGGGAGCGTCGGAGTAATAGGAGCGAGGGATTCACGCAGACATAACGCGGCAAACGATAGCATCGCGCGGATTATATTTTTCAATTATGATAATACCCGAGCGAACAGGGCCAACGAGCGATCTCCTCTCCATCTCTTGCTCCTCGCGCTTGGCTCCACCTTCTGCAGGCCGGCGGGTCCCCCGCGCCGTGATTCGCGAATAGCAAATTGCAAATGTTCGTAATCCTCGTGAGATCGTGACAGCGGTCGGTGCCTGCGCGACGCGGCGCGGCGGTGCAGCTCGATTCATCTTGTTCCGGCCGTTTCTGTCCGCGGTAATTATTTTCAATTCGACCGTCTAGGCCGCGGGGAGGGAAAAAAAGAAAACGAGAACTCTCCGGCTCGGGAGAAAGGCAATTGAATTAAGGCGCCGCGATATGGACGAGATATCTAGGGCGCGCGACGCTCCCTTCGCAGGATTACAATCGTGACTTCTCTCTGTGAAGAGCCGCGGTCCGCTGGGGTCACGCAAATGGAGCCCTGAATGGTAAACTCGAACGTGAAACGAAACGAGATAAGTTATGCTCGCGCGGATGACTCAGGTTTCTCGTTATTTCGGATCGTGTCGTAAAATCTCCGGCTCAACAACACGCGCGGGAATATGCCCTGTCCCGCTCCGCCCGTCCGCACGGAATTAAAAGATTCCTGCCAGCTGGAAGGGACCAAGAGAGAAGGGAGAAGATGCAGAGAGAAAAACTGAAAAGGGGAGGAAGGACCGGGCGAACCCGCAAATATTTCCTACGAAGTCTTTGCTAATGAACTCTCCGAGGCCGTCGTTCGTCGCCCTCGTCGCGATGATTAACGACTCCTCGAAGGAATCGAGAAGCCTTCGACCTCACGGATCGATCCTCTCGAGCACAGTCGTCGGGTCCGCCGGAATTTCGGCGACTCGATCGCGCTTCCGCGAGCATTTCCAGAAACGATTTGTCCTCCGGCCCCCGTTGTCCCCGAACGCGAGGCGAGCCAGTGAGTCAGAAGGTTCGCCGGAACCATTACGGTTAATACCTAAACGATAAAGGCTCGATGAGCTGTCTACCGCGGTGCGGGCGCGATCAAAACGCTCGCTGTCCCGAGTTCGATTACACAGAAATTCCTCGCGCGGCGATCACGTCGTTGGTAGAAAGGACACTTTTGATTCATCGCACGGAGAACGTAGGGAAAAAATGGAGTGGAAGATAGTAGCAGGGGAAGAAAAATAATCGTAATCACTCCGGGCGGTCGTAAAAAGGAGAATAATGAGCGACCCGCTAATAAAATAATTATAATATTGGGAGGCCAGTAATAGATTCTCAGAACGCATTAACCGGTCGAGATAAATCGCGGTCGCGCAGGGTGTATGGCGTGTATACACACCGAACACGGGAGAGAACGAAAGAAAGAGAGAGAGGAGAGGCTGGTGTGCAACGAACATGAGCGTGCAGCCGCTACGGGACA
>OZ020503.1:20742493-21141234 GCA_963971365.1 Lasioglossum villosulum | reverse complement strand
ACCCGGGATGAGGATAGCCATGCCGGTATCGGAGACTTTCGTGTCACCGTGCGTGGAGGGCGGGAGGGACTCTTCAGGTCGCGTGCTCGGGATTCTTCCCTGAAGATGTATGGCACCAATGAAAGCCACGGGCCGAACCAATGGCCTTGGACACCGCCTCCTGCGTCCCAACCGCTCCCGCCGCAAGCCCAGCATCAAAACCATCCCCGACCTCACCCCCACAACCATCCGAGCCACCCGCCGTACGTACCGCCGCCGTATCAGCATCCTCATCACCACTTGCCGCACGAGGTAATTATTGACGATATTCCCCAGCCGGCTCGGACCGGTTGTCTTCCCTACAACTCCAAGAATCTTTCGAGAACTCCACCCCTCGGAGCCCGGCTTCGGCGGATATCTGCCCCCGAATGCGTCCGCGACATTCATCCCTGCGTGCATCTCCGTTTCGACGATACAACGATGTCCTGGGACGTAGACGGCCTCGGCTGGTTTGGGGGGGGCTCTGGGTTGAGACCTTCCTGGGTCTTCAAGATCTGCTTCGATATGTTCGTGGAATTTAAACAATTTTTCAGGAGCTAACCGAGGCTCGGTCCATCTTATAAACTGATAGGTTATTATGGTTTTGGGAGGCAGTATGAACTGAGACATTGTTGGGTCTTCAGGGTCTAGATTAAGTCTGGGTTCTGTCTGATAAATTGATATTCTGAATTATGATCTCGTCATATCTGTATATTAAAAAATGTTAGTCAAATTGAACAGAGTTCTATAGTGACGATCAAGCGAAGAAACACCCAGTGAATTTCCAACCGAAGAAGTCTCCAGACCTTTATCATCGCGCCGTTTTCCATTCCTATTCATAGGCAGCCGCGCGCACGTTAAGCATTTAATTCGGCTCCGCATCGATCCGCTTAATCGCGCTATGAATAAACACGTCGAATCCAGACACCCCCAAAAATACCAGTCAACGCACGACAGTCTCAAGGTCAAGGTTTGATCGACACGCGATCCGGAGGGAAAGGAATCCCATAGCGTCGAACCGCGAGACAAATTTTCCGTTGGAGAACGTCGTCGCTGAAGAACTTTGAGACGTTCCGAGTGACCTCTGACCCTTTTTATCTGTCGGACCCGGCGTCGAATTAGAATCTGTATGCACATTAGAGAATCGTTTAGAGGGAAACACGACTACGGGCCTGAAGTAGAAAGCGACCAAGTATGTAAAGCCGGTCGTCGTTGCCCTCTTATTGGGCTAATCGAGGCGAGCGCCGTTTTGATCGAGGATTAGAGATTGTTACTCTTAAGGCTACACGGCGAGGCGTGCACGCGTGATTAATATATAACGCGGTAGGGAAACCTACGACGATGACTTGAACGCTGTCTGAGCCCCAGCTGGGAGAGCATATAGTTTCCACTATACCTACTATAGACGGTTCATAGACGATCGTTTCGCCACGGATAGAAATTTCTCGACCGCCATTCGGACACGCTTCGGAGGCTCTCCTTGGCCATTGACGCTCCTCCTTCGCATGGATTCGCATAAGCTTCGTCTTCACGAAAGCGGGGAATCGTTAATTGGCCACGCGATCACTCCTCGAGGATGACAGAGCGCGGAGGAGAGCCACTTTCTCTATTCCCGCGGCGATCATCGCGGAACAATTCGCCGACACCTTTCGCGGATGCAGGGCCGCATTTAGGCTCTCCTGCGACTCAAATTATCTCCTTACTTGGGCCTCTTCTTTGATCGTAGATCTGGGTAGTTATCTGGATTATTTATTAATTTTAGTTTATCGTGTACTTTTTCTTCGATCTCGGGTCTACGTAGATCTGGTTTGGATATCAAGTTTTCTACATCTGTTTGGCACCTTCTTCGGTCTCAAGTCTGGGTAGGTCTGGGTCAGCTTTCGATTTTAGTTCGCCATCTACAGCTCCCTTTTCCATTACATTGTTTGGTAGTCTACTGTCGATCTCTGATCAGAAAGTTCTTAATCGTCATCAAAGTTCCGACAAGGTCTCCCACGCGTTCTAAAAATCGGTGGCTCCTAAATTCGCCTGCTTCCTACTCCGGGGTCCGCCCACGGTTCTATCAGGTGTGCAGGGCGGTCAGGGTCACCGGTGTGCAGACGCCCGTGATTTTCACGAATCCGGTATAATCATCCGCGTCCCGATCCGCAATAAAAAGAAGAAGAGCGGCCGTCAGATTAGAGGATCTGGTAAGAGGGTTGGGCCGGTCTAGGTGTGATCGGCAGGTTGGCCTGCAGCAGGAAGCGATCGAGGTAGCGGATCATGGTGCCGCCGCCGCGATTCAGACAGATTAAAGCCGTCGCGATTATGGTGCTGGAGAAAGAGAGGCATCCCGGAGAGAGAGAGAGAGAGGGACGGTCCACCTTTTCCTTTATATTACGGCGCTATTCGCGGCTGCAGTTTAGACAGATAGGTGGGCAGGCAGGAGAGAATGAGTCAGGCGAAGCTAGGTAGGTTAGATTGGACGTTGTCTCCGCGCTCTCGCGCGCACGTGTGTACGTGTTTCCTCGAACACGTACATACATACGAAATATACGTACGAACACGTATGTATGTACGTACATACGCGCGGGAACCGAGCGGAGCCGAGCCGAGCGGAGCGGAGCGCACACATACCGGCGAGTTAATAGCACATGCGAAGTGCTAGATGGCCGGCGCGCGTGGGTGGACGGAACACACGTTGCGCCGGCGTATGTGTGCCACGAAGAAAAGGCATATGGTCAGCAGGTGAGACCTTTGCTTTGTGTTCCAAGTGTATAAAGTAGCCTACTTCCAGTGACCAATGTTATTCAGCCGTAATTTACTGCGCCCGCCGAGAGACAAAGGGTTGCGCCGACACCACCCGAAACGATCCCTTTCGAAAAAACGGGACAACTTATCCCGACACGGTCGCTACATAGAACGAACAGCGTCGGAGGATTCACTTGGACTTAGGGGATCGGGTGACTGTAGGGTGGGATTTAATTATTGGATGCTGGGCGATGAGTCCTGGATGAGTCTGTCTTGATCTGAGTTTTTAGTAAAGTTCATCTGTACCTTCAAGTTTCTGGCAATCACGTTGCGTTGATGGTTGTTTAGATTAAACTAGGGATGTGGTAGAATGGTCAGAAGCTGTAGGGCGTAAAACTGTCTCAGATGATAGCGCTTAAGGATGATTTGATTTTGGTTTTTGAGAAAGTTTGAAATTTATGCCAATCGATCGGTAATAGACGTTTGTGTTTGCTTTTTAGAGAAACTCAACAGCTCGCGAGATTTATTAAGTCATTTGTCGAGTCTCTAATTGATTTTCGATGAAGTATATTCATGAATAAATCAATTGATTCGACAATATCCTGTGGAACCATCAAATCCAATGCTGTAGATCATTTCGACCCACCTGATAGTTCTAGTGTTAACGAACACGTCTATATCTCTAAAAATCTTCGGCTTACAAAAGTTGGTACAAAAAGTGTTGAATTTGAGATGAAAAGGATGAGCTTCAGATTGCTCTACTTTCAATATTCTCTTATCGTTCGTGTAATTTCTTTGAGAACTTTAATACAAGTGGAGTAATAAAATTTGAACAATATTCAACTCTCTGCTGTTTAATTCAAACGCGAGATTAATGGCTGGGAAGTCAGGCAGAACATTAGTAATTAACTTCGCAGATTCTTTATAAAAAAAATGATTGGTCCTTTTTCGTGCTATTTTACCATGAGTAAGTAGGCGATAAAAATAAATTAGTAGAAAGATAAATAATGCAAAACACAGAAAAATAAGAACCTGTTCTGAGGAATAAAATTCTCAAAAAAGCCCAAGAATTTACACGACAGTTTACTACGTTGCTCGCCTAATTAACACAGTTATAACATAAAATATAATCTCGTACATTTTAGAGTATATATTTCTGTGACATCTCAAGAATCTCGTTCAAATGATTAAGACATCCGTAAAAACAGCAGCAAGAGGCACCAGGAAGAGTTGTGGGTGGCAAAGAAGTAGGGTTGGGATGAGGGATGCTTCTTAGGAAATACACAGGGTGTCGGTTGATATATTTTTCCATTATTAAGGACATTAAGCGGGCGGGCCGCGGGCAAGCAACTCTTTCCCTCTATTTTTTCTCTCTCTCATTCCTGCGTAGTCTCTCTCCTTTTTTTCCCGCATCGTCGGCGAGGACGATAAATCAGAAAAAAAGATTCCGCGTGGCGTTGGCGGTGGGGAACGCAATTTTCCGTCTGCCGGGAGATAAAAATTTGATTAATGGACGTATGGTCTTCGAGTTCGTGAAAAACCGGGCGACCAGGCCGGCCGGCCCGGCGGCTCAGTGGGTCGACTTAATTAGTGTTCGCTCAAAAATCACATTCCGAATAAATGTCTCCGAGGTGGAGGGACAAGGGAGGTTTCTTCACCCCTCGAGGAACTTTCCCCGAAAAAATCTCGACGTCCACTCGAGACGGTCGTTAAAAATTTGCAACTCGACTTTGTCGCCATCGAGTCTCTGTCTCCCACCCCCGCGGCAGCTGCGCTGGAGCATGGTCGTCGCAAGAAAAAGGATTGGTACAGGTTTCCGGGGATGGGACAGGAAAAATTTCATTAAAAAACGATCACGATCAGAACCGCGTGAAATCGGCCCATGAAATCAACGGGACACCCCCCGCTCGTGGAAAAAGAAACATCCAACCCCGAGGATGTATACATCCGGTCCGGGAGACGAATTTTATTCAAATCGGGAACAGGAGTCGGATTGATTTGTCTCCGGGGCGAACGAGGAGGCGAAAAAACGAGGAATAAAATCGAGTCGCAGCCTCTCCCTCTCCCACGGGGATTAAGAATCAGGGATGCGCAGTGTCGAAGGTCGCCCGTCAAATATCCACCGAAGAAAGGGTTGGAAGTCGCGGAAACTTGAGAACCCCCGGTGACAATTTCAATTCTCTCTTACTCTCTCTCTCTCTCTCTTTCTCTCTCTCGTACTCGTCTTCGTCCGAGAGGTGGAGGGCGACGGAGCTAAGATTCTTAAAACTTCTCGCGAGATTTTTCGATTTTAATTACAGTTTTAACATATTTTAATAAAATCCTCCGCAGACGACGGACCCTGTCTTCTTGCTCCGAGAGGAAGAACAGTGGCCTTTCGTTCCCTTCTTTAATTCCAGACCGAACTTCTCTCCGGTTGGCCCTGTTGTCTCTCTCCCTCAGTCTCTTTTTCTCTTTCCTTATACAGCCGGTCGCTTTCGCCACGGACCGTACGGTCGTTTTAAACGTTAACCCTTTCGTTCGTTCACCTACACCCACACCATCGACGAGCAACACCTGTTCCCCGAACAGAGAACCCGAAATCAAGCGTTCCTCACCGTTCCACCCGCCCGTTGTGCCCCTCGGCCCTTAGTTTCGCGTTCCTCCTGATCGCTCGGCACACGTCCAGCACTGTACGCAACATTCGTACCTGCGTTACGTGGGCGTCCGTTTTACACCACTTACACGAACGCAAGCAGCCCTGCGATCTGAAAAACATCGATCGGATGGCTGCTTTCGAAAAGCACCGCGAGCACGGACGTTGACCCCTTCCGCGGCCAGCTGTTACTCGCTTCCTATGAATTTCGGCCAGGATCGACTGCGAATCGACTCACGGAGCACTGGGTTGGGTGTCCTGCGGGACCACGCTCTTTAAAGTCCCACCAAAACGCAGCTATTTTTAGTGAAAATATTGCGAATCATCTTATACAATCAAACTAACTGTCCATACGGTAAAATTACCACGATTCGAATGCCCTAATCGCGATTTTTTCGCGAAAAGATGGGAACCGGGTTAGGGAGCGATTAGCTATCCAGATGCTAGCTTAAATCGTGCGACGGACCTGTCCCAAAGATGATCGAACCGAAACGTCGAACTGTCCCGACGATGTATCAAGCAAGTTCACGTAAGTATCGGCCGCGTTGCGTCATCGTGCGTGATCTTTTAATTAATGGATCGCGCCGTAAGCTGAAGGCGAAATCGAGGGAGTGAATGGCGTCGAGGAGCGAGTCGAAACTATTGCGCGGAGCACAACAGCGGGGCGACCGCGGGTTGCGCTTCATGAATAACTCAGAAAGCAAACGATACTACCACGGTCTATGAGCCTAGACTTCTCGAGTCTTGTCATCCGTTAAATGCATGAGAAAATCATGGGGATCGCTCGAACCGTCCACGACCAACAGGGGACGGCCGGGGCGACTGCCTGTGCCCAGAAACTCAAACGAATTCATTTTGTTAGTCAGATCTTTGGATAAATCACATAAGTCTCGCTTCCATCAAATTCTATTGTCCCTCGTCGAAGCAAACTAGAAACCTCGTACGTATTCCAGAAGGTTGCTTCAGCCTACAACAATCCCGAAACCTACCGACCAACCACCCTAAGTTCCCTAAACACCAACTGGATCACCTTAAAAATCCTAAAAATCATCTTCCCAAGATCCTAGCCACTCTCGCGCAGACGACAACCAGATTACCACGATGTGATCATAGCGTGATTTAGAATCGCATAGATGAAAGATTGAGTATAAGGGCGCGGGTAGCTCGCCTCGGCGAGTCCCTCTCAGAGTTCCAGGGGTAGAATGGCGATCGACGGAGATCGATAGGCGGTCGGGTCCTCCGTCGATCAGCCATCCTCCGTTGTTCGGCCATAAGTGCAGCGTACCAACTAACCACCGCAGTTCTTCTCGCAGATCTTCATGCACAAGAGCGCCGCGATGCAGATGCACGCGAGGGAGCTTGGCGCGGGTGCACTGACTGCACGACCCGGCGGCGGCGTAGCCGGTGCATTGGCGAGTCTCGGTCCGATCGGGGTCGGTCCAGGTGGCATGATCGCCGGCAACGAGGTAAAGCCGCACCAGTGCCAGCAATGCCTCAAGTCATTCTCCAGCAACCACCAGCTCGTGCAGCACATCAGGGTCCACACCGGCGAGAAACCGTACAAATGCAGCTACTGCGACCGCAGGTTCAAGCAGCTCAGCCACGTACAACAACATACCCGCCTGCATACGGGTGAGTAGCCGTAGATAGGTGTACCACCACTCTGTCAAACCGGAGAGCCAATTCCTGGCCCCGGCTTCGACCGGCAACGATCCTGACCTCCAGGAATGGCAGGATTTTTGCCGGGACCGCGATCGATCGCCGCGAACAAGATCGAAACGGGAGGGGCGTCAATTGCGGACAAGCAGATAGCATTGTCCGCTAAACCGAGCTGTATTGCGGACTACGAAACTTCGGGCGATTGGATTGCACGTTTTGTTCCGGTCACCCTTGGTGTTCCGAAAGGAAACATAGAATCGGTCATTATTTTATAGTTCCTGGGGTTGAAACGTACCAAGGGTTCGTGTTATTTTATTTCGTTTGATACCGCGGTCTGGGAATTAATAATTATGGACATCGTAGAAGTTTTACTTCATTCAGAATTTGAACTACCAGAATTAATAATTGATTAGATATTTATATCATTATGGCGGAATTCGTGGAATCGAGAATTTTTATTTCTATCGTTCGCGATGCTGTTCCAGTAAAAATAAAACAAAACGATATTCAGAGCGATATACAATTACAAGAAGTGGAAATTAGTTCAAATTGTATTCTGTCCACTTTGGACATCGGTAAATGAAAGATGAAGTGAAGTCGAACATTGAATGAAAGATGTATCACATTTTTTACGAAGAAATTTATCAGTGAATGAAAAATAAATTTTAGTATATATTAATGTTATTGCTTTGAATACCACAAATTTTTAAATATCTTTATGTGACATATTTGCATGAAGATTCGTAGTCTGCAAGAGTTCATATTTTATATTCTTTTTATGGAATCGTTCGTAGGGGAAACAGATAGCGAATAGGTACTTATTGGTTTTATATAATTGCTGACGATATTCATACGCGAGACCGCAGATTAATTACTGAGGCTTTTATGGAAGAACGGAATAGTACTTTCATTACATGAAACACGCTCCAGCTATTACTCTAAAACTTAGAGAAGTTTAATCGTGTAAAAAGAGGTTGTATATTTATATAAACGTTCTTTAAAACACCAAGCTTATAAAATATGAAAATTTTTATCCATAATACACCGTCGCCGCAAAAGATAAAATTCAATTAACACCATCATCGGATTAAAGCAAGGAATCCACCCGTAACAAGATTACGATATTACATTATTTTATGAATCAGTGTAACACAAGAAACTCGATTTGCGAATCGCCCGATTGTAAAATCCATTTTCAAACTTGTTCCCAATCAATGATCAAATTAACCCAGATATCACCTGCACGATATGAACGTAATTAATTTTATTTTAAAAATGGTAGCACTTCGAAGATAAAATTTTAATTTTTCATAATATACATAAAATTTCTCCAGTGTATTCTCAAAAAATTTTACTGTTGTGTTCACAAAAAGAAAATAAATCTTTCGACCCGCGATAGTAGCCCTCAATTCCGCTCGGCGAGACTCATCGAAGAATCGCACAGAGTCAGAGCGGAACCGTCGAATTTAATGGCCGCATTTTACGGGCAAACAGAGTAAGCGAGCCTTTCGAGTCTGCGGGGCAGACTTTTCTTGTGGGTGGCGCCGAACGGGGCGATCATTGGCATTCATCAGGGCGCGCGAAATCACTGGTTCGATTCTCGCGGAATCACGGATGCGAAGTCGCTTGTCGCGGCGCGCGGTGCCGAGCAGAGCCGAGCCGAGCGGAGCCGAGCGCCGGTGTCCGGGGCTTAATGCATGCATTCAGCGTGCCCGGGACTGATAGTAAATTCTATGAATACCGCATTGCATCGCGGCCAGTCGATAATCAATAAATTAATATACTATTATAATGTGCGTCCGCGCGATCCCGCGTTCCGATTGCGGCTAATTTTAATGCGTCGCGCGGCGCCGCACCGATGGAGAGAGATTGCTCAACACCCGGGGCCCGTGTTCTTGGTAGCCGGGTTTCGCGAGACAGATCGACAACGTCTGGCGATTTACACGGACCGAGAACGATCGAACAGATCGAGCAGATCGAGCAGCTAAGAATAGCAGTGACGGCGAGAGACGCGGAGGAACACGGTCGAGGGAGCCGTAATAATGAGAAAATTCGACGGCAAAGCCAGCCAGCCCAGCCGGTCGGCGAGCGGGTGAACGGGTCGCGCCCGGGTAGAAAGAATTTCATTAAGGGATGAGCGTAGTCAATCGGAAGGTATTAGCCCTGAAGACAGAGCGAGAGAGCATGGCTACGGTCAGCAGGCGCCGCGCGTGCGACCGGACCCCCTCACTGGGTCCTCGTGTCTGTCTAAGATCGTTTCCGATCGCTTCCGGCCGAGGAAAAAAAACCGAAACCTCGTCGGTATGCCAGCTATTTAATCGAAACGCCCGGGACTCGATACAATCGATTCCTAAGAAAACACATTCCATGGAAATACGCCCCGAGAAAAACCAATTTTACGCCGGCCGTCCGATTAGACTCGCGAGGGTGGCTTGTGATAGAGGAACGAGGAAGCGCGAAATTTTTTGAGCAGCTTGTTGAGGATATGCGAATTAACTGTCTAGATCTGTGGAAGTCTCAAGATGTTTTAAGTTAGTTTTCAGTAATATACATAGGATTACTTGTCTCTCTACCCTGGACCAGCGAAGGGTATGTTTTTGTTGGGGCGAGGGTAATTTTTTTGCAGATGCAGTGGGACAGTTTTTAGCAATGTATAATCATGCTGAACACATTTTCTACCCTGTACGTTGCAAGTCTGGAAAGTTTCTTTTGGGGTGGATAATAATAGCAGGTTTGATTGTATGTGTTTGACAAACATGTAGTAGCATTGAAGAATTAATAACGAGAAAAGGAGAAGTAAAATCCTTCAGACATGGGTGCAGAGGTTGAAAATTTGAAAGCTTGTAGACTACGAAATTCAAACTAAATTTCTCAAATAAAGTAAAGCATAGGGTTAAAAGATAAGTGGGTACATTAGGGATGTAGAAAATAATAAATAAGGGAGGTTGCAAATGGGCGGGGGTTGTAAATATTCGAAAGGTTGTTCCTTGACCGTGTTCGACGAAGGACGACGCGAAAAAAAGAAAGTCGTTGGGCGGACGTTGATTTCGCTGGGCTCGTTTCAACCCCTTCGCGTCCCTTTGGACGACCGGCAACGAGCAAGTAACTACTGCTCAGCCACCCCTTACATTAATAATCACCCTTCCCGCGTGCCGGGTTCCCGCGGCTGGTACTTCAAGCTGACGGCGTTGTGACGCGCATCTATCGCATGCACTCGGATCTCGTAGTGCTCTTGCATCTTTATCGATAGAACGAATGCGTTCACGACACCATATTCTTTCGGAAAATCGAAAACAGATAGGGCCGACGAACCCCACGCGATGACTGGAAAATTGTAGTCGAAGAAATTTCTTTCCTTTTTTAATAGCTTTACAATGCTGAAAATAATACATTTATGCTTTTAAAGTACTCTTTCCAGTGCGAGTCCAAAAGCAAGTCTTAATCACCTAGAACCGCAGAAGGTCTCATTGTGTCATATTAGATTGAATCAGTTCCAGTCTACAACCCTCGAAAAATATCCAACAAACGTTGCGAAGGGGATCGGCGTGTTTCGACCGGTTCGAATCCGAAAAACTCGAATCGTTCGAATATCCCGAGGGATTCTAACCACCCGGAACCACCCAGAATCAGGGATTCGCGGCACGCGGACTTCTCGCGGCGGAAAAATCGGCGTTTCGCGTTCCCCGCCGAAATTCCTTGCCGGATTCCGGTACGCGCGGCAGTTATTTTCCCGAACGGTACCGCCGATATGCTCTTCCGGGGGAGGCATTTCATGCCATATTGATTTCTCGTTTCGCGGGCTCTCTCGGCGAGATCTCTGCGGGCGTGCCGGGTCGCGATTGGCTGATCAAAGTCAAAAAACGGCGGGAATTTACGGGCGCCACCCCCGCCGTTTGATTATAGCGTCGTCGGGAGAGTTACAACAATTTCCCCGAACCAGGCGACGCATACACGTATACAGACGCGGTGATATACGTACATGTACGTGCGTATATGTTATACATATATATATATTTATGTATACACACACACATATATATACATATATATGTATATATGTATATATATATAATGGTAGAGCTATAAAATTTGCAACGCGCGTATATAATTCATTAACCGAAATTCGAGCTGGCGCTGCAATGGCCAGGCAAAACGAGAAACGAACGGGGGTTGACCGGTCGCTGAAGGGGTGGTTGGGGCGTGTGCAACGGGGGGTGGGAACGAGAGATGCGGGCGAGGGTGGCAGAAACGAAGGACAGCGAATATAATATCGGTGAGTGTCCACGATATCGATAGCTGGTCAATAGCTGCAGCCTAGACAAATACCTGGCAAGGGTGTACAGTGCATCCCCCTCCCCTGCGCCGTAACGCGCGAGGGTGACCGAGCCGAGCAGCCAATGGGACGTCGGCTCGCCCCACCAAGAGCACGTCGCGCGAAAAAGCGCGGGAATTTTTCGATCGCCCGATCGCTCAATAATGGAACTGAAGTTACGCGCCGCCACCGTCGCACGCGCGCGCTCTCCGCTCTGCTCTGCTCCGCTCTGCTCAGCTCGAAAGCCACCCTCTCTGCCACCGTTGCATCCTGGCACAGTCACACATACACGCAACCATCGTTAACCGTGGCACACGAATACAGGGAGAGAGTGAGAGAGAGCATGGTATGGGGACAACCGGCGCAGCAGCCTAATAAATAGCCGCACGCATTCGGGAACGTGTTCCCTGGGATAGACGACAGCGTTGTTCGTATGCAACCGGCCAGAGGCTACCAAAGATTATCCCTTCGGCAACGAGGAAAACTCAATTTTCATGGGGGCCGAAATCTAATGATCGGCCGACCCCATGCGCGAGAGGAATTAATCGGTTTTCCTGATCGCTGACAGCGGTCGCGTTACCGCTCCACGCACCATTCGATGGACAGGCTCTGTCTTTTTCTTTTGGGGGTTGACGGTTTGGTAGCCGCACGCATCGTGATTTGAGTCCATGATCACAAGGTTTGGCAGTTTTAGATGTAATTTATCCGTGGAAAATAAGAATTACGTAATATGACTGGAAAAGAGAGTTTAACCAGTTTTTAAAATAATCTATTCACCCTTCAAAAATTATCGTCCTACAAGCTAAAAAATAAAACTAATCTCTTCTAAAAAGCTTCACCTTGTCTACTGCGCTTCCCCAAAAATAAAGGGGTTGCAAACCAATAAAAGGGTGGCCTGGCGGGCGGACATTAAAATTCGATAGAGCGATAACGATGGACCCGTTAATAGACGGGACGTTAGATCAGAGAGAGGAGTCCATTAATACCGATACAAGCGGGTCGCGGCGGGTCGGGACCGTGAAAGCCGGGTCTCTGGAGCGATGGTCGAGCGTTTGAAAAAAGGAGCACGTCCTCGGTGGCGAAATTGACCGGACAATTTTAAAGCTCAGTTAAGACTGCGAAAAATTGCCGTATCGTCGGTGCATGAATAAAAATTAACCTTCCCCTTTCGACGCTGGTCGCTCCCATTCTTCGTGTACGTTACTCGCGAAATTAATGCAGGAGGGCCAGTAAAATATTAACCGGATTTTCTATCATGTAACAGCGAAGTTGTTCTTAAAAAATGCATGTATTTTTCAAAGTTTCCTCTGAAATAGAAAACTCGAGAAACGATCCGGTTCGTATTTGATCGAGCGTCGTAGGGATTGAAACGAGCGGAGGGGAAAAAATGTTAGGGTTGTAGAAACGATCTGGAAATCAGAACCACATCGTGCCTCGTCCTCGACATCGTTTCCGGTTCCTATTCGAGCCGGCAGTGACCTCGTGACGGGGCCGCGAACTCTCATCAAGCCTCACCCCCTCGTGCTTCTTTCGCCGTCCTCTTTTCCGAGGCTTTCTCCTACCTTCCCCCGTTGCCTCCCCCACTTTTAATTCGCTAATTTCACCCAGTTAAGAATTTATGCGACGGAATGTCTCGCCAGACGTCTCGAGAAAAATCAAAGCGGCGCAACGCGGAAAGAACGCGCCCGCTCCGGCTCCAGGCCGTCCCTTTATCACAAATGACGCGGAATGAAAGATTAAACAAAAGCGGCGAACGCTTTGCCCGTGTCTGGAAAAACTCGACAGGGGTCGCATCGAGGGGGTGGGACCGGCTCTCGTTCTGCCAGGTAATTTGCTGCTTGACTCGTAAATCGCACAATTTTTAGCCCTTCTTTACGCAAACCAGAAATCTGCAGTCTCGATAAGCCAGATAGAATTATTCACTTTGTATATACTTTAATTCTACGAAAATTGTTTTAAGGGTTGAAAAGAACTGTGAACAGGCTGCAACCATATTTTTCCAAAATCGATTCATTCGTTCACATAGTATTGAATTTTCTTAAATTAATTTTTGTATTTGACTCACCCTGAGGATTGACACTGTACATGCTCTAATACTGCTTGCAAATGATATACGATTATGCGACCCATATTTTTTCAGCATGAAACTCCCTAACACGTCAACACAAGATTGATAAAATTAACATATAAAACCTTTTTAAAATCTAAAAATGTTCTGTATAACAACATGTTAAAACAAGTATGGAACACGTCGAATAACTTGCTCCCATAGCACTCACTAACTTATTCAGTCCCTCAGCATCGACATAATCGAAACCAAGATCGAACACTGACAAACCTATTTTACGATTCGACAGTGCCTCTTAACGAAGACTATTGCCAGAGTCGACATTATAGCTCGCTTGACACGGTTGGTAATGACAGTGCTCGATGTGGACACGATACCCGACGTTTTTTTTTGTTTCGTGCACAGCCATTTTCCGTTTGGATACGATTAATCGATCGAATCGAGAGAACGCGATACCTTTCCACGGCGTTGCTTAATTAATTCGCGTAATATGAGCTAATCAACTTACCCGTTGCCCCGTTATCGTAAATATTTTAACGGGCGATATTAATCCTAATATTAGTTTGCGCGCTGGCTGCGTAAATCACTCGTATATAAACGTATATGAATATATGTATGTATGTATATGTATGTACATATCGAAATCGTGTGGTTCGGTCGGCCGCGCGGAAAGGATTTCGCTGCCGAAACAACGGGACCGCGATTTTCTCAATCGATCGGATTCTCGACGAGGGTACTTGCACGATTATGCAACAACGAGATGCACTGACGCCGATTGCTCTGCTCGAGAACTGTGCCGATCTAGCAGCGACTATCGTCTGACCAGCGTTATCGCTCGATCGAATTTCCGGAGAACGTTCGAACGTTTTTATTTGAGCGTGGGCGCGGCCGAAATTGTTTGTGAAAGCTACCTTGCGTATCGATCATTTCTCCTCAATTTAATATTTAATACGGCAATTAATAATCTGCGGATCTGTACGCAATTTATAATTTCTTTTTAAAAACTATGTCCGATTAGGATAAACTAAATATTCTTCTTACGGAGTCCCGTTACTACCAATTAATTCCTAAAAGCATAAACCAGCAGGATCCTCGCTCGGGTTCCAAAGAAATCGCACCAATCTGAACCTGCCCCGTGCAAAAAATCATAATCGCATCTCTCGCGGAAGGAAGAACACTCGACTAACTGAATTATCCTTGGGAAAAAAAGCATCGCGACGGGTTCTCTCTCGAGGAAGCACGGAACGGTCCAACAGCGAGGTTGGTCGGATAGAGACAGACACACAAACTAACGGTCAGAAAATCCTATTCCCCGATAGCGAGGAGAAAGGCAATTAAACCGTTAAAAGGTAAAAGGTAAGGATAATTAAAAGTCGAAGATACCGTATGGCCTGGCCCCGGAAAATTAACGTAGTCATGCCGCATATGCATGGATCGAAAGAGACGTGGCCGAGCGAACGATAAAGAGGGGCTCTGATCTATTCTAATTTTCGACGAACCCTTCCGCGACGATGCATTTTTTCCATGAGGGTTAATTTGAATAGAACGCACACTCACGGTTTAGGGGATGGCTCGATACGCCTACGCTTTTTTTCTCTCTCCTTTCTTCGGCTTCCTTTTCTTTTTTCATGTACGAGCTCCGTTACGAACAATGACCGGCTGATTGTCGATTTTTTTTTCTCTCGGTACGTCAACTCCTGTTTCGTTTCTACGTTTTTTTTTGGCTCTCTTTTTTTCGAGGACCAAGGGTGCGTTTTTACCGCGCAAACCGGAAGCCGATTCGTTCGAGCGCCGTCGTCGTCAACGCAGACGTGCCACGTCATTTTTTAAGGTCACCTTTCAACGATCGCGAGCATTATTGTCACTGTGTACCGTTCGCGATCCCAGATAAGCAATCTTTCGCGCGATGTTTGCTCGGAGCCTTGTTGATAGATCAACGCGAAGAGCAGCCGGTCTAGTCTGACGAATTTCGAGAAACTCGGCTAGCCTCCTCGTCGGCAAATATTTCCGCCAGCCGTTCGGTGATTGCTAACTTTGTTTACCCCTCCCCCGACGTCCGAAATGCGAACTTAAGATCTGCGGAATGCTTGAAATTTTTCTATATTTTTTTGGACGTTCGGATGAATATGTTTCGTGGATAAGCTAGCTTTCAAAAGAGTGCCCCTTTCTGCATAAACCATTTTTAATCCTAACGGCGTCGGTATGAGTTTTTTAATGTTCAACTAAATGATTGAATTAAGGTGATTAATTTATAAAAAGAGTATTTCTTCGGCAATATTCAAGAAACTTTTCAATGATAACGTTCAATTCTAGTTGTGTTCAAATTGTTCAGTGATAAGCTTCCCTTAAAAAAATAGTTCTTTTAGAGTCAATGCTATTTTTTGCATAAATAACTATTGAACTTCGCAAAAGTGGAATTTTCTGTGACAAACGTAAAGTATCTAAATATTTATCGGGAGTGTAGACTAAAATTGTAGTCTAATGGAATTATCAGTATTCAACGATAAGCTTCCTGTAAAAAAGGTAACTCTTTCAGGGTCACTGCTACGCTCTGCGTTGATAATAATTGAATCGTTTTATGCAAGTGGAATTTTTCGGTGAAGGAAGAAATTTAGCTGCTGAAAACATACATAGAAACAAAAGAACAAAATTTCTTTTACCTACGGATTATATCTACAATTCACACTATTTTAGTATCACTACTGTCCTCCCAATATTAAATTATTGTGGAATTTTTCGTGCTATAAAAACTAGTAAAATTCTCCAAAACAATTGCAGAGCGCATATAAAAAAATAATTGATTAGAACCACAGAATTTTTTCCGGCCGCAAGTAATATTCTTTCGGCAATATTCAACGAGCTATTAGTTTTTCAAAAGCCGCGTAAATCTGCACTGCGCTCACAGATTGTTGCCATGAGAGTGATTTTTTCGAAGCGTTATCTTATCGCGCGTACTGATATAGAATAGAATCCGAGATGCACTCGTCCAATAAGTGTTCTTCGAATCGTAAAAAGGAGAATCGACGTGCACTTTTCATACACTGTCGAAAATTCACGGACTTTATAAAAGCGTGGAAAAGAACGCGCAGAGACGATTCTGAACGAAACCCTTCGACTGAAACGGGCAAACGAGCGATTACAATTTCATCTCTGGAAGCGACGCCGGTTCGCACGGGGAAAGGGGAAGGAATCTTTTAAAATTCTTAAAGAGACGCGACTCTTTCGACCCTTCGAATCAACGGAACTTCAACCCTTTCGCATT
This sequence comes from Lasioglossum villosulum, assembly GCA_963971365.1. Lineage (NCBI taxonomy): Eukaryota > Metazoa > Arthropoda > Insecta > Hymenoptera > Halictidae > Lasioglossum > Lasioglossum villosulum. Next base: position 21,124,550 of record OZ020503.1, on the reverse strand, counting down.
ACTGACTTACTTTCGCGGCCCTTTGGGGAACCCGAACTTTCTCGCGACGCATCTCCGTCGAAGAACCCTCTCCGCAACTCATTATGTTTGCTTCCGAAATGAATCACGTAACTGGAGCGACAACACGGAGACTCGATCTAGCATGGAACCTCGAAACCAACGCCGAAATGATCAATTGAAAGATCACTGTCATCGCGGTAGCGCATCACGCTTATTTATAAACACTTTATCATTTCATTGAAACACTCTTCGCTAATAAATTCGAAATTTCTGGAAACAGCTTTTCCCGAATGCTAGGACGCTCCTAAAATTTATATTATTTATAGTCGCCTAAAGTTGTGGACTGCTATTTCTGGCAATTCGCGATGCGATTCCAAACTTTCGGCTGATACGGTATAACCTCGGAGCTATTAAAATGATTTCCGATGGAACATTGACCGGTTGATTAAATAGCTAGTTTCGGAGAGCTAATTAGGAATTCCGATTTTGAAGTTTGCGGTGTCGTTTGATTCCTTCTATTCCTAATTTTATTTTGGGATTCTCGATGGGCCTTTTAATTATCATCGTAACTAGACTGAGCATGTTTGCTGACTATTTGGTCAAGTCAGGAATGGTGGAAAAACGTCTTTTGCTGATCACACTACTTGTGACAGACAAAGAGATACTGCTGATGTAGTTTACGAGATGCAGAGTGTTTCTACCAATTTCTTCGGTCAACAATGATTACATAAGATGTAGAACGATGGAAGAATGAATACCGCTGACTAGAAACTTCCTCGTAGTAGAAATAAACTGAACATGCAGCTGGCTTTCGTTAACGCGCACGGTTCTTTGGATTTTACAAGACCTAGAACGTCAGAAAAATTTGTTCCGTCTAGAAAAATCTTCACAGTGGAATAAAGTCGTATAGAATAAAATAAAAAGCACAGTAAAAGCACGCGAGAAAAAATACGCGAGCCGACAGAGCCACGTGGAGGATTCGCTAAATCGAGCCGCCGGGAATGGGCAAATATTTCAGCGGTCGAAGTATGCGGAAATGGGTAAAAGTGTAACAGACACAGGCTAAAAATACGCGACCGAATGGTCCCGGGTAAAAATGCGCCCGCCGGTAAGGACAAGATACACGCGCGATACGTGTCAGCGTACCACCAGAAGGCTGTAATCTCGCTTCATACCAGTTCTCTATCTAATGTGTACTCGCATGCGGTAAACGGTCTACAAAATCTAGATTGACTTTCTAAGCTGGCACGAAAGCCAGGCGACTTTTTCCACAAAATCAGGTACGATCTTCAACGAGGAGCGCACGATCACGCTTCGGCCCCGCAGAACCGGTCTGTAGGTTAAGGATACTGCTCCTTCGACGCGCTCATGCTCGCCGCGCTCATGCTCGCCGCGCCGTTTCGCGCAAACCGATCCCAGGGGGTCGCCGTTCAATTATCATTTTTTCCCAGTGATTATCTGTACACAGTAATCCCTTCTCGCGGCGAAACGAACGCGGTTTTATCCGGCCGGTTTCTTTAAACTGTTCGTAAAAGTTCGATTCGAACGGAAGTTTATTCGCGGTCGTTTTACTGTAAATTTCGAGGAGACGCTTCCTTTATCGCGAAAAACATGTAACCTATGCAATTCTCACGTACAGAGATACACGCGGTAGTGGTTAATTCATATGACGACGAGAAATGCGAATATCGAGGGAGGAATATTCGCTGCTTCGCGAAAGATCAGGGTAACGAAGGAAAAAAGTTGAATGCTCGATGATAATATTCTAGAAAGGAGTCCATGAAACACGCATGAACGAGTTAACTCACCGCGGATACCTATGCAAATGTCTGTTTTCATAGAATCATTGACAGAAACCGGAATCGCGCAAAAATCTAATTGGTTTATCAAGATCCACACGGCAGAGAAACCTTGTTAAACTTCGATCTATTTTTTCACTGGCTGTATCGCGAGCAACCAGATTTGTCTTTAATACAGAAAACCCACGATTTAATTACTGCGATCCTTTGAGATCGTTCCAATCTTGTTCTTCGAAAGAATTAGTACCCATGCAATTCATTCCTGCTTTATTGCACGGGTACGAATTTTTTATAATTACGGGGTAGGAAGATGTACAGAACAGAATAAACCTGAATGAAATTAATCGTTTCCATACTGTTTCGTAAAAATCAATTTCTTGGTGACTGTAGCTTTAGTAAAATTTTACGGTCTTTTTACAAGAATCCATAAATTACATGATCAAAGAAGAACGTAGATGGTATACGAATTATTTTATAAAATCAAAGAGGAAGATTCTAGCAACGGAGTGTTAAAATCTTAAAAAATGTTGTTAAAAATCGTTGGAGCGAGAAGCGGAAGAATGATGGCGTCGCGTCGCGAGCCTAATTCCGTGTCGAGTATGGCGTCGTACGATGCTTTCTATCGTCCCGCAGGTATTACACGGCCGATTTTTCGGATCGGTTGCGGGTCGGCGTGGAAGAGAGGAGAAGATTTACGCGGACCATTTATATCGGGCAGTCGGGCCGGCGGGTCAAGAATATTGAGCACGGCCGGCCGTAAAATAAGATATAGATTTCCATCTAGTAAACTTTCTACACGGCATGTGTGGGAGGCAACGCAGAAACGCCATACGGCATACGAGAACAGCTCTCCGCTCCGTCTTACGTTAGAAACTTTGGGCGCAGCCTTGTGTGCACTGCTCGAGTTCTGCTCCACACACAGAAAGAACGAAAGAGAGAGAAGAGAGAGACTCGCCGCAGACCGAGCGAACAGGCTTTAAAGACTTGTGAGCACTTATCAGGTCATCCCATAAATACAGTGAATTTTCTTTCACTACGGGTTTTTTTGCTCTCTCTCTCTCTCTTTTTCGCCAAAGCCAGAAACCGCGATTTATGAAGTCCGAGTAACGCCCGGAATATTAAACCTTTCGACTATACTCTCGAAATGAACATCGCGAGAGCTCGACGGTGTCGCAAATTTAATATAAATCTGGCTGCGGTCATTGTTCATGCGATTTCGACGCGTTACCTGCGCCACGTGTGTCACCAACACGGTCTCGTGTTTTGCATAAGGAGAGCCGAATTAATTTTATGCACGCCGTTGCCGACGCTTGTAATTTGTAATTTGATATTCCCGCGGATCTATGATTGTACTTTCGCCATTTCACCAACCAGAATTTAATAAAACATCCACGGTGTAACGTTAACCTAGCGACAATCATTATCCAGTTTTTTTTTAATTGACAGTTGCTGCATTACAAATTTATTAATAATAATTCACCGACACAGAATTGAAACGCAACAGATATTATAAAATGTAACACGAATAAAGTAAAAACAATTTTTACTCTGGTTTGACCGTACTAAAATTAAATTGTCAATTTAATTAACTCTAATCTCTATAAACTGCACCAGAAATATCATATTTAGCATTAAAAGGCACTTTAGTAACGAGCTTTGAGGGATTTGCTTACTTAGTAGATGAATGATTTTATTTGAATGAATAGTAAAAATTACTTCAATGATGTTGAAAGCTAACTCGACAGCCAGCATGATAAAACATGCATCATTTAACGAAATTACTGTACGAGGTGAAAAATCTACGACATATTCCGACCAGAAATGATGTCCATGAAATATTGATATGAAACCCGAGAACCGGCAAATGGGTATTGAAAGCGAACCGTAATTGAAGTACGAACGATTTCGAGATTTTATATGATTCGCTCAAATCACGAGAGCTTAATAATGCAGCTTTCTCTAATCAGGTTCTGAATGCTTCTCTCCTTTATCAAGATCTTTTTGTTCCCACGCGAAAAATTCGATGCAACGTAGCTTCTTCAACCGAGAAAAATGACATTGTATAGGTACCAGGCTTTGCTTTCATGATGGCCTGATAAAACCGCTCGACGCATACTTATTGTTAACAAGCATCTCGGATTAAACAACTTTGAAAATAGCGATTGGTATCTGAGGCACCATTGCTTACGCTGATCTGCAGGTTCAGACAGTGTTCAATTATTTGAGCGAGTAAAGTTTGCCTACATTCTCTTTTTTACATCAAAATGAAATGAATGATAAAAGTTACAGGAAACTAAAAGCAATATAAGAGATATATTAGAAATACAGTCTTTCACTGAGCTGTTATATTCTTTTCTTACTGAAAAAATAAAAAATCAATTTTTCTTGCGCTTTTTTAAAATCATAGTGCATGTACCTCTGTATATATTATATTAATTCTTCTCTGACATTTCAATGCATCTGTAAAAACTTACCATTCGACCAGCATTACTTAAAAACAGCAAATTGAATCGCCATCTGCCTAAATTTGCAACGTGTCAGGACAATAAGTACACCCCCAGTTTCTAGAAACACAAACCCAGCGGTACAGGAGTCGATTAACGCACCGTCGGATAAAAATGGTCCAATAGGGGGTGGTTCTTCTCTTTATGCTCATTCACGGAGCCCTTCTCCCGAAAAGCCGAGGAAGAAAGGTCCGCCCAGGGTTTCTTTGAGCGTTAGTAAACCGGAAACGAGTCGGTGAATCCTCAAGCAATCCGTTCGCTGTCAATAGCAGGTGGCAGAGATATCTCATTTGTCTTTCACCCTAATCATTCCCCGAGATTCGCCTGGTGACCTGTTTCGCGTGGAACTCCTTGCATTCTTAAACCAATCTCGCAGTTCTTTATAAAATCGTTGCCCTTAAACCGTGTCGCGTCTGTACAATTCCATAGAACATGGATCCTAGATGAAAGTAGGGGATGAATTAAGGGTGGCCTTCGAAATCTTTCGTTCGAGCAAATGGCTCGCGATGAAAAATCGTAAAGACACGAGGGCCATCAGGACTTAGCTCCGGGCCACTCGACAGGCCGAACGTTCGTTCTGAGACATTAATTTTTACCCCTTTCCTGCTACCCCCATCTGCCTAATGACCCGGAGTCTGCTTCCACGGAGGCGACGACAGACCGAGGCTCGGGACGAAGGGAGAAAAAAGGCTGCCGACGAAACGGCCGTTAAGTGGCGAGGATCGTCGTCGTCGTCGACGTCCTCGGTCCTCGTCCTCGTCGTAGTCCTCGGGAGAAGGGTCTCCCTGCACAGGATCTTGTCCTGCATCCAGAGGAACGATCGTTACCGCTCGGACGGATGTGCCAGGGAATAAGGGGCCGATGTGCCGTGTACACTCTCCTTCCTTCCGGTGTCTTACATAATTCCTCGCCCGTTTTTCTCGCCCTCACCCCTCTCCTCCAGCCCCGCACTCGCTCGTTTTCACCCCCTTCGGGCGAAGGAGCCCACGCCGCAACAATGGGTCTCATCAGCCATCGGGAATAAATTATGCTCGGCCAGAAAAATCAGCCAGCCTCGAAAATTAGAGCTTGTACTCGACTCGAAGAACTGTCCCGAAAGAAATCCGAAAAAGAAGAGAACAGAGCCGCCTGCGACTCTCCGGAAATCGTCCCGCTAATTTCGGGGACTTAATTGACGTGCTCTTCTGCGGAACAGATTTATCCTGGTCACTGTGAATCTTGTTTTAATTTTCTACTAGACAGCTAGTTAAGCTATTTTAAATCTTTTATCAAATATATTGTTGACGTGGAACACCAATCTCTTTGCAAAGCGTTAAACAAAAATTAATTCCATCGCTTAATAATTTTAACCTTCTTGACAAGTTTATCGACTCCTGCTGAATCTTTCGATTAAAATAAGCTACGCGCGTTCTTCCCAACCAAAACAACGAACAGGGTAACGCTCGTTCGTCGACCGCTCGAGGGAGGTCATCGTGAGATTCGGGTTCGACGGCCCCGAGGAAGTAAGCCACGGGTTGCAAGAAAGGGTTCGGGGTCAGCGAACCTGACACGCTCCCTCTGGGCGGTCTCCGCTCCGAGCAATCGAAGAGGAAAGGGGGAAAAAAGGAAGAGGAACACGATAAAGAGTTTCGGACGGGCAGGTGGAACCGTTTGAGGGTTCAAGAGTTGTGGAGAGAGAGTTCGAGCGAGAGAGCGAGACGGAGCTTAACCATATGCCCGAATAATGTTCCACCCGCGTACGACCCGGCCAACCGGCGCGACGAGTTTGTTGCCATCAACCACCACGAACGGACCCCGGGACCCAGGGCGAAAGCATCCCGAGAGAGCATCTTGTGGCAGTCTCCGAGGCCGAGGACTGTGTCGTCCTGCTCGCCGGAAATCGAGCCGAAGGGCTGGCGATTCGAGTCGCAAGAATATCGATCACTGGGCCGGCCGTTGCCCGCTCCGACACTCGACGATTCTCAAACACTCGCGGCACGTTTACTGGTCATCGGACCGCCGGATAGCTGGGAAACTAGATTGCTGAGAAACTGGGGGCTCAGTATGCCGCAAAGACCACACCGGATTCAGAAACGGCCACCAGAAACGCCACCCTGCATGACTGTGGATCGCCCCCTCGTCTGCGGGCCAAGTTCTTCTGATAACTTCGATTTTTGGGACCTGGAGCTGGGGAATCATGGAAGGCTCTTTGAGGTACTGGGGTTGTCACAGTGTAGATGATGAGGAATATAGTGACGGATTTTTGGTAGACTCTTTGGGATTTTTCTTTATAGTTATTCACAAAGAGCATCTTGTAACTTGTGAAGAACACGAGTGTTTTTGAGGGTATTTAGAACTTGATGGGGATTTCGAAGTGTTCTTGTACTGAATCAGCGTGGGGTTGAAAGTGCAGTTACGATTGTTCAAAAATTTTTTTAATTTGCGCTCATCTCGCCAATGTCAATATTAAATGCAGAAAATTATAAATCGTAGATTACACATAGATAATAGTAACGTTTCACCACGAATCTAATTTCCTCGAATCACCATCGAAAGAAACATAACCTTCCGACACCAGTTTAAACTACCGTAAATTTGTCCGTGAAAGTATAAATTTGTACAATCTCCGAGCACTCTCCATTTATCAATTCATCATCGAGCACATTGAATCCCTCGCGAATATCGAGCCGCAACAATAAAAAGGGGAGGGGAAAAAAGAAGAAACACGCCGAAGCGTAAAACGCAGACAGAGAAAATTCTATCAACGTTCAGCCGAGCCGAGTCAAGTAGGACATGAATAATGATCATCGCGTTACCATCAATTTTAATGACACGTTTGAAAGCCAGTTTTCATTCAGCCACGGAAAGGATTCTGCCGGAATACGGTCTTCGTGTGCGGATTGAACGGTTCATGTTCCCCAACTGTTTCATGCAAGCTAGAAATCATTTACCTTTGAGGGTTACCCAAGTTGGACGTCACGTGAATGATGATTCCCGTAACGTCGTTATCCTTTTTCAGATATATCAGGTTTCATTCACACGCCGGAAGGTTCGGCTTCCCGTTTAATCAGAGAGCGTCACTCGATGTTTCATTAAAAGTGTCCCGCAATTGACACCGCCGACGCCGCGAGTGGATCCGAATCGTTCGCGACCCTTCCTTCGAGATCATTTCGAAACACAATGCACCTTTTGTTCGCGCAATTGTTAAAACAATTTCGTGTACGCCGCGACGCGGCGTCAGCACCTCGTTGAACAAAGTCTTATCCAGTTTTTCGGAGAATTTTCTGCTGAACTATAGGATCCAATTCACTGATTCCAGGGATGCAACATTCATTTATTTGAAATACTGCATACACTTTTTGTTAGCAATTATTGAACAAAACATTTTATTTTTGCATACCTCGGTAAATGTATCCGCGGATCATTTTTGAACGCTGTAGTACCAAGCTCTGGTATTAAATTATTCCAGAGGCGGGTCATTGTACTCCGGCTTCGATCAAATCACTTCAGAACAATTTAAAATAACATTTTGTTGTCGACCATTGTACAAAACACTTTATTCTTGCTCACTCGTGCGTCTGCGCTGCAACGAACACACCCAGGTCATTTTTTAGAACTTCAGTGCTAGGTTCTGCGATTAAATGATTTCAGCGGCAAGTTATCTACCTCCATTTTATAGAAAATTTCTCCAGTATCATTGAAAATAACATTTTGTTGGCGACCATTCATCGAATCATTTTATTCTTGCTCGACTTTTGCATTTAAACCTCAAATAATGCACCGAAATCATATTTCAAGCCTTCCGTATTAGACTCTGCTATTAAATGATTCCAGAGGCAAGTCGCCATCCTTCATTTTATACAAAATCTGTCGAGAATAATTGAAAATAACATTTCATCGGCGATTATTGAACGAGTCATTTTATTCTCGCACACTCGTGCGTTTGCACGTCGGCGAACGCGCACCGATGATTTCGCGAACCGTATCGCCGGGTTCCATCATTAAATGATTCCAGAGGCGAGTCATATTCTCCATTTTCGGTGAAATCTCCGGCGGATTATTTACAGTGAATAATTCGAAGCAATAGCGAGGGGGTGTTCGAATTTTATCAAGGAAATCCTCGAGTTTCATCCGGTTCGAAAGTCATTCAACCCACACCCAGCTGGTTCCATGATCGATCGTGTGCTCGGGGTTTCCGGTGCCACGCCGGGGCGATTTCGAAAACGACATTTTTTCCCCGAAATTTCTGCCGGTATAATTTTCAATCGAGCATCGGACCCTGCAACCCTGTCGGGATTATCAATTTTTAGCAAGGGGCGTCGGTGTGTTCGCAAAACTCGTCCCCTCGATTCCACGGGGATGCTCGTTGCCATGGTGGCTAGGTTTTGAAGAGGATGTACCCGGGGTGATTTCGCCTAGACTACTGATGATGACTGTACTCTGCCCCCGTGCGCTTCCGTATGTGTGTCCACGTGTACGTGTGTGTCCGAGGGATATGGGCTCCGACACACACTCACACAAGCACGCGTGCCGCTGACACGCACACAAACCACACACATGGTCGTGAAATTTCGCACGTACGTACGCGCGGTACATTCGCCAGGGGGTAGAAATCATTAAAGGGGCGTGGCGTGCCCGTGGTTGCCCGGATGACGGTCACGTGAACCAAGATGGCCGCCGGACCGGGAGGGCTCCCCTCTTTGCAACAGTCATTTGTTATCGGCCATTTTATTTTAATGATTTCCATGCATGCGTGAAACGCTCGGCTGCATCGCTCGGGAAAGGGATGTTCTCTCTGTCTCTCCTTCTCTCTCTCCTCCCTCACACTCTCCCTCTCTTTCTCCTCTCTCTCTCCGTCTCTCGGCAGGCTGTTCGCTCTCTATGCGCCTGGTAACGCGCGTTCTCATAGAGCGATACACACTATACCACGGCGAACGCGCCGCTAACGCTGCTTTCATGCTAATTTCAAACCCTATAAATTCCGACTCGCGTCCATTGTAATGCTCTTCGTTCTTTCGATAAATTTCTCTCGATTTGCCGAACCCGATTGCAAACGAGATAACACCCTGCAACATAGACCGCCGAGCCTGGCCAACCCCCGGGGCTGTGGCTGCTGAAACACCATGGAACAATTTAAAGCGATATTTAACTATGCGAGTTTGCAAATAGCGTCTTTTACCTTGAATCACTGCGCAGGATACTTTACTGGGTTTACTTTCTGCTGTGCCAGATGACGATGTCTTGATACGTAGTTACAAAGAATGTCAACGTTGAACAATTCAACATTCGTCGTCAAGATCGAACCGGAAAAACATAAACCAATTTTTTTAATCGATACTTATTTACGTTCATCATAAATGAAATGTTTAGTCTTGAATTGTCAACGAGAATTTGATGAAAATGTGTAATTTCGTTGTCGAGGAAGATAGGGCACATCAGGGGATGTGTTTTCTAGTAAAGTAGTCACCGAAAATCATGCTAAATCTTCGGTAGTCGCAAAGACTTTATATAATCGCTTAAAATATCAATTAAATCGTCCAAATTTTATCCTGTATAATTAAAACAGTCGAAGATACAGACAAGTCTACGTTAAGGGTAGTTCCCGTCTCTAAATATTAAAAACAATACATATCCCACAGAACGTATCCAAAATACGAAGCCTATGATTTCCAGCTAGAGCTTCAAAGCAAAAACAAGTAAAGTACCACTTAGAATCATTCGTATAACCGATTTCAAAACGTGTTAACTGGTGTTCGAGCATATAACACCGATCGCGAAACAAACTTGGCGACGATTACGGTAATCGTCCGCGCCGATAATTAGTAATAATCATCGTGGAATCACCGAACGGGGTGAGTTAATTCGCAAGCCACGGGGGAAAATAATAAGAGGAACTTGATGAAAAAAACGTGCCGGCGGTAATCGCGGCAATAAAACCGCGGCGTAAAATCAAGCCGACTGGTTAACCGACTGGCCAGAGAGTCCATTCCGCCTCGGTTACACTACCGCCGCGATTTATAATAATAATCGATCCCCGGTTGCACGCGCTCGTTTGTTCGATTGTTTGAACGGCAACGTCGCCACGGTGTCGCGGCTAATAATTAATACACGCCGATTAGCGGCGGTCGTTAAGGGCTGATCGATGTCTTTTTAGAACGTTCTAAGTGATTGCTTCCCGTCGATAGCCGGGATATCGATAATTCCGCGAGATTAATAGAATCCATCCAGGGGGGAGGGTAGGGATCGGTGTCGCGCCTTTGAATCCGCGTTTAGACGCGAAATTGCTCCGAAATCGGCCGAAATCGTGCACCGTGCTTTAACCGACGCCCACCCGAAAATAATTTTCCATCTGCGAATGCAATTTCTCAGATTTCCTGAGTTCCTATCCTTCTGATAGATTTTAGTAATTGAGAATGATATTTGGGTGGGTGATGTATCTAGGTGTTTTTATCAGTTGCATATACAGGGTGTCCCAAAACTACCCTAGGAGCCGAAAATGGGAGGTTCCTTAGGTCATTTGAAGCAACATTTTCCTTTACAAAAATGGCGTCCGCGGCTTTGTTTAGGAGTTATTAACGAAAAACACGGACCAATCAGAGCGTGACGTAGACGCGAGTTAGCACAGTCGACTCGACGCGCCAACTGTCAATTGGCCGAACGTGCCACCGCATGTCTAGATCGCGCTCTTATTGGTCCGTGTTTTTCGTTAATAACTCTTAAACAAAGCTGCGAACGCCATTTTTGTAAAGGAAAATGTCGCTTCAAATGACCCAAGGAACCTCCCATTTTCGGCTCCTAGGGTAGTTTTGGGACACCCTGTATATTGATCCAATGGTATAAGGACGAAATGAATGTCATCAACGCAAGAGACGAGGGGATGAGAATACGAAAAGAAACACTGAACAGCGCTTCTAAACTAATCTCTCGATCAAACATAGTTCCACAAATATATTTTACTAACCTCCTCTCGCCAAGATACAAAACCCTCGACAAACTTCAACTGGTCCGCATTTTCGCGAATATTATTCTGGAAACATTGTTTTATAGCGATCGGCGTCTGTCGGAGACGCAAAAATCCGGACAAATTTCCAGGCCCGGTTCGATGACCGCGCCAGCGATCCGGTCATCGTCGACGGGGGATGAATTTCGGGAAATTCTGCAAAACACCGTCGAGCGCTCACAAAGACACTCTCTCGCGGCGGGTATTTCTCTTGAATTCTGGTTGGTCGGCTGGTCGAAAAACGTGGAAAAAAAAGCGGAAAAATCGTCATCGAGAGTGGCAACGCGAATGAACGTGTTGGTGTGGGGGCGAAGGGGGCAGAGTCCGACAAATATCATCGCGATATACAAACACATTCCGGCCGTACGAGCCGAGCATTCATTCTCATCCCCGATTTTTCGCTGGCAACTATGTATTCTCCCCTGTTCGCAAAATTCAAGGTATCGTATGAATAGCTGTGGAAAGAGAGGAGTGTCGATGACGGGAGAGAGGGAGAGAGAAAACGAGAGAAAGGGAGGGACGAGGTCATCGCAACGAGCAGGCGGCGGCCGCACGTGCGTGTGAGTGCGTGCAATTTAATGATTTCCAGCCGGAATTTCGATGACGGCAACTGGGAACGGGGGATGAAAATCTCCCCTCTCTGGTAGCAGCTCGGTGCGAGAAAGAGGGCCGGTTATAGCAGAGCACAAGAGAGAGAGAGTCGGATAGAGAGAGACCGATAGAGAATCATGCGTTGGTCAGGGCTGGGTTGTGCACACGCGCAAAATCTCGCTAGAGAAACAAAGAAGAAGAGCGACACGGAAATCGGCGATGGGGGGAGAGAACGACGGACACGGAAAGAAAAGAGGGCGGGAGAGAGAGAGAGGCGAGAGTGGGAGGGAGAGAGAGGGGGTTCGGAATAGAAGAGGAAACTAGCTAGAGAGAAAGCGGAGGCGGAGGAAGCTCGGTGGAGAGAGCGAGCGGCGTGCACGATGACAGAGGGAGAGAGAAAGAGACAGGACGTAAATTTTCTAGCGGTGCGTTCATTTGTTCGTTGAACGAAATGCGAATGCATTATACATGGATTGCAGGGGACATTAATTTTCTGCCGTGGACGTGTAGTGGGCCGTGGAGGGCCGCTGGGTGGTCGCCGTTTCCACGGCCGAGGCAAGAGGGTTGCAAAGGAGGAGGAGAAGAGGGAGAGTCGAAGGGAGAGGGAGGGTGAGTGTGTGCTGTGCTGCACGAGTGCATCGAAGAGGTGCATACAGACAGAGACAGAGGGAACGGGATAGGAGAAGAGGATACACGCCGGGAGATCGAAAAGCCCAGGGAGAGAGGAAGACGGTGATAGACCGCGAAAGAGGCGAACAGAATCGAGGCCTCTGGGCTGTTTCGTTCCGAGCACACGTCCAACCACGTGCCAGCTCTCTTTCCGACGCTTTCTATACACACGATGGTACGAGCGGCCCCGGTGATTTTGACGAGTGGACGAGGAAGATCTTTCTACTGCTCCCTTGCTCGTGAACGCGAAAAAATTGATGTTTTAGGCGATACCGTTGCACAGAACCGGTTTCGGGGATTTCTCAGAGTTTGCGCAGGGCTGTGCAGGGTGAATAGCTTACGCGTTCAGTGAAAGGGCTGATGTTGAGTACGAGTTTGTAGATCTGTGTTCAGGTGAGAGGAGAAAATTGTATTTGAAATTTTATGCGATAACATGATTGTTATAAGGCTTAGATAAAAAAGGCGGAAAGAAGGGGTAGATTTCATTCACGTCAAAAAGACATACTCTACAGTCAAAAAGAATTTTCACAAAGTGATTACACTGACAAACATTAATGATGTTCCTACTCTAGTTTTATTATAGGGATTGGTAGATCGAAATTTGTTCCTACAGAAAGTACTCCCATCATAGTGTCTCTAAAAAAAGAGGATGAAGAATCCTCGGAGACCTCTCGCCAAGATTTCCAGCTCGTCTGCATATCTCGTCGAAAAATATCGAGTCGGAAATACTGCCAAAAATTGAGAAGGGGTGTCCTCGTGAAATGGTGCGGCTGACAGGAGAGAGCTGGGGATGGTTGTGAGGGGTGGGGGCGCAGGCTCGCGGGTCCGAGAGCCAGCACGGCCGCTTGCTGACAAATAATCAAATATATCGCCACTCTCATTTGATATTCCAAGCTAGTGCAGGTGATGAATGTAATGACGTTATACGCCGGGCGGGGAATTACGGTCGTCGAGCAAAATTTAATGTCGATGCATGTTTAGCCGGGCGGCGAGAGAGGTACACGGAAAGGCATTAAACCGTCGCGGGGGAGTAAAAAGAGCATCGGGGACACGAATGTGTGTCCAGTGAAATGCATCGATCCGCTGTGGAGAAAGGAGACAGCAAGAGAGAGGGAGAGAGAGAGAGAGAACACACAGGGGTCGTTTGGTCAATCGTTTGAATAGCGAGCAATTAACCGGGCGTCAGATTTTATTTCACCGAGCGAGATAAAGAAACAGAAAACAGAAAGCGCCGCTCGTGGAAAACGGAAGAAGAAGAAACACGAGAGCGTTCGAAGGACGCGTACGTTACAAAGTTAACGAAGCCACTCTCGATTCCCCAGGTTCGTCGAACGACGTTAATGGACCATTCTCCCGCGAACCGCCGCTTCCGGTTTAAATAAGAGCCGAGAGGCAAGAAGCGGCCATTGTGCCGGCGCAGGAGCGCGTGTTGATGCGCGATTTCATTCACCGGCTGTAAAAGAACCAAAGTAGAGACGCGACCGGACTCCGTTCCACCTCCTTCGTAGCCCGATTATTAGCCGTTTTTAATTGCGCCCCGACCAGATACCCCGGCTATCACTCTTATGGTAATATAAGTGCCCGGTAATGTAAGTAAGTGATGGAAACGCGGCCTCGGCCGGCAGAGATTGCCTCTCCGGCCTGCTGGATACCCGGCCGATTCCAGAATCGCAGATTACTAATTAGGGAGCACTAATTAAGGGTCGACGGCTGTTAGACCTCGCATCATTGATAAAGTCCTGGGAATTAACGCCGCGGCAAAAAGAAACTCAACTGTATATTGTCGATCTTGTTTCGCTTTTGACAACCGGAACACGATTCTCCAAAGATTCTCACGAAATTGACATTCTTTGTGGACAATTCTAGAGAAATTTTGTAGACTGCAGAAGTAATACGAGATTGATGAAATTGGTTCGAATTGAACAGAGAATACGTTTGACATTTTGTATTAATTCTCGCTGCGTTTGGAAAGTTTTGTAGACTTTAGAAATAGTCGAGGTTGATGATGAAATCGATCGACTAAAAAAACAAACAAGAATGGGAAAGGCGAGTACAAATAATGAGGTAATTCCCAGGTTACCAGATACTCGATAGAGATAAGTGCCTGTAAAAATTGATCGCATTACGCAGTAATATCGATTGCTCTATCAGATAAAGATTCTTTATCGCAATTTCACCGAGCACCTAAAATGAGCCCAAATTACTTTGGCGCGAATAAAATGTAATAAAAAATGTTATTTTCTGCTGGGAAGAAATCCATAAAACGGGTTTATTATCGAAAACGGAACTGTCGTTGTTCTTTTTCGCCGCGGTGCAAGCCATTCAGATTCGTATTAATGGATTTCCGGTAGGTAAAGCGGTAAAATCACAAGGTCTGCGCATCTGGACCAATTTACAAGGACTCATGCGTATAATTGCCGAAGCGTTTTGCTAACGACCGTGCGTTAATTCTCGGAGCGAGCATAACGCGCGTGCAGGTTTTTCGCCCGGGGAAAGATGGAATCCCATTGATAAATTCATTAACACCGTACCGAATGGTGACACGGTGTACGGCGCATCGGTGTTCCGCGTAGATGGAAACGCGATAAAATTTAACGGGTGTACACGAGCCGCCTAAATAAACGCCAATCATAAAACGGTGCCTGCTGGCGCTTGTAAAAATGATAAAGTAAAGCTCGTAAAAGTAATAGTTTACGTATTGGCTATAACATTTGCCACGCGTTACACGTTGCCTTCGGATCTTCCTTCATCTCTCCCTCCCTCTCTCTCTCTCTTTACTCCTCCTGTCTTTCTCTTTTCTTAGACCGCGGAAGCTACTGCGTCCCCTTATTCACCGGCGAATGGGATATTTTGCATTCATGTATTCATCGGGCGACACAATGCGATAAATAATTTTTACGTCGCGTCCTACACGCTGTGTTAACTCCTCGCACACTTCAGTAATAAGAATGTTGCCAACAGTATTCGTTCGTGGAATTTCAAGAGAACAGATCTTGTCCGAAGATTTTCCGACAAAAATCTCGCTTTTATACTTGTATAACACAATATTTTTATAAAGACAAGTAAAATAGTTTCAACAAATTTGAAGTAACTTAAAAAACGCTGATCTACAGTACCTCCGCGATTGAATATTTTTCAGTTTTATACTTAATAAAACGCCGCGCGAAATAATTCTGGAGCAGCCATAATCCGTCGATTTTAATGAAAATTTGGGCACGGTGTATCCCTTAAAAACTCCGGGAAAATCGTTCTTATCAAGAATCTCGTATCCCGAGCGCCGATAAGCCAATATCGAGTCCCGTTGGATCTTATCGGACTATTTTTATTAAAGCTTCGATCGGTCTGAATAAAAGATGAATCCCAGCGAAGGAGGAACTATCCGAACGATCGAAAGAGAGAGAGAGAGAAGCCAGGAACAGAAAGAACGAGGGTAAAAAGAGGACCGGCGAGGAATGTCGATATTAATAAAAGTTAAATTGAGCCAATCGCTGGCACGGTGTACTCCGTTCTCGGGACAGGGAGTAAAAACGCAATAAAAATTGCAAGGATCCGCGCAGCTCGTCCGTGGGATTGATTAATGGCCGCGGAAGATATTACTCCGTCGACGATCGTATCCGTAACGTTAATCGCGACTCCTCTAATAATCATACGATGGAAACTTTCCATAAATAATTTTACGGAATTAAGATCGTTCCTGTGCAAGACTTGTGTAACCTTCGATTTCGAATTCGAGCTGTCGAAATGGGAATCGACGTGTTATAAATTTCCAATTAAAAACGAGAGAAAAAAGCAAAACCGAGGGAATTAAACGGTGTTGCGAAATATGGCGATGGAGATTATTAATGCACCGGCGACAGGAAGACACGGGACGGAAGCAGCAAACGCATCCGTCGTTTTAAATCAGCCGGCGGGTTATACGGGTTGTTAAAACACCGGCTCTAATGGCCGTTTTAAAACGAGTGGCATTTTTTACGCTCACCCCTAAATCTCGCCGGTGATACCTGTTGCACGTCCCCCGGAAAAAAGTTGTCTCGGGCTCCCGTATCTCGAACACGCTGCTCTTTCTCTCTTCCTACCACTTTCTCTCTCTCGCTTTTTCCTCTCTTTTTCTCGTTTTACGCTCTCCCGTTCTCTCGCTGTTCCCCGGCTCTTCCGAGCCAACCACCCTATTAGTATTAAGCGATCGCGATAAAAATTGCAGTCAGTCGTTTAGCCAGTCTCCGCATAATTTCGTGTAATTTTCACGTGTGAAACGGGAGGAATTAATTTCCATTTTATCCACTTCGGTTTCCAATGGTTCGGTTCGATCCGTGCCTGTTCATTCGCTGAAAAGCACGCCGGATGAATTGATTCAATTGAACGGGATTCACAACTCTTTCGCGATATTTTTATGCGCGAACACTGATACGCGAGAGAGCAGCGCACCCGTGTTCCGAGCAAACGAGCAAGAAGCGTATAAGTTTTCATTCTTTATCGCGATATGGATTTTTCCACCAGTTTTGCAGTACTGCTTCGCGTACAGAAGGTTTTCAATTATCTTCTTACCGCGGATACGATTTTATGGGTTTGCGCTATCAGTGTAATTGCGGTAATTAGGTGAACACGGTGGAAGAGATCGGAGACGGTTAATCGGCACGTGATGGAGATCGGGCGATGCTTTTTCGAAAGTGTGCTGTCCGAACTGATTCTTGTCGAGTGAATGAGGGAAACGTAGATTAGGAAATTAATTGATGGCTTGATTGCCTTGACAGGCTCGATAGAATTTAAAATGGAACTGTAATTTGCTACGGAGAATTCGGTCCATTTAGTAAAGATATTGGAGGTGTGAATTATAGAAACGAGTATATACGAAACATGCCGCAAATATTTCTACAGTTTCACGAATTGTAAAAGAAATAAATCCGAAATCTTTCATTTTGACGGACTCGGTTCTAGCGTTAAGGGTTCTCTCGAGAACCGATTCTGGTGACCAGAACCCGAAAAACAATTGCGTCCCATCGTCTTCTCATGAGACAAACATTTCTGTTTGCAGGTGAACGACCGTACAAGTGCCATCTACCGGATTGCGGGCGGGCGTTCATTCAGCTATCGAATTTGCAGCAGCACCTTCGGAATCACGACGCCCAGGTGGAACGGGCGAAGAACCGGCCGTTCCAATGCAACATCTGCGGCAAAGGCTTCGCCACAGAATCCAGCCTTCGTACCCACACGTCGAAGGTCAGTCATGTATGTACCAAATCCGACGTCCAACAACACCACCACCACCACCAACAACAACAACAACAACAACAACAACAACAACAACGGGCATTTTGGCTACATAACGCGGTGCTCGCACACGACAATATCGAAACAATCCGGAGAATCGGGTGTCTAGAAAATCTCGATCGGATACGGTTGTACACACGGTTGTGCGATCTCGCACACATCGATCTCTATTCTCTATGCATCGTATTAACTCACTGTTGATCTTTTTTTTATACATACATATTGGTAATACCGTAATTCGCTAAAAAATTCTCCTAAAGCTAGAAACGCTCTTCTTATCGGTCGTGCGTACGCCTAATAATAATAATAATTACACAATAACGTTTAACCACGGGCACGGAACAACGCGTTTCTCTGTATTCACACATGGTGGCGGGTGGGTCACGCTTCTCTCCGTGCGATCTGCAGATCCATTCCCTTCTCGATTGATAGGCATCCACTTTCAAACCCCCTCAAACTGTGCCGTTCCATAGCTTCGCTATAAATCGGCAACCGACCAACAAAGGCTAACTCTCTCGGTGTACGGTGACCAGCAGAACTCGATGCACGGTGGCAAGATCGATCACGACAATTCGAAACTGAACAATTTAAAAACAATGTAAAATAGATAAATTAACCACCGTGCAAAGAGGTTCCGCTTCCAGTTCGCAAGTGCAGCGCGCGTTTCTACGTCGCGGCCCCGCGTTCTTGTGGAAGAAGAGATTTCCTAACGGTAGCTTAGATCGTTCCTTGCTGGGCTCTTCGTGTAACGCTTCTGGGTCTGCTTTTTGGTGGTTGTGGGACATCCGGCCCGGCTTCTCTCTCACTTTCGAACGGGAGTTCGCAGAGCAAAGCTAGGGGGGCACGATTCGAGTCGTCTAAACCTTTCTTAAAGCGTGTACCGTACATTCAAACCATCGGAGAACGTTCTAACAATCCCTGGATTTTACGAGACCCTAACGAACCTTGGTCTTCCGAGACACCTTCTGAACCGAAGACGTGAATCTCCATGAAAACATGAAAGACATGGTGGCTACAATACAGAATCATGCGTGCACAAAGTGTTGATCCAACTAGCGACAGGCTCGACGAATAGGATGACTCCTGAAGCACCCCTGTGAGCATACGGTATAATATCAGGAGAAAAAAGAGGAAGTGCATTGATAAATCGAGAGAGACGGAGAGCACGATGCCCGGGGGGGGGATCGTCGAGGAAGAGGAAAAAACAGTTCGGATCTGGGAAAAAGATCGTTTAAGGCTCCTGGAGTACGAGAGAGAGAGAGGGGGGTTTAATCGAATTCACCCCTTCCCGGATCGCTGGCGCTCGCTCGGGCACCGATTACCAGAGGAATCTTGTACCGTGGGGTGGTTTTTTGCTAGGGCTCGTCGTAGCAACTGAATTTCTCAACCCTTTCGCCGCGCCGGGCACATGTCTTGGCGAAAAAACGTGGGAAGGCATCTGTCGGGAGCCGTGTCCGTGACTCGGTCCTGCCGCGCCTTTTTCCTCCTCTCTCTCCCACCTCTCGGTCCTCTCCTTTCTTTCTTTCTTTCTTTCTGTCTCTACTACTTGCATCCTCGTGTTCTTCGGGGTTCGCGCGCGGTTCTTTCAGCTGACAAAACCACTGGGGAGACTCGGATCTTTTTGCCGGGGCCAATTAGGCCAGGCATGTTGCGTAACCAGTCGTAAACTTAACCTACCTTCGTCGAAGAGAGCCGGCGAAAGAGGAAGCGATAAAACGAACCGGGTCCGATTATCCATTAGCTTCGCGACGAACCAGAGCCGACGGCTGAGCCCCGACGCGGGGAAGCATACGCACCGCGCGTTCTGCTCCGTTTTCTCTCTTTCTCGTCCTGTGAGACTGTGTTAATCGAAAGTTGCATTAATTGGGAGCAGTGGAGAGTCCGAGTTTTTAAGCGAGCGGGTGGAATCGCGCAACGGGAATCAGGTGCGTCTCGCGCGGCACGCGACCCGTAATCCGCGGGCAATAAATATCGTTCTTTCAGCGGCCGGCTCTCGGTCGGGGATCGTTTAATTGAAAGCTAATCCGCGGCTGAAAGCTCGCAACCTCTCTCTCTCTCTCTCTTTCTTTCTTTCTCTCGGGTTTGCCCCGTCGATAAATCTCGCGTCTAGAATCTCGGGGTGTTCCGCGAGAGAGGAGAAGAAGAAGAAGAAGAACCGGAGAGAGGGGTAGAGAAGACGAACTTCGAGGAGGAGGAAAAATCGCCGGTTAAAAGCGGATGAAAAGAAGCCGAGAGGAAGAAAGGCAACGAGGAGAAACGGGCCAGAGGATCTCGGCGATGGAGAGAAGTAATTAAAAGCCGCCAGCGCGACAGAAACAGAGTCCCGCTCTCGGAAATAAAATAAAACGAAACGAAACAAACGGAGGGCGGGAGAGAGAGGAAGACCGAGAGAGCCCATCTCGCGCCGGCTAATCGAATTTTCGCCGGGGCAGATTTCTTGAAATTGTTTTCGCTATTCCAGGCTATCTGCTAGCCGCCCCTCCTCTCCAAACCCGTCCCCGTCCGTCCGTCGTCGTTGCTTCTTGAACCGGCCTCGCTCCGGCCTGATAGCTAATGGATCGTTCTGTTTAAAAAGAAAAAACCGCCCGTGACGGACGAGAGCGAACGAGAGGAAGAGAGCAACAGAGAAGAGCAAGGAGAAAGGGGAAATGAAAGAGTTATACTGTGGGTCGAGACCTGGCGTGTCGGCGAAACATTATCCCGACCCGAGAAAGACAATACACTCCGAGCACAATATTATAATAGGCCGGAGCGTAAATGTATTATGGAGAACGATCGGTAGCCAGCCATAGAAACTTGCGTTTCCTACCACCCCCCAACCCCCTTTTCTTCAGACGCTCCCCTCTCCCCTTTTCAAGAGATCCTACCCCCATCGTGTTATATTCGCTGTAACACGCTTCTTGTACGAACTGTTACCCCTTTCTTTGTTCCGCGAAACGGTCGGACAACGTTTCTTCGGAGCGAGCCCGCGTACGAAACCCGCTTTCCGCGACCGAAGGACGACCTCGTTCGATAGTTCAGGACGGACTCGAGAAAGGAGATCCAGGACAGAATCGTTTCGACGTTGGTGCACGCGAGAACAAAGTCGTCGCAACAGTTCCGCGGGAAAGTTTTTCTGGGATTGTATAATGCGCGACGCTCCGCGGAAAAATCGCACCGACAAGATAAGATAAGACGCTCGATGGCGAATCGTCTATCGCTCGAGTGACCTATATGCTCGTCTCTTCCGAGCGCTAGTTTTTCGATCGATCGAGACTGCTTCGACGCTTTCTTTTCACTCTGTGTTGCGATTTTTTCGCGGATTTTTGGGTTCTTGAATATTCTACACAACGCGCATTCGTTGATCTTAATCCCTGTTGGTACCATAATTTTTAGTATTGTGTAGAATGTACGAGCATTGATTGATTGATTATTTATGCTAACATTTTGTTGAGTATTGCGTAGACAGTCCATTAACTGATCTTATTCCTCTTGGTACCATTTTGTCGAGTATTATGTAAAACGTAAAAGCATTCACTGGTTTTATTCTTGGTACCATTTTGTTGAATATTATATTTCGTGTAAAAGTATTCTCTGATCTAATTCTCGATGGTATCACCTTTATACCATTATGTTGAACGTAAAAGTGTTTATTGTTCTTGTTCTCGATGGTATTTTGTTGAGTATTACGTAGAGTGTAAAATCATTGGGGATTTGTATCGAAGACTGCTCGTTTCGTATGCACCAATGAAGAAAGCACTGTCAATAAACTGCGAGAACGTTTCTTGTCCCATATTCCTTTAAAATCAATGAGACATGGTTGTTAAAAGGGATGTTCGGGCATCTTCACAGTTCTCTTGATTTTGTAAAACATTGATACTTAATTTTTTTCAAAGAGTCAGTAATATGATGTTGGTAAATTTTCCAGTTTCAGTAAAAAGAATTGAAAAATGTCTCAATGAGAAATATTGTATTTCAGAATCCAAATTGATTAGTTGAACAAAATAAAGTGAACATTCGAGCCACCATAAACGTCCAATAAAATATCAACGAGTGTTCAGACTTTTAAACAAATGTTCAATTTTCTTCTAAAAGATAACGATTAACCAACCAAACAAAAGCATCAAAAACCAGAAGCAATCAAAATTTCTCACGAAAAATTCCCTGACACAATACCAGTCCAACATCCCCCAGACCTACAAGAAGACAGTCCAGCAAGTAAAAGCTAAAATTGAAACATCGATCGTTTCCGAGAGGTATACGACTCGCGGGGTGGTAAAAAGCTGAAAAAGCGTTCTCGCCGTTTATCGAACAGCCTAATAACGAGGTGTCGACCAATTAAGGAGAGAACAGAAGGGGGTTGAACGTCGAAAAAAGGAAAAACAGAAAAAAAGAAAGGAAATTCGGAGCACTGCGAACTCGTGGGTGGCTGGGTTTCTTCGGTGCTTCTGCCGCGTCTTTACCCACTTTCGCGTGGCGCGGAGCCTTCGTATTTATCTGTAGTTTAGCGGTACAAGGGTTGAATGTCGTGCAACACGATACGCAACCCCTTCTGCCGGCAGACTTTCTCGTACCTTCGACCTTCTTCCGACTCACCTCCGGGGGCCTTCTCCTCCCCCTTTTCACCCCGTTTCTACCCCCCGCACCCCCATCGAGCCCCTTCTACCCTCTTCTTAATTGCCCGAGCGCGCGGAGCCTCGGTAAAAACTCGTTAGCCATTAGATTTATTTTTCCTCGCCACGGGGATCTCGTTCCGTGTTCTAAAAACCGCCGCTGCTTTCTCTCTCATCGAGACGTTCTTTTTTTCCAAATTTTCACGTCGTCGTCGCGATCGAAAAAACCAAAAAGAAGAGAACGAAAGATGTCAAAATTCGAAGGACTCAAAAAAAATGAGAAAAAATTATTCTCTCACGTGTGTGTGAAACAAAAAAAAATATATATATATGTCGACCAAAAAGAAAAAGCACCCGTCGAACACGAAAAAACGCTTGTTCCTCAAATTATCTATATTCCTCTCGTACGTGGGACGTTGGATGGGCATTAAAAAAAATGATGATTAAAAAATCATAGAAAAATGTCGAATGTTTCAAGACTACGAATTAATATGCAAATTGATCTCCATTTCATGCTGGTCTCTCTTTGTCGCAGTGTTCCAAGTACCCATGGCAACGATTAAAGGTAAAACGATCGGGTCAATAACGGCAGAGCCCATGGGAATTCCTTTCGGGTGTAATTTTCGATTTCTCGCTTTGCAAACTTTCGCCTTTCATGATCTTTTCCACGTAGATCTGTGCTCCTCCGTTCTCGGGAAAAGAGAAGCAGAACAAAAAAAAAGAACAGAAAGAAAAGTGAACGGGTCCTGCATCGATACATTCACCAAAATGACAAAAAAATAATTAATACGAAACAGGATAAAATTCGAAGGAGAGTAGAAATAGGCGTCTCCACGTGTTTGGTATTTGGCATTCGCTCATTTAATTAATTGACTCCCTACCAACGTGTCCCCCTACCCAGAGGTCTCGAAGGAGTCTCCACCGACCATAATCGAAACGATTCCGTGTTCACCGATCTTATCTCGGCCTGGAAACGTCGTGTTCGCGTTACTCGTGTTGCGCGCTGTTTATGGGCCCGTGAAGTACATAGTCCTCTCGATTTTTACCCGCCGTGATTTTTTTGTTATACTTTCGTGGATCGCGGAACGCGAAAACTCACCCCTCGCGGAATAAACATCGTCGCCTGGCGAATCTCCAGAAGGACTTCACCGGTTTCGCCGCGTTAAAATAGAAAAGTGGGACGGCCTTACGTGGCGGCGCGCACACCATCCTCACAGAAGAAGAATTCTTTCGGCGAAAGGTTCTGGTAATTATACACGGCCGTCTGAAACCAAAAATTAAAGCGGCTCCGTTATTTGTGGTCTTGTTACCGGATCTTTTATCATAATTTCTGTAACGTCGTAGAATTTTCATTTTCGCACAATTTTAATCTATAAAGTATTGTGTAACATTGTTCGTCAAATGTATCATTCACACCGGCCATCATTTTGAACACGTCCATCGGTATTCTATTCTAATGCAGTATATCAATAAATCAATAGCGTCGAGTTTAATTAATAAATAATTCTCGTCTAGTTTATTAGAACGTTAAATTGCAGTCTGATAAGAATAACTCCGACGAAGGTCGTTTAAAGTTCAACTATTACACATCGTTAAACTTGTCTCTTTTGTGGCTTCACTGTTGCAATAATAAACATATTACAAAAAAATTGTAACCTTGAAATCTAGACAAAGAGCAAGCGTAGAAGCATTCTTTTTCTCTCGTTCAATGATTTTTACAAATGTTGAGTAGACAATAGGCAAAGTTACTCGGTGTATTGAATTTTCCATAGTTCATGAAGCTCTTCAAGCTCATAAAAATCAATTTATCCCGATCTGTATAAATACCAAAATTTTTCTGTCGAAAGAAACGCGAATTATCCCCTTGTTCTCACCCCTCCCAGAAACTCCGACATTTTTTTTCTCGACCGGTGGCCCTATTAATTTTTTCACACAGAGACTCCGCCCCTGCGGGCCCTTTTTTTCCCTCCCTCTCTTGGAAAGCAACCCTTGTCGCCTCGCTCTCGATCACCGAACACGGGCGAACCTAATGAAATCATTGCCGCGTACAAGGGTGGGAGATTTGCTGGCTATTGTCCGCGACACCCCATCGTTTTTTTCTCCCGGTCTCCCGACCGCTATTGGCGCAACATTGTTCCCGATTCAACCCTTTCCCGTTACGGTTCCATTTTTTTTCTTTTTGATATTTTTATCGTGCCCGAGGCTGATCGGACACGCATAACGCGCGGATTACCAGCGCGTGACACGCCGGGGGATGAAAAAAAGAGAGTGAAATAATAATCGCGAAAGCGTCGGGGCGAGAAACCAAACACGATCAAAGAAATCGCGGATTATTTTCGCCAGTCGACCTACGGCGACACTTTTTTCAACGGCGAACTATAATAACCGGATATCATCGTTGAAACCCTTCATTGTCGCCCGAGCAAACACGCAAGCCCGGCAAAGCTTGAGCTGATCATTGTGGGACATAACGAGGAGATTATTATTCATACAGAGCGCAAATTAAAAATAACGTCCGTGATGCGTTTGGAAAAACTGCTGGAAATAGCATTGAAAAATTTTATCCAACAATTCAGACGATTATGTACGTTGAACGATTGCTTGAAAAGTAGGAATATGGAAAGTAAGAACAATACGGGTGTGAAGAATCGTTATGCAAATTTAATCCTGACTGTTAAAGGAACATGACTTCAAACGTCCCGTTCCGGGATCCTTCATCCGCAAATATCGACATAAATTGTTCAGAATTTCATCGAGAAGACGAGCTTCAATCTTTCAAACCGGACTGTCAAAAACGAAGGGAATTATTCAGAAATCCGATAAGATATTCTATTAAAATTGAAAGAATATTTTCCGAGAGCTATTTCTGTGAGGGTCCTGTGTCATTATTGAGATTTTGGAACACAATTCAGGACACTTTATCTCATTGTGAGAAAATTGAAAGAATAGGAAGAATTGAAAAAGTATTTCAACTATAATAGAATTTAAATAATAGAAAAAGAATTTCATCCAGAAATTGATCACCCAGAAATAATTGAAAAAATAGAAAGAATCTCACCTAGAAACAATTGAAAGAATAGAAAAAATCTCATCTACCGAAAGCTGGGCAAAACTTGAAGAAAAAAGTAGATGGTTGTCTTCTGCTGATAGATGAAGGAAAATGGCGTTCAGAAGCGTTCTTCGGTGCGCTTCGCGTGCAGAAAAATCTCGGTAGTCGCGATTGATAAAATCGAAGACAATTCCGTGGGCCCGGTTGCGAAACTCAGGCGACGACGGTGGCGTCGTGGCCGAGGAACGGAGGATAAAAGAGCAAAAGACGGATATCTTTCGCGGACTTGGTTTGTTGTATGGCGCGAAGGTTGTCTGCCGGCGAGGCTCGCGGCCTCGTTGCGGCTAAAAGAGAGCCAAGGAAAGGAGACGGCTGGCAAACCGGGAAAAAAAGGAGAGAAATGACGGGAAAAGAATTGCGCGCCGCGAGAACGGCCTTCGGACTTTATCGCTTTTGCTCCGGAGAAAAGAGATGCTGTCTCGGCCCAAGGCAATTTTTGCCGAGCTTTTATCTGGTTACGGAGCCTGCCCGCAAACGAAAGGAAAAAATACTGGTAAACAAACATTGCCAGAGGATTCATGCAAGCTGATAGTATATTACAGATTAGTTCCTGTACATAGATCTCTTGTGTCTAATTCGTAATGGAATAATATATTTTTACTGGACTCTTTCTCTCTTAAAATTGTTAATGTCTAGAAGAATTTTTGATATCCTTTTGTGGGAAGTTTTACCAGTTGCTAGTGTAGACTGGTCCCGTAATTTAGTGTAAAAGTTTTATTAACAAGATTTCTTGAGGATCAAAAAATTTCAGTTCACTTGAGCAGCTAATTTTGTTATCAAGAGTAGATTCAGAAAGAGTTAAGGCATTAAAATTTGGAATTGAACGTGGTTCGTTATTTCAGGGATGTATTTTTGGGATTTTCTTGATTGGACAGTGTCAGGGAACATGCAGTGCTGTTTAAATGCGAGGCGGTTTCTTCGAACGCATTAATTTCCGAGGCAAAAGCGTGTTTCTCGATGTCCGAAGCTCGCGGGACAATTACACGCGAGCGAACTCCCTCGGGCCGATCAAAGATGGTCCCTTTCCGTGAACACAAAATGGCTCCATCGAGCCCAGCGTCACGCATCGGTTCGCGTGTGCTCACACCCACTTCCTTTTTATGCCACTCCCTGGCCCGAGACTGCTTCGAGCCGCTTCAAGAATCATCGAATAGAAAAACAACGATCGTGATCGTTCCGTACGTCGCCGTAAACAACAATGTCAGCCTTCCTTACACTGCCGTCAACCTCGCCCTGACGAAAACTGCGCAAAAACCGACGGACATCTCCATCTTCAGCAGAGAACAGAAAAAGCATAGTGTCCCTTCTGTGAATGAACAAAATCATTAATGATCTAGGAAGGGACAAAAACAGCTTCCTCAATCGTATATGCATAGTCAATTACAAATGGTGTAGACATTTTCATGTTTGGTAACAATTGAAGGGAACTAACAGATGGTTACCAGCGAAGTCACTTAAACAATTACTCGGGAAGAGGATCTAAAGCCTGGAGAACGACCAGAGCAAAAATGACGGCTGAAACTGGAGAGACTATGACTCCCAGGAAACACTATACCCTGCCAGGCACCTAAGAAGCAAGAAACGCATCAGTAACCGCTTTCTTTACATCCTCCTGAAATTTTCAAAGTAGCGTCTTCCATGTGGGCAAGCAGTTATTTTGCCTGTGGTCTTTTCTACGACACTAAAGAAAATAAAACTTGAAAAGCTATAGTCTACATTTGTGCTATATACATCTTGAGTACCAGCGAAACCTGTATAGCTACCGATGAATCCGTCGAATGCTATGATGCAGGAATAAAAGGTCGAAGTGCTACCGACCAAAAGAAGTGGCATACGAGGAAATATTTGAAAAATCTTCCACCTACACTTTAGCTACAACTACTTCTCAACAACGAGCAACCGAATAAAAGAACTAGCACAAGGAGAAGCTTTAATACTGCAACCTCCGTGGTAAGACGGTTAGCTACCTCCAAACAAAAGAAGTCTAGCGAAGACTGGAAAAACCAGGAAGGCAGTACATCACGAGGAATCGTCATCGACACGGACGGAGTCGAGGGACCAGGAAGAGTCTCGAATTGGGGATAGAGAGAATGGTCGACCGGGCATCGTCCGCGCGGACTCTAGCCGAGAGATGAATCTGGTCACGGCGAATCATAAAGTCCCTTGGGGATTCGCCCACGCTGCATCCACTCTGGCGGAGAGAGCGTGCTCTGCCCGGAGAGAAAGAAGGAAGGAGAGGTTGCTGACGAAGAAGAAGGAGAAGAAGAAAACGGCAAACATAGCGAAAGAGAGAGAAAGAGAGAAAGATGTTGGAGGAGAGAGGCGAGGGGAAGCCGAGAGTAGTAGAGGAGAAAGAGCGTAGAGAAAGAGAGAAAGACAGGGCAGGGGAGTAGAGCCGTGGTATTCGCGGTGCAAAAAGCGAGGATGCAGGCAAAAAAGGAAGAGTGCAGCGAAGAAACCGGTTTTTTCCAGTTGGGCCAGGTCGGGGCGTCGAACCTACGGACCGCAGCCTCCCTCCGAGAATAACTTGCATGCTGCAGCGGCGGCGGACGACGTCGACTTCAGCGTCTTCCTCGCCTGGTGCAAGCTGCCCGAGGTTGCCCCAGGTCCGGGAAGAAAGAAGAACGGCCCGGCCGAAAGGAGGAGGAGGTCTGCGCCTTCAAAAGAATATCGCCTGACCCGTTGAAAGGCGATCAACAAGAGAAAGAAAGAGAGTGAGAGATAGGATAAAGCGTGTGCGTGGAGGAACAGAGGGCAAGGACCCCCAAGCCCAGAATTTCGGTTCCCGTTTCCCCTCGGTGACGTCATTTGCTGGTTATCCCGGGTCAAGGAGGTTCATCGTTGTCGAACAAAAGGCCGGGAAAAGAAACGGGGCCTTGGCGCCGGTAAAATATACACCGGCCGGATAAAAGAAACCGCGAAAACCTCGCGCGGCCTCGGAGTGGACGCGCATCGTTCAGGATGATGATCTCAGTTCGGCGTGGCGCGGCGCGGCGCGCGAAAAACTGCGCGTGATCCAACGTCTGACGATTCCCGGAGGGGAGGTGCGACGGGGGATGGCAGGGTCGCTAAAAATACATAGCAAAATGTTCGCGAAAGGGGAGAGAAGCGAAGCCCGCTTCTGCTTGGCAGCAAAGTGGAAAGCGAATCGAAAGAAGAAGACGATGAGGAAGAGAAGAGAGGAGGGAATTGGCCGGGCGAAAACGCGCGTAAGGTCGACGACGCCTGGTCTTATTTTAGGCTGGTGGTCCTGCCCGAGATTCGGTTCCTCTCCTTGGTTCGTTGATCGCCTCAACTCGGTCGCGGTTGTCCCAGGTCCGGGAAAAAAGAAGGGCACGAGTCGCCCTCCCTGGGAACCGGAGGAGAACGTCGACACACAGAGATAGAGAGTGAGAGAGGGGAGAGAGACTGACGAAAAAGGAAAAGAAGAGGACCGAGGATCGTGAAGAGGAAGAAAAAGGAGAAGAAGGATGCGTTGTATCGATGTCGGGGGCGGGGAGTTGGCAGGAAGAAGGGAATGAGGCGAGTGAAGACCCCAAAACTTTCGGGTCATTGCCGTCTGGTCTCGTTTTAGCCTTTCGTTACCTCCCACCCACCTCCTCCTACCTCCTTCTTCTTTCCGTTCCTTCGTGGTTCTTTTTCTCACCGTTTTAAGCACTCTTTTGAACAAGGTTGGCCACCATGTTTTTCCTCGCCGCGTGCCCCTGCCGCCTCTCTCGTGTGCGTATATAAAACCGACCTTCGTGCTCGCTCTCTTCTAACAGTAAGAACGAGGGAGAGAGAGAGAACGAGAGAGAGCGCGGCGCGATCGAGGCGATGAGAAAAAGAGAATCTTGAAGGGAAACAGAGAGAGAGCGTGTTCGTCGTAGAGCAAAACGAAAACGGGTGGGTCGAAAAAATACGTACACGACGACCGCGAAACTGTTCCTTAAACACGAGGTCACGCACCAAAATGACGAAGACAGATACTTTTCAATGAGGACGTCGAATTTCGTTCATATCACTTCATATTTTACCTGTTCAAACAATGGCCTTTGTTGCCGCCAAGTCGCGTCGGCTTTGACTAAACTTTTCACGCTTCTTTCACGTATTCACCTTAAATGCTCAAAATTATAAACGAGTAACGTTACAATGTGAAACAATAGCAACAGAGGCCATCAGTGATTGTGTCGTAGTAGCTAGTTTGTGATCTATGCTTTGCATTCCCGTTCAAATCGGCGAGGCCCGCCAAGATTGATCGGATCCGTAGATCCAGCAGCTGCGCGAGATCTACCGCGCAGCAAATACAAATCTTTTCTCATGTGGTTCCCAATCGATCTTCGGGCCTTGCGCTTTTATACATTCGCCTGTCTGGGCTTCGCTTTCTCCTTCCTTCTGCCTTCCTCAAATTACACGTCCTTCCGTCATTTCACCATCTCTCACCGCCTAACACAAACGGATTAGTCGAACCTGTAACCAAACACTCGTCATTACTCCCTTGTGCTGTGACGAGTACCGATCCTGTTCCCATTCTGCACCTTCTATGCTTCACCTTTGCGTCCCTGAGGACGTTCATCTCGACTAGCGCGGTAAATGAATATGATCAACTGAAAAATATAGCTTCTTCTAATTTCATTGTGGTTTCAGAACGATGTGCCTTCTGCAGGAACCATTTGCAAGTTTTACTGTGGTTCTTATGGTTTTTCATTCAATTTTGATTCGATAAAACAAATTAATCGAGTTTTAAGAAGTCTTGTCATTTTTCGTTTTTCTACTTGCTTCTAGAGGAATCCAAAATCATTTGCTGAGAATAATGTGGCTAGTTTCACAGTTCTTACGGTTTTGATATTAAATGTGTAATTGTCTCTATTTACTTTTTTTTACTAAAGGGAACCTAAGGGATCAACCAAAAAATCAGACGATTTTATGCTGAGGGTTGATCTCGTCTAAACTTTGCACCCTTAAATCCAGGGTTTAGATCCTGAGGATTAATTAACACTCGCGCAACCGAGGGTCAAGACCCACCTCCTCGCATTGCCGATCACTGATCATTTTCTATTGTCCTACTGAAATATTTTGTATAAATATACTGTCTATTTGCAATGAACGATGACATCGTAAAAATTAATTCAATTACTGCAAATCTTTGAAACAGGAATAGACCAAATACTATTTTAACACCCTCTTTAAAACACATTATATCTTGATCAGGTTTAGAAACTGATCTTCGTCTTGAAATATTCAAGTGAAATTTTAAGTATGCAGAAAGTTTAAAGCATTCAGTTTCGCTTTCATTAATTCAATTATTTCGATTATAATATAGAATAGATAGAATCTAACTGTTTCTACGTCTTCTACGAAAAACGAACCCGGCCGGTGGCTCGAGTGTTAACAAAATCCTGTTGGACCCTACGCGTCGAGATGTACTTGAACATCCTCAATCCCGTAAGTTCCTGGACCAGACACTCGAGGTGAATTCCCTGTTGCAAACAGAGTAAAACAGAGATGAAAAGACAGAGATGAAAGTCGAGAGAGAAAAAAGAAAATAAAAGCGAATAGAAAAGTAAATTTAGAAAGTAATAGTCCGTGGTGGCGGAGGCAAATCGGTGCCCTAACTCTCACTGGTCAATCGTGTTCTGTTCTGTGCGCTGCCTGTCCTGCGCTTCTGGTTCGCGACACTCTGCGGTGGTATTCTGTGGGTCGGCTGCTCTCTACCGGGTGCGCCGCGTGTGCCTGCTTCCGGTCTCTTCTTCTTCCGGCCCCCGCAAAAAAGGAGTTGCAACAGCGTGTTGTGTTCCAGCAACACGCCACTCTGATCGGCGGCCCGAACGCAACCAGCTGCCCTGTCTGCCACAAACTCTTCCTCAGCGGCGAGGCTCTTATGGAGCACATGAAGCACACCCACAAGGACCCGAATGCCTCCGGCGTTGCCAGTAAGTATCTACGGATAATCGAGCACCCTCGATTCATCGTCCGTGTCACTCTTTCTTTCTCCGTTGCTTCTGTTTCTTGTTTCTCTTGTTTCTCGTTCCGAATCCAGAGTGTACACTGGGGGGAACCGTACACCTGTCTATCGCGTGGCTCTCTTCTAGGCCCAGCCGATCGCCGATGCGCTTTGTAATTACTGGTTATTCAGAGACTATAAATCAGTCGGAAATTATAGATTTTCGGGGATCTCGCAAGACTTGACATACCGACCACCCCTGTGGCCATCCGCGGTGCTATTATGTTGATTAAGAGCCCCGATTCTTATATTCAGTAGTCCGAAAGGGATGATCGGGAACAAATTGAATAAAGTTTGTTAGACACCATGTGATTTTATGAAGAAAAGAATAAGTGAATCATTTTGGAAGAATTAGTTCCGAATAGAAATTTTCCCAGGTGTTTTATTTCGGAAAATGTTAAGCGGTTAAATCAGTAACCGGTACCAAACGATATAGAGCACGGTGATCCACGGGCCGGCGCACTAATGCTATAACACGCCTAACGGGGCGCGCTTTGGGACTTTCCGGGGACGGCGAGGAGGACACCAATCGGAGACCTTGAGAACCGAATGGTTCAGTCGCTATGGCGAACAGAGACTAAAGAAAAAGTCTGGTAGCTAGAAGAATACCTGGGGTATTCGACGACGATTGGTTCCTCCTCCCCGGGTCACCGACTTCCGCCGGGTAAGCTCCATTCGTCTAACACTACCTAACAGCTAACGAGCGGGCCGTAGGGTTTCTCGCGCGGATTCCTTCGTGGAGAAAGAAAGAACGGAGATAGACGTAACGAGGGTGCCTTAATTGCGCGAGTAAGTCTAAAAACAGAGTGAGAGACGAACGAATGCAAGAGAGAGAGCGCGCGAGAGAGGGGGAGAGAGTGAGATTGAACGAGAGGGAGAGCGAAAGGCAGAGCAAATGGAGACAGCGAGAAAGAGAGTGAGAAAGTGGTGGAACAACCGCTCATCGGGAGACACGAACGAGGGGTGGTTCGTCCTTATAGTCTTTAAGTACGTTTCACGTCCCCACCCCCCACCCCACCTAAGAAACTTGCTTTGGCGCGGGCGATATGCACACATTGTCCTGTCACTTCTTCGTATATACTCTGTTGTTGCGCTGGAAAACGGAAAAAGGGGTGTAGCACAGTTAGAGCGCACTCACCGACTAATACTTTGCGTATACTACTGGCTAATATATATAATATTATGGACGGGCTGTTGTGCGACTCGTTGCGTGCTCGCCTAAACGGCGATCTCACGAGAATGCGTTACGGTAATGCCTTTATACATGTGAAAGACATGTGCGCCATATTTCTGGAAAATTCAACCTCGTTCACAGGATGTACTCTTAAAGTACCCAGATAACCTGATGCGCGATTTTATTAGTCGATCAGACAATGTATATTTCTGTTAAGCTATTGACAAAACTTTGTAGTTAATTATTTTTTTCGTAAAACTGTACGGAAAGATTGCCGACTTTGTGTTGATTAAAATGAGACCAAACACGACACAATTTGGTTCATGTTTAGTCGCTCAATCCACGATATAATAGAACCTCTATTATTCGAACCGGTGAGGTCTATATGCGTTTCATTGAAGAATTGTCAGTATGTGTCTCAAATAAACAGTTCAAACTAGAAATAGAGGCTCGACTGTATTGCGGATTAAGCAGGCAAATGCTATCAAAACTGTATCGTATTTGTACTCGTTTCAATCAGAAAAAAGTCGCTAATGCGATAACAGTTTCACAAGAAAATAATTAAAAACGAAAGAGTTTTGTCACTAATTTAACAGTACTGTTCCACCGATGTTTAATTTGCTATTACTTTGTACGTTCGTCGCTAACAACGAGAAATCAATTAATACTGTCTGTACACGATATGACAATACAAAGTCCGAAGTTTTCACATGCATCGAGGCACTACTGTAGTCAAGAGCGGAGAACTGAATTCGTTCGTAGAGGACTCCTTTTCCAGGGGGGGTTGGCTTTGAAAATGTGTTTAATACACGTGTCAGCGAGTAAACTGACAGGCATACCGGGTCGGACAAATATTTTTTGATCGATAGCAATTCAATTTAACCCTCCGGCTATCTTGCAAGTTCAATAATATCGCTACTCGAATCGATAACACGAAACAAACGACGGACGCAGTCCTCGCGTTCGCGTTCGCGGATGTACGCTCAAATATTGATCAGAGAATTAACAATTTTCCCGTAAACATTGACCCGTGTGTACGAAAATTTTTAAAGTCAACCGAGTCCGAGGAGCTTACAGAAATTTTGTTCTCCGGCTTCTGATTTATCTTTTCATGTGGAATCGCTGGTTGAACGGTCGCGCTATCACGCGTCGCACGACAGCCTGTACATACAATATATCGTATATGTATATGCGTACAAGCTTATATATGTATACTGTATATTTAAGCGAACCGGTGCTTGAGTAAGGGTGGTGTTCTCGTTCTCGTTTTGTGCGTGTTCTGTCAAGTGTGTGGGCCTGTATACATACGCGTACGCGTAGAATGCGTGCGCGTATTGATCTTAGAGAATTCATATTAGATAGACGTACAGAGAAGAACAATCGACAAGACAGCGAACTCTATCTGTCGCGCGGGTGTCCCGTTTTTCGAACGCATCGTCTCATTTCCTCCATCGTCTTCTGACCAGACGAGACAGCCATCTAGATGTGCCGGGGTGAGAACGTCTACATCTTGCATTTCATTCAGAGTTCTTCTCTATCGAACTCGCCCGTTCATTGACAACAACCCTCGGCAGAGGAAAGATATACAGAGAGAAACAGTTGTCTCGAGGAATTAGACAGAGAACAAGTAGAACCACGTGGGTCCTGACGAAAGTGTGAGAAATAGAGAAGAGAAAGACCTGGAAGAGGATAGACGGAGGTAGAAACGACGGAGAAGCGAGGGAACGGCTAGATCGAATGTAAAAGATCGAACTGTCAAAGAGTATATAGAGAAGGGAAGAAATGAAAAATGGATGTCTGATCTAGAGGTCGGTCTGCTCGGCGAGATGACGAAACGAGAGAAGTGAGGCTGGGAGAGGAACGTTGTCGATGATAAGAAAGAACGAACGAAATAAACGATATATAGCAACAATAGACGTAGAGCAATAAAGTAGAAAAGATTAGAGAGCTTCGTCGTCGAGAACTTTTCTTTGTGCGTCTATGAGCGTGCGTGCGTGCGTGTGCGCGCGCGCGTACGTGCGTGTGCATCTTGGGTTTTTGGGCCGACGACCTCGCTCGTGAAAGGGAGCCAGCAAACGGCAGAAGCAGCTCGCGGTGCGTCCGAGGTCAGTGCTCTCCTCTGGTCCTCGGCTATCCGTGTCTGCAAGGATTCTCCCTTCGCCTTCGAGGTCGACCGGAATGTCGACGTACGTACACGCGCGTGTGTACCCGCGAATGCGTGAGAAATAAGGTGGAGGAGGAAGAGGGAGGAGGAGGAGATGGAATGAAGATGAAGAGATTCTTTAGAAAAAAAAGATAGATAGAAGTATATATATACCGAAAAAAAGAGAAGAATGATTATTGATTAAACGAGACACGATTTTTTGAGAGCGGGAGAGAAAGAGAGGGAGAGAGAGATACATGATATATATGGTGATGATATGATATGATATGATATGATATGATTATGATATATGATATATGATATATGATATATCTATATATATATATATATATATGGAGGCGGTGGCTTTCGTTCTCCTTGGGAAGCTTTATCCTGCTTAGCATTGACCTTGAAATTGTGTCGCCCTATTGTTCCCTCCGCTGACTGCACAACCTCCGTTGCCGGGGTTTACCTAGCGAAGCGACGGACCGCCAACCACCCGTGTCCAGTGTGCGGAAAACACTACGTCAACGAGGGTAGTCTTAGGAAGCACCTGGCCTGTCATCCTGAGACCAGTCAGCTTAGCTCAAGCCTCAGGATGTGGCCGTGTTCGGTGTGCCAAGCCGTCTTCACTCATGAGAGCGGTAAGTATATCCTCCTTCTTTGCTGCAAAAACGATGCTGAGATACATATACGATACATCTATTATTCTCGTTCATGTACTATCAATATAATTTCATCATATTCTTCTTCTACTTCTTCTTCTTCTACTACCAGTTACTTTTGCATTTGTTTCTTCCTTTATATATGTCGTACAATATCGTTTCGTTTCGATTTTCTGAATGTCCGGGTTCGATCCGTTTACTATTAATTGTTATCTGTCGCCCGACGTACTGACCATAACGAACTCTATCGAGATCGCCTCTGCTTTGCTGTTAAGGTTTGTTGAGTCACATGGAGCACATGAGAATGGACCCGAAACACCAGTTCGCCGCGCAGTACGTTTTAAGCCGCGCGGCCGCCGAGAGGCGGGAAAGGGAGATCCTCGCGTCTTCGAGTTTAGGTAACGAACAACCACAGTCGTCCAAACAAACAAACAATAAAAAAAACGAATAACATAAGCAAACTAGTCTATATATACATATATACATATGTATATACAAAACACCGCCTACGTATATATATGTAACCTGCATATACGAGAGAGCGTGTGATCGAAAATAGCGTGTAGGCTAGATCCTAGCACCGCTCGTTGTGTATATCGTACAATATTATTACAATCGTTACCGATAAGCACGAACGATGATCATAACGAGGTTCTGGTGTCCGGCAGGTGCGGGATTGGGTGTGTTGGGAAGCCAAACAGGCGGACCTCAAAATTTGCAACAACCACCGATGTGTCCGTCGCCGTCGGCTCACTCGGACAGCAGCAGTGGAAACGGAAGACTATCGTCGGCCGGTAGTGAACCTGGTACGCTCCGATCTTGTTCCTCCGTCTTCTTGCAAACGGTCGTCAGTGGAATGATCGTTAGAGTGCCCGTTGACAGTCTTAGTAGTAACGACTATCCTTAAAGAAACGATACACCTAAGAAAGCGTATACATTTCTCTTCCCCACCGAATCACAGAAATCACAATAGACCAAACGCGCAAACACCCTCCAACGCATCATCAAACTTCATCAAACACGCACGCACACACACACACACACAGACACACAGCAGAGACGGAAACATAATCTCAAACATACACACATATACCACACGTTCGTTGTAATGTATCAAAAAACTATTGTGATCCACATACACGCCGAACTCAGGCCAGCCAACGCCAGCGATTGTAGCAAACGTGTTAATATATACACACTGATTATTATCTGGAGAGTAAAAAATAAAGCACCTACGAATTCTTGTGTGAGTAATTCCCGTACATCATGGACGAACGTCTCTGGTTTTGTTTGTTGTATAAGAACGTCTCTTCTTCTTCTTCTACTTCTACTACCGCTTCTTCTCTTCTACATTTTTGTGAACTACCGAACACAGATGAGATGATGACCACCCGTGAAAATGCTGTTCTTAGCGATGTAGTTTAGCGCCCACTAAAATGAAAGAAAAGAAAGACTCGCGAACGCCCGACGACTGATCGGCCCGCGTATATTAACGGGAGCAGACTTTTGCGCAGGTACCGGTCTGCTGAACAACAACAACAACAACAATAATAACAACATGGCGTCGCCGGGACCGAGCGGCAACAAGCTCAGCGAAATGCTGCGTGCGGGTAGCCAACCGGGCACGGCGCAACAGTACCACGACGAGATGCAATCGCAGCAGCAACGCATGGCAGTGATGGCAGCCGCGGTCGCGTCAGCGGGTAAGAATCGTTTTCGCAGTATCCTCGTTGACGGTCGAAACTTCGACATCGGTAGCGCATAGCGTCTGTTCAACGCTGAACAACTGTAGTCGTTGTTGCTATTAAGAATCAACTTACAAATTTCGACTTAAGAATCGAGGGTCACGAATGGATCTGGTCGTCGGATCCATCGGGATTTAGCTCTCACTGTACACCGTTCAAGGACGTCGATACCGCTTATCGTTTGTCGCGCGACGCTCGCTAGCATCAGTGGACTCGTTCCAATTATTTTGCCGATAAACCACGTTTGATTTACAATTATGTTGTTTTTCCCCGGCAAGGATTTTTCTTATCTGTCCGAGCTTTTTATGGCCCGCGTAGATCGCAAATACATCGTGGCGCTAGTTCGGCGACGCGAGTGATAATGCTCGAGCGTCTTCGCGAGTGATAAATTGATCAAAAGGAATTATGCTCGGAATTGAGAGGGGGAAAGAACTGCTTTGGAGATGCTATTGTGGCATCATTTTTCATTTACTTTTACTTTATTTTAGTTCATTCGTTTTTACTTTACGCTTTGAATTCAAGTTTTAATGAGACACTTCAATAAGAATAACTTCCCATGTAACAAAAGTAGCTCCGTGGTCTAGAAAAGTTGTCTCCCAAATCTGTTTATGTTCAAAGTTCCCAACCTAATCGAAGACAAATTGTTATCGTGTTCGGCAGGTTTGCAAAATTCGGTATCGCCGAACCTATCGCCGGTGGACATGGCGTCCCTGGCGGCGGCGATGAGGATGGGCAACAACGGTGACATGAGCGGGGGCGCGCAAGGATCGACGGGACCGCAACAACAGGGAGTGCAAGCAACCGGACCAGAACAGACGCTGAGGATGCACCAGGCGGAAGCCTTGTTGCGTTCTCAAGCGGAAGCTGCACTAAGACTGGCTGTAAGTGAACACACTCCATCCTCTCGCTCTCTGTATCCAAGCTGACGCTTGATCAAACAAAGATCTAGACGCCTGAAGCTCCTCTGAAACGTTCTAGCTAAAGGGACAGTGTGTTACGTTTTGCTCCAGGTAACGCAGGCGGCGGCAGCAGCCGCGAGTTCTGCGGTCGGCGGAGACGTGAGACATCACTTGGGACAGCATAACGGAGGTAGCACTTCCGGCATGCCTGGACATCACACGAACCAACAGATGTCCCAACAAGACACCTTACCATCGGACCTTGGTGAGTCCGGATCGTCAACTAGGCTCTATCCTCTATATTTGGAGCGATAGATAAGTGGATCAATCTCCAAGCATCAGAGATCGTCTTAGGACCTGAGGGTGTTTAAACTCTACACTTGGACCAATAGACAAGTGAATTCCTGGCAATCTGTAGATGCATCGTTTACACTCTCAGAGTTCAATTGTAGTCAATGAAACATCTAAAAAAATCCCACGCTGTAAATTTCACTTGGATCCTTAACTTTCTCAAAGATCCAAGAAATAACGGGGTATCTTTCTTTCTCAGGGGAAGCGCTGCGACTGCAGGAGCAACGGCTAGAGCAGGCGCTGAGGCTTCACGGGGACCCGCGTGCGCTGAGTTTTACCTTACAGCACGTGGTCAACCAGCAGAACAATCAGCAACCCTGAAAGTTCAGTTACTACTGAGACGAGTGGACCCCTTGGACGTCCGAGCAGACGAGCTTGCAGCAGCAAGCTGAACGCTTGAACCAGCAGTCGCTGCAAACCAGCGAGCGACCTGCATCCCTCAGCGATCAGCAGCAGCAAGCGTCGTCTAGCATTGGTCTTCATCACCATCAACAGCAGCAGCAGCAGCAGCAACAACAACAGCAGCAACAGCAGCAGCAGCATCCTGAAGGCCGCGGCGTCAAGAGGAAGGCCGACGATATGATCGGTAACTCTGACAAGGTCTAAAGAACAGTCGCACAGGGACGATCAACCATGTTCAACAATCGTTGATGGTCCTGCCATGTGCGTTGTTCGTAGGCGTCCAAGTGTGGTCACCCGCGCAATCACTCACTTCTCAGCAGTACAAGTTAGAATCTTTTGAAATGAACGGCGAGGTCTCGGAAAGTCTTCTTTCCAAGATCTCCCGGAAGTTGAAGCCCGGCCACGTTCGGCCAAATCGTCGTGGCCGATCCAACGGTGAACCTGATCCAGGAGAATCACAAACAGACTTCATACGTATCTAGAAATCCGTTAGACGGTGCGTGGCGAGGGTTGCCGCGGTGACGATGGTCTTCTAGCGCAGCGGGGCGCTTACGTAGCACCGCTGATCACGTTGTTCCTACTTCGGTCCTGGCTCTAGAGTTCCTAGAACGACACACTGTCCGCTCGCCTGGGAGCCTGTTCGATCCTGGATCCTCACCTTGGATCATCATCGAACAACGCTTCCAGTCGGTCGATGCGTTTTTTGCTCCGACACGTCGTTCTTTCCGAATTCTCAGGACGCGTTGTCACCGCGAGCAGCCTGCCACCCCTGAGACGTGCCATAATGTTAATGAATCGCGACTGCTTAACTGACGCGCAGCCGGTTGCCGCGTGTCCCGGTTTCATCCCGGGGCCGTGCCAGCCTGCTCGACGCAAGGTACTATGGTTTTTTTAGTACAAGGGCCGAGATAACGAGCCGCGGTGACCCGGGGCCCGGTTCTGACGTTTCGTAGCCGTGGCGCAGCCCGGCCCGCGGTCCCAGGCCCAACAAACTAATCTATATACATATATACATACCTACGAAACCAGTTTAAGGTCCCCTAATCTTAGCTCCCGTAACGTTTAAGGCAGACACACACCGGAGAACACGCGTCTGAGACGTGCGTAAACGCGGTCCACAAAACGGCGGCTGTCGTAAGCAAGCCGCGACAACGCGAATAAAAAACAGAGTAAAAGTCCCCTTCCTCGTTTAATCGAACGCGATTAACGAATCGGAAGAAAAGACGATTGGTCTGACAAAGAAAACGGGGGGCGGTCGGAGTGAACCCCGCCACCCCAGATTAGTGATACATTGTACACACAAAGTGAAGAGACACAAGACAAACTCCTCCCGAGGAGGATAGTGCATACGTATCTCTGAACGAACACGTATATATACATACACAAGCAAATATATATACATATATATAGAGATGTATATGTATACATACAGAAGTGCACACATACACAGAATAATGTTACACTACACACACGCAAAACATACACACACTAAAATACGGCGAAACTTACTCGAGACGTAAGGATTAATAGAAATGCGCGCAACTTGTGCTGGTCGTCAGCACGGAAACTATTAGCTCGTAAGCGGACAAACAAAATATAATTATTACAAACAGTTATATTATATATATTATATATACATACAGAGAGTCTGGAGTGTATGATGAAGAGAGACAAAAAGGAGGAAGAAAATTTTTAGGAGGGGAGCGGCGAGGTCGACGGGAAAAATAGAGACAACGGCCTGGCCGCTACGCGCCCCTCCCCGTTGTACACGTGCACAGTTTTCGAAGTTTCGCGGTTGTCGATGGGAGATCAGCCGCGGGAATGTACATGAGAGAGAAAGAGAGAGCGCGAGAGAAGAAACGAGTGAAAGGGTTACTAGAGCAAATGAGAGCGGCCCTTTCCTCGCGAGACAGCGTCGAACACGGCGTTTTCGCGAAAACGCTCGGCGAGTTCGCGCTAGCTCGCGCGGTGGGTCGCTGTAAGAACGAGGAAAACCACATGGAGAGAAGAATCGACGAAGAGAACTGAAGATGCACAGAGAGTAAGAGAGAAATAAAAAACTAAATGCTAAATATTATATATATTATATATATATATAAATATTATAAATAATAAATATAGGGTCTATGAGACTAGGATATAAATTAGGCGAAAAAGAGGATATTCGAGCGAGTGTGACCGCGTGCCCATGCAGTTGTACACGATCCCAAGCAACCGTCGACCAGACAGACAGGGAGAAGAAGAAGCAATTGTTGTCCAGGTAAGATAGTGAAAAAGGGAGAAATGAGAAGGACAACCAGGAGACCACGAAGAACGCGTGCAACAGGGGAAAATTCGCGAACGAACGGCCTTGGGATGGTCGCGTACGTGCACGGGCACGCGAATCGTACGAACGTGAAGCTGCGCGAAAGGGAATGCTTCGTGAGCATCAAGGATGGAGCGAATGCGCGAGAATATGCGAGCCGTGAGCGCCAGCGTGAGCAAATGAACGAGAGACTGCGCGAGCGATAGTTGCGAACAAGAGTGAAAGAGAGAAAATGAGAGCAAGAGATTTTAGAGTGGCGTGCTTCAGGTAATCTGAGGTCCTGTGATCGTTATAAGCAAAATATTTTTTTATTTCCGGGTATAATAATCTGAACGCGTAAAAATACTTGCGTCGTTTCGAACTTTTACTTGCAATATACCGTTACGTTCTCGCAATACTTAGAAAGAAGAAGAAGATGCAGAATAAGATGAAAGAAGAAGAAGAAGGAGAAACAGAACAGAGGTGGATCAATTTTATTAAACGGAGCAAAAAATACGAAAAATAACGATGAGATGAAAAACGAGAAATCGAGCGAGGAATGGCTGAGCAAAATTGTGCGGTAATCGCGGACACTGAAAACAAAAAAAAGAGCTACGAAGATGAGGATGACGAGGGAGAGGAAAAGATGAAGAGATCCGGAGCAAAAATATACGAAATTTCAGCGCACGTAGGTTTTTCGATCGAACTTCAGAGACTCGGGCCAGTCCCCTAATCATCCCCCGCGGAAAAAAGAAGAGAGAACCATACACGCGCAGAAACCTCTTTGTGATACCCCATCAATCTCGAGAGACCCCGTGCTTACCCCGTTTCCAGACCTTTTTGTACTACTCCTGGACAAGTCCGTACCTTTTTCGATGGGGTTTCTTTCGACGTGACCAGACGAACTGACGCGAAAACACTTTTTCACGAAATCGCGAGTCTGATGGACGAATTTTTAGAGAAAATACTAAGCAAAAGAGAGAGAAAGAGAGACGCGTTTTTCACATTTTTGGAACTCGATCTTGACCGAAACAGAACGTACCTTCGAGACGCGAGCTAAAATGGCGGAGATTTAGAGGCGGTCCGAACCCAAAACACTTTCGAATGGAAAAATGAATTTTCTAATGGGATAAAAAGAGGCATTCACCTGCGACAACGTTCGATTTCTTCGTTTCTTCGACAGGCAATCGCGGACTGAAGAGAGTGCGAAAATGGTAGC
Organism: Lasioglossum villosulum; assembly: GCA_963971365.1. Classification (NCBI taxonomy): domain Eukaryota; kingdom Metazoa; phylum Arthropoda; class Insecta; order Hymenoptera; family Halictidae; genus Lasioglossum; species Lasioglossum villosulum. The sequence continues at coordinate 21,082,174 of OZ020503.1, read as the reverse complement.
GTGCCGAATTTTTTCTTACCCTGGACATATCGACCGCGTCGTTGTTGTTGTTGCTCCCTCCCGGAGACTCTCGACGAGACTTTTCGTTCGATGACACCGGCTCGTACCACGATTTTCTACCATTTTTCTGGATTGTTTCCGTCCCGAGACGAGATCGCGCAGAAATTACCCTTTCCTTCCGGCAACGAAAAGAAGCGACAAAACGAAAAGAAAAAGAAAACGGATCGAGATTCAAAATTGCTGGACAAAATTCATCTCGGGGAGGTCGCGAAAGAAAAACTCCGCGTCCCGACAATTCTCCCGTTCCTCTTCGGAGGAAGATCCGATCCTCCTATCACCAACCCCTTTGTTCGCCATTCGCGAAAGTAGCCTAACGTCGTCATCTTCGTTGAACGTAAAAAGATCGAGAGAGAGCTAGAGAGAGAGTGGAAGAGAGAGAAAAAACAGAGAAAAATACGAGAGACACGCGCGCCGAGAAGCCGCCGGTAAGAGCCAGGCTTTTTTCAACATCTGGAACGAGAGAAGAAAAGATTGCTAAAGGATTCATCGTCAAAGCTACATTTAACGGCCGTACCCGTCTGCGAGCGACCGGAACCCGACAATGATCCCCGTCATCCCGAGCCGCCATCTTTTTTTGGATGACTCTCGGAGCGGCCGTCGCGTCTCTAGAAATTCCGCAAAACAGACTTTAGCGTCCAAAAATCTATTTTTCTCACAGGACTGGACGCGACGGCTATCGATGATGGAACTAAACTAAAATTGCGCACATGCTTTCGAGTTCGCAACGAGAAAAAAGGAGACGAGGGCCGACGGAGGATTACACGATCGAGTTCCGGCGCGTGTTCACACGGGTCGATCATTGATCGTTCTTATTATAACAAGTTTTTGCGTTACAGGGCGTTTTTTCCTCGGATTAAGTAGTATGTAAATACACCTTGATATCACAAGCATAAACTGAGAATTTACTGGTAAACTTAAATCGAGTACATAATGCGAAATAGGGTTAGTTTCTATGTAAATACCTAAAGCTGGACGAGTGCATACACCTCGTTCACGCAACCAACGATAATCGTTTTTATCGAACCAGTGCTTCTGTTCGTCGTCGGTGTACGCCTAGTCGTTGGCGGTGTCGCGCTTATGCGACGCGACGGCAGCTACGCCTTCGCCTAATCGGTTTCGTCGCCGAAATCAACGTTGAACATCGAAGGACGAACAAAATGAGCCTAATTTCGGCGACGAACGAAAGCGAAGGCGCGAACACGCGCCCGCATAAGTGCATCCCCACCAAGAGATGGGCGTCGCTGATCGGGAAGTTTTTTTTTCTCGACACTGATACACTACTACACAGTTACACACGAAACACACGCTCACGTACACACAAGCATTGCGATGGATTGTACAGCTACGATAGGATAGATATTGTATTAAGCCTAAAGGACAAAAGGACAAAAAAAATGATGAACACAATTCTTCACACACTCGCACCACCGGCACCGACTAGCCTCCAAATTAGGACAGGGACCAAAAACCAAAAAACGAGGATACGAGAGGAAAAAACGAGAGAGCAAACGTAGAAGAGCAAAGAGAACCAAAAAAAAATGGAAGGAAAAACACGTTCGGCGAAAAACATTCTTTCGAGGAGGATACTTTTCCGTCTTTTGGGATACACAAGCAGACATCAACACTAAAGATTCAGAACACACACACGAGATCATTCGGCCACGTTTCTGGAGGTGTGTAGTTCGTAAGGAAATACGCGAGAGCGGATTCGTTTGTTTCGAAACGTTGCGACGCTGCTGTCGATCATGTAACTGTTCCAAGTGGAATAAGCCAGTTTGTGATCAGACGCGTTACTCGAGCGAGAGGTTGTCATCTGGAGCGATCGCATGGGTGAATGAGGAGACAGTGACGAGTAACGGCGTACGATTCTGCAAACTTGATTAACATCAGGTAAGACGGTAGGGTCGCAGAGGAATTAAATTTGTCTGAAAATTGAATCTAAAAAGTTGAAGTAATTGGCAAAAATCAGAATCGTCGGCAAACGGAGAGGCGTCAGAGAGCAAAATTGATAGTCCACGGTCCCTCGACAAAACGAGCAAACAACACAGGAGCAGGCGAGCTAAAACGTAAGCAAAAAAGCAAACTGGTGCACGAATACAGGAGCGGAGGAGATGATACGAAGAAAAGGCAAAAAAGGGAAGAGCGGATTCTGGAAGAAAAACGAACGAAAAAAAAAGAAAAATCACCCACTTTTCACCGTCGCTATCGCCGTTTATCAGCTGGAAACAAAGGAAAAACGAAACAGAAAAATCGAAATTCACACAGTGTGAGAGGGAGAGAGAAAGTGCGAGAGTGAGAGTGCGAGAGTAAGAGAAAGTGCGAGAGAGCGAAAGAGAGACACACACAGGAGGCAAAGAAAAAAATTCGTTATTCGACAGCAACAACAGATATACAAGTCAGAACACACAGAAACGCCACCGCACAACAAGAACGTCGAGATCCTTCATGACACGGTGATGAGTCGCGTCGCGACGGACAAGATGACATTTTTCACACACATACACACACGACGGTCATGAAACGATTCCGAGACGACAGCTTTTCACCGGTGCATCCTGCCGTGCGCCGAGGGTTGCTTTTGTTGATTCAGCGCAGAGAGACGCACAAATGTAGCAAAACAAAGACAGAGAGAGAGAAAAAAAAGAACGATGCAGAGGTTTTTACTTTCGACAAAGAAAAAGAAGACAACGATTTTAGAAGCAAAAAGGAGTTTGCGAATTTGCGAGATTCGATGCGATGAAGAAAGAAAAACGAAATCCACGGGGCAGCCAACACAACAACTTCTCCCCAACCCGCACACGTCACATCCCCCGCGCGAGAAGGAGGAATGATTCCCGAGGCGCCGGCCCGTGCCCCGCGAACGTGTACCATATTTTATTAAAAAAAAACAACAAAAAAAATGAACGTTTTTAAAACGAAACACACAAGCAAACAATTAAACAATAGCTCTAGTAGTGTATGTTCTGTAATCGAAGAATGATAAGCGCGAAGGTAACGAGGTAAATAAATAAACGTAAAGTAAACGTAATTACGACGATGAAGTAAAGTAAAATAACGAGATAAAGTAAATAACGAAGAATAAAAATAAACGAAAAATAAAAAACGAAGTACGGCGCGCACCAAGCGCCGCACGAGAAAAAGCACAAAAAAATAATTTACAAATATATTGATTTACATATGCCCGTAACTCGTAAGCGGGCCGGTGGCGCAGCGCGTCTACCTTCGCCGGATTTTCAACGAGCGTTTCACAAACGAACCGATAGAACGCCGAACGGAACTGTCGACCGGCGACCGATGGATCTCGAAGAACATCAGAGAAGAAGAAGAAGATTGGATATCCTGAAGGGGAGGATTCGTAGTCCGGCCTCGACGACGAACACGCTCATCGCCGGACTCCCTCGTTGCCGAAAACGCACCTGAAGAGTGTGACACTCGCGAATGATGGACGATCGACAAACGAACTTAGAATCGCGAAAGATGAGCGGAGCGAGGCGATGCGAGCAACCGAGAGCCGGAAGAAGACAAAGAAGAGGATGTTGAAGAGGAGACCTCGGCGACGACGACAGGCGACAAAGAAGAAGGCGAGATATACACGGTGAAAATCGCCAGGCAGAACGGGAGCACGCGTCCTGTAAAACCAGCCCTTACTACTACCCATAATCTTAATCTCTTTCATGTAAATTTGCTAAATGTTTAAATAATCTAAAAAAATGCCATAGCCCGGATGCGCTGGTGTATACTCCCAGCGCATACACACTCACAAATACGACTCGACCTCACGAATTTAACGAAGCAAAAGTTTAAATCCGCGCGCGGCCGATATGCGAATGCGGCTCAGCGCGCGGTGGAATTGGTATTTTTGCCAAGGAGCAAACAGTTCACAACAGTGCACAGAATCACAGACAAAGCACAGACACGATGAAAGTACAGCGAGAGGAGAAGAAGGAGAAAGATGGAAGAAGACAAGATCCGGGACCCGTGGAACCCGATGACAGCGGACGAAACCGAGAATTGGTTGCCGTCGCAGCGAGAAAATGGCGACGGAGAACACGCTGTCGAAGGGTTTGTCCTTCGGGGTCTCGGTCAACCTACTCACAAAATAAAGTTGCCCTGGTTCAAAGAGCGTGCAACCCCGCGCGCTCGCACACTTCTCAATACACGACGCCTGAAAACCGTCGAGCTACACTTCACACGTACACGATTACACGAGCGGACAGAGAGGGTTTTTTACAGACTTGCTACACTATTACACACTCTGCTACACTTTAACTACACACGCTACGGATATGTAAAGCCAATTGATTTTGTAAATTGTCGATTTAGAGCCAAACAAAAAACGATGTGATGAAAACGAGAGAGAAAACGGAACATTTTTCGAGCTATAAAAATCTTCAAAACCGGATACTTTGAAATGAGAAATCGATACAGAGAGAAAGGAAAACAGACGGATATACGAAAGAACACAAAATTTCATCATTCAGAACGATTCGATTCGGCCATATATCTATATCAAACATTTTTCGAGCAAAGTATATACTAATAGATAAAGAGACACGGTACCTTTTGTCATCAGAGTGAAAAAGCGCGTTCACCAGCGTGAATCGCGGAACAGAGAATCGAAACGTTTACTACCGAGCCGTTGTGGAGATGTCCGCGCGCGGTCGGGATCCGTCGCGTGATCAGCGAATTTGAGCATCCGGTTCGTTCTCGCTTTCACCATCGGGGAGGGAATCGTTCGATCACCAATCAGTGATCATCGTTTCGGACATTTTTTGCGATCCAAATTAAATACAAACGATTCTCTCTACGGGAGAAGAAGCGGGAACTGAACACAGTGGAGATGTTTCAAATCGAGACTCGCGGCCTTTGGCATACGTTTGGATGCAGAACCGATGACGAGAGAGAGATAAAACCCGGATTTGACTAGCCAAGAAACCCGGAAGTGACGAGACGCTCGGCAAGTTTCGCAAATTTTTGCAGATTTGTCGGCGTCGATCTATAACGCTGGACGGCGGGATCCACGTCGAGATAAAAGAGCGAACAATAGACCCCTTGCGAAGAGGTTCATTATCTCGACGAGACGAGGTCCGTGGTACAGCATCAACGATAGACCGACAGCCCAAGTGTAATAACGAAACCGAACATCATCCTAAGCAGATTAGGCACACAGCGGCGTTAGGAGGAGAGCCGTTGTTCCGAATTCGCGGCTTTACAAGCAAAAACCGTTGATTTGTTTTCGATCGGGTTTTAATTTTTTAATGAAATAATCTCACGACGAATATACCACGTACGGTCGCGCGCTCTTATCGATCCCCAAGACGTCAGAGTCTAGCGAGAGAGAGAAGAGAGACATAGAGACGGAGAGAGAAGGCACAAAAATATCTGTTGAAAGAGGCATGTAATGCAGCAATAGTGCAGACGTTCCAAACACGTCAGTTAAACATCAAAAATAGCAGGAGCTAGAGATAGAGCAGGAGGAGAGGAAGAGAGCGAAAGAGAGAGAGAGAGAGAGGGTGCGAAAAATTAGCAAAAAAGACGAGACACGTATGTGGATATTCGTGGCAGTGTGTATCGTAAGTGCGCAGCATATGATAAAACCGACAGTCTAGCAGTGCGAGCGCCTCGGCGGCATTCGCGTTTTCACGCGGTGTCCCTGACCGAGCCTCCGTGATTAAAAACCGGAATAAGTTGTTTCAATGTCCACTATATAATGAAGAGGCATAGCTGGCGAGGCGGTGGGTTCGCGTTCGCCGTCACCGAGACGCTTGAGGACGCGTTTATCCATCACGGGTTCAAGGTCGATCGATCCAACCCCGTGATCCATCCGGAAACGCACAAACCGATCCTCTACGCGTTGTTCACAACGAGATGGAGGCCTGCGAAATCATCCCCGGAGTTTGAAGAACGACTTTGCGTTCTGTTCCGCGAGCTGATACCAAAATCAATGGAAAATTTTCGGCAAACAAATTTCTCGATTTCGGCCTCGGATCTCTAACAAAGAAACTGTACCTACGCTTTCGAAATTCTCTAAATTCTTGGCAACGTTCTGGGCACACCTTTTTCGGGGGAACGTGTTAGAGACGGAAATTCGAAACCGGCTGCGATTCGAACGCGATCATGTAGAAACTCGAGCAGAGTAGTAACGTGCCGTGAATCAGAGATCAATTAGGGTCACACGTGAATCGGTAGAGATCGTCGGCGACGAACCTGCGAACCCACCGCGATTGGCTCCTCGTTGAAACCGAAGATCCTTGACGTTAGGGTGTTGAGGGTTTCGCGAGGAGCCAGATACTCTTTTCAAAATATTCTCCAAATTTTTGTTTACGGGAATGTGTTTTCGTTACCCTGGCCCCTGTGACTACCCCCCGTATGCGTGTCCGAGGTGAAAGACCGAGTCCAACCATTCTTCAATTAGATCACCGTGGCTGAATGAATAGAAGCAATCTATCAAACCGTCCAACTGAATTGTAATCAAATCAGCGCCTCTCGGAGAGCAGATGGTAATTAGTTGACAAGCGATAGGTACAAAATTTTAATGAAATACCAAATATGGATAATTGCGGAAAGAATCGATGAAAGATGTCGAGGAGTCCGTTGAGTGGGTGCCTTCGTCAGGGTTTTCCGTTACAGTTAAACAATCGTTCTCAAATATAACTCACAACTAGTAGTACTATGGTAGAGCAGTAATTACAAGTGTACCGCAGTAAACAGTTAACTAAGTAAGTATACAGGAAGCACGTGGTCTTTTTCAGTGTTTACAGTCAGTCCCGGGACGACCGGAAGTATCGGATTCATTTCGTACGCAGAACTTCCTTTGACCCCCTGAATCCCGGCAAAACATTCGAAAAAAATCTTTCGAGTTTGATAAACTCCAGGCCGAGAAACGAGCGGTCCAAACCCGAAGAAAAATCTCTGACAGAAAGAAATCGTTGAAATTCGAAAATTGCAAATTTTCTACCATCCCTCCAGACCGCCGTTCTCGAAAACCAAGCACCCATATCCCGTTCCATATTTAACAGAATAAATATGCTAATAAGTGTACTAAGTGTCCGTAGTGTAGGCAACGTGTGTACGTCGTATACTCCGAATAGGTGAAGCAAGGAGAGAGAAGAGGGGAGAGAGAGTAGGGTTGAGAGAGAGAGGGTAGAGAAACAGAGATGGAAGAGGAGAGATGGGTCAATCAGTGGCATATTTAAACTAACAGATAATAATTAATTAATTACAGTACCGTAACCGTTTGTCAAGTCAAGTTAATTAACAGTTAACCGTAACCACGCATACACGCATAATTATTAATTAAACGTACTCGACACAACTCTATGTAAGGACAGGTGCGATCGCTGACACAAAGCGTCGCCTTTTATTCGATAAATCGCGGAGGCACTCACTACGGAAGAGAAAACAAGGACTGTGGGACTCGGACGCGGATCGGAGGGTGCCTGAACGAGCGTCGCGTGTCGCCATTTTGCAAATCGTTCTGCTAACATCGGCGGACACAAAAAAATAATATTGAAAGAAAAGAAGAGAAAAGCGAGTTCTGTCTCGAAGTGGCCGAGCCTCGTCACCGATCGTTTTTGGAAACGATCGTGCAAGGTTCGCGTGACTTTTTGAGAGCGGGGCGAGGCGACGATCGTTCAGGTTTCCCCGGTTTTTCATTAGTCTTTCGAGTGCAGCGTTCAGTTACTTCACTTATGACGTTGCTTTCAACACAAATACAAAAATACCCCGCCACCCGTCCCTACAAATCAACCCATCCACAGAGTCCCTATCCCTAAAGGGTAATCCCCTCAGAGCCCAATCTCCCCCAGAATTTCACGTATACGCATTGTTTCCAATTCGTTCGCGATAAATAAGTTGTGGATTTCAAGCCGACGCCGGTCGTATCCAGTTCGCCCTCCACGATACATCGATTTGCAATGACACATTAGATCCAAGTCATTGATAGGTCACGAACGATCCATTTGGGAAATTACCAAAATTGTGTTAGACGAATTCTTCCAAAATTTTGCCTCCAGAGGGTGCAACAAAATTGTTCTTTGTGGAAAAGGTCCTCGACAAGGAAAAAGAAATGAACCAATGATGATGGAGACAAAATGATCCTGCAAGGCTTTTTAAAATATTTTGAGATTTGAACATGATATTGAAAAATTTCTTAGTATTCAAAAACTGCTGTTTGACTTTCAACAGAGAAAATTAATGTTGAAACTCATTTTTATCTGCGATATGTTAAAATGTTAGAACAAAAAAATTCTCAAAATATTCTATTTTAAAAATATATTGAGGACCTTCTCCTTGATTATTGAAAAAATTTATATTCAAACAACAAGATAAAAAATTGAGACTTGAGGAATGGTCGTTGAAATATATCTAGAATATAATAAAATGGATGTTCGATGGCGATGCAGGGGCGGATTACGACCGACGTGGGGCTTCGAATGAGAAGAAGAAAACTAAAAAATGGCAAAGTTGAGTTTCAGATTTCAGACGTTTTACGTGCGGTTAGTTACCGAGTATAACACACAAGCGCAGATTATCGTTAATTTTCGGCGCCCGTTTTCGTCGCGTTTCTATCGTCTCCAATGAAGAAGCAGAGGAGAAGAACCTATTATATAAATATTCTATCAGACGCAATCGAGAGAAACCGCGAAGCAATTGGTGGTAAAACGGCAGTCTAGCACGATGCGACGAAAATGTGCGTGCACAAGGTTTAATGGTATCGATTGAGTTTGGTCGAAGTCCCCTTTTGGGCAAATTATACCGACGCACTTCCGGTTCCGTCGGGCCCGTTTCCGGAATTCCACTGAAAATGTCCCGCCCGGATCTTCCGTTTCGAATTCGATTCTAGTCAAAAAATGGTACAAAAACCGGTGCCAAAAAGAGTGGTACCAAAATCGGTACTTATTTATTATTAACGGAAAAAAGTGAATTCGATCGAGAGAAAGATCGAGATTGGTAAAAAGAACAAAAATTGCGATAGAGGAAGATCGTCGAGGGCTCGACCTTGGAAGAGAACAAAATGGGCCAACGGGACCGTACACGAAAAAATATCCGCGTTGTTGACAAAAAACACAAGTAGCCTCTTTTCGTTGTATCACAAATTTAAAAAAAAAAATATATGTCGGCCAAAGTCCGGTCGATCCTTGTACGAGAGCTAAAAAACGACACTCTTTCAAAATCGAAAAAAGTAATGGATGTACGGTGCGAATGAAGCTTTCGAAAAAATCTTCGATGATAATACTATTGTTGTTTTTCGAGTCAAGTTCTGATTTTTCCTTGTGTTTTGTAAAATTCCTGGCCATCCATGCTTTCTGACTGAGGGACGGTTGTCGGATTCTCGATCGTGATCTGTTCGAAATCGAAATTCAATTTTTCCTGGACGTAAGAACGAGTGAAAAACATAAACAATTCTCGAAGGAAAAATTACACATTTGCGATTCGAGAATTCGACGAACGACCCAAGCAGATTTCGATACCGCGGTTAACCCACTATTATTATTGCTATTATTACTGCTATTATTATTATCATTATTGCTACTATTATCGCTATTAGTTATTAATTAGTTAATCGTAAACAAATTGTTAGAGGGCAATTGGAGGCGTATTTTAAAGAGCGTAACGAAAAATAAGTCAAGGAATCAAAAAGATGAAAAATCCAAGCCGTGAACAAAAAGATCATGACGAGCTTGATCTTGAGGAAAAGATCGATGAAGCGCGAACAACATCACCGAAGAATCGGTGGTAAAAAGAGGTAGTCGCCACGTTTCGAGATTCTCCTTTTTTTTCTGTTTAGTCTTTTCCCCATTTTTTATACATATATAAATATATAAATATATACTTGTATACACGAACACGCACACATAGATTTATATATATAGTTATTCTCGTTAAATATTATATATTATTTGTACACTTATTTATACACGAGCGGAGCCGGTAATGTAAACGTTGAACGTGTAAGAAAAAGTCGCGGAATTTTTCTCAGTCTATAGTTTTCCTTTTCGCAATTCGGTTCACGCGGGAATAATGTTCGTCGCGGTACGACGACAGTCGAAAAATTTGTTTTTAGCGCGGCCCTTCGTCGCCTTTTTTTTTACTTTTCGTATAGATGTCTTCCCTGTAATTTTTAATTGTGTATTCGTACGACTGAGAGATAGAGAGCTACGATTTTCGTACGCCACTACTACTGACACTCGCGTCGTTTGTTAAATAATTACTTTTTACTATTATTATTACGTAGCTGTTACTACTAGGATGATTTTATCGTGGAAGGATCCTCGCTTTTTCCCTTTTTCGCAAGATAAATCGCGCGAGCGTGTTCGTCGATCGAGGACTCGTCAAAGAAAAACGTTCCTCTTCCCCGTTTGTGTATACCATTCACATCCTCGTTCGAGCTCGGAGAGTACGGAAGGAAAATTTTCAATTTTATAGCTTTGTTTTCATCAATTTGTCAAAAAATGAAAACTGCAAAAAAGCATTTTTTTATTGCATTGGAATTGTTTGATATATTAAATTTTTTATTTTCTTGAATTGTACAAATTTCTTTGATCCATTTGGATTTAATTAGGCTCCAAAATAAAATCTATTTACTCTTTATAATAAAGTTTAGCTTCACATTTTATAATAAATTCTTTTTAAATAGCATTAAAATTTTAAATTGTTTGACTTATTAAATTATAGATAATTTTCTACAACATTCAAAAAGGGAAAACTAAAATCGAAACGGGAGGCTCCTTAATGAAGTATTTCACTTGCTCCCAATCAAACGAAAATTAATATAAAAATTCCTCCATGTACTCTTCGCTCGCGTGCGCAACGTTTTTATTCGTCGATCGTCGCACTATTCAATACTGGTTTCCTACGTCAAGCCACAAAATTAACTAAAAAAATGTTTTGAAGAAAGAAAAACAAGAAAATGAGTCGATCGACGGGTATAAAACACCGCGTCGAGTTACGTTTGCTAGTCAGAATTGGTTAAAAACGAAGGACGAAGCGACAAGCTAGGGATTTTACGATTAGTTACTGCCTCTTATTGATTAATCGTTTTTATCGTGTAATTAGCGTGCTGGTGACGCGGCTTGCGGATTAATTAGTGTTAGGGAGAGACGTCGAGAGAGAGACACGGAGCCACGTGCAGCGTGTAACACAAACAAAACTACGGTTCTTTAGTTACTATTCACGTAGAAAATGGCGTGCTGAGGTCGCCGGTTTCTCGGAAATTATGCGTTTCTTTTTTTTTATATTGGTCGTTCGCCTACACGAGCCCGTCGACTGTTAACTATACTTCAAATACTCTCCATCTTGTTTCGCGACCGGTTCAATCTTCCTTATCGAGTTTCGTCTATTTTCCTTTTATTAATTAAAACAATCTCGAAGCTAGATAGTTTCTCGGTCCTAGTTCGTTGTTCCGACTTTATAGTAACCGGGTGGTACACGCCTAATCGGGTGTACGCTAACGTTCCCTTACTACACTATTTACTATCGTCTTTAGCGAGCATAGACACGAGACAACACGGTACATATGATACAGTTTATATGTATAGTTTTTATCACTTTTGATTACTTTTAATACCCCCGTACTATTTAGTTGTTGCTACTATTACTATTAACGACTTTAGTTACTACCGCGTACGTCATCGTCATCGTCACGAGAGATATATCATCGTCACCAACGCCGTTAAGTTAAACATGAAACAAATACACACGCACACACACAAGGTCCGCTTGTTTTCTTTTTCTTTTTTCGTGGCAGTCCGACCATCGTGAGTTTTCCCTGTTCCCCAATCACTATTTTTTCTCTTTTTTTTTATTCTCACTGATTTAATTTTACTACTATCTTTACCGTTAGAGCGATAACTTTTGTCTCGTAATCAAGTGGTTCCTCGACGTCGATCATGATCGACGGCCAAACTATAGAGAGTGAAACAAATCTCTGAAATACGCTGACGATTGTCACACGGAAATTTAGGACACGTGCATTTATTAAATATTATCGTTACCTATTATTGTCCTGTCGTCGAGACGACGGAAGCGTGTCACCTATAACGCGAACAAATGTCGTGAACGATCCTCGAAAGGATTGACATTGAAAAACAGAGAACAGCTTGGAGGATCGATAGACCGAGAGAAAGACGGAGCGCGCTTCCATCGGTGACTCGCGACGTTATCAGTTATCGCTATTAATTATCATTAGTTAACGATATTGCTACTATTACCACTATTATTAGTTATCGCTATCGATTCTTGATGCGAGCCTACTATCGATCGGCGAGCGAGGTAACTGTTTCGATCGCTCCTCGTCTCCGCGAGGAAACCGTGGATCGGTAATTTCATCAAAATGATCCACGGTCACTATGATCTAGAATTTTTGGAAACGAAGGAACGAGGCGAGGAGCAGTGGCGAGCGATTGAAAGTATACTGAGGGAACGGTTGAACATCCTGAGTGCGATAACGAGAAACACTAAATTTCTTTGCGAGCGGCGACGACGACGTTCGATCTCCAGGATCGGGATCCAACGACGTCGATCACCGCGCCGAGTTTCAAACGGAAAGTTCGAAGATGCCGTATATATTACAGAATTATTTAAAAAGAAATGAATCCTCGAAGCGCCGCGTACGTAGTGAGCAGCGTTTGCAATTTCGAATTTCGGAAATGGTCGACGCGCAATACAAAAGCATAAATATATAAATAAAAAAAGAAATAATACAGGTACAGAAATGAAATCGTAAAGCTAGAAGTATAAATATGTTTAAAATCTGTAAATCCTGGAAAAACAAGCGAAAAGAGCTAGGGAGATGAAAAAATCTGTGTATAGAAGCAGAAAGAGAAAGAAGGCGGGAGATTATAGCGAGAGAGAAAGAGTCGGAGGAGTATAAGAAAAGCGAGAGCGAAATAATACTTAAGCAAAAAAACGTAAAAAATAATATAGCGAGAGTAATGTGAAAAAGACGAAACGATCAAATTCGTACACCAGTCTCTTTCGGTTACGAGCGAGTTCCGCATTGTGTAGGATTTCTCATTAAATGGTTCTATGTATGATGAGCATATATACATGTGATGATGATGCAATATCTAGGAGAAAGAGCAAAACCCCTTTTCGATGATTGCGAGTAACGGTAAATTATATATGGTACACAAGAGCTGCGAAACGAGATGAGATGAACTGAAAATTTTGTAGAAATCGCGAGAAGCCTTTTTGTCGTGGTGCACGCGAACAACGTGCACCCGAATCAAAACGAAACAAAAGAAAAGAAAGAAATACGAAAAAACGAAATGTAACGAAACACGCGTCTCTGTCTAGGATGTAAATTCACACGTCGGGAATAACGACGAAAGGCGTTTTCCGGTTACGTTTTCTTTTCTACCATCGTTGTTAACGCTAAATGTAAGTTCGTCAGCGGGTGCTTCCGTGCGACGGAACCGATTTCCGTGCGACGAATAACCGCGGAAGAACAATTTCAGATCCCGAAAGTCATTGTCTACCGACTCGGGGGCAGTGTTCGATGAGATTAGCCACTTTGGTATCGGGAATCGACTAATTTCAAAGCGATCCATGCGAGCGAATCATCCCGCGGAGACGTTCTTCCGCTCGTGTCTCGCGAGATGGCGGCGAAACCACCATTTTCTCGAGCGCCACAATATAACGACGAGCCGAACAGCGTCTCCAGCGTCGCATCAGAAATTTCATTCGACTATAGTTTGTAACGGAGCCCCGTTTCACTACGGTTTCTTTTCGAACGGAAACTAGAAAAGTGAACGAATTCGAGGATGGTCTCTTCGACAACGGGAGGGACGTTTTAAATTTTAATTTTGATACTTTGAGGAAAAGACCGTCTGAGACGCGGCTCCCCCATCCTTCTCCGTTTAGACATATCAAAACGATGTGAACTCGACACACTGCGTTGCTAAAGGAACAAGAGGAAAAAGACGTTATTTTCAGCTATTTAGGAGTAAGGTTGAGACACAGAGGAGCAGTGTTTTCGGATACTCGAAGGGTTCGATACCATTGAACACTGCGGATCAGGGTTTTTTTCGTGAATCGCAGTGTAATCGCGGGATAAAAGGAACGCCAAAAAGCGTTGTGTATAATGGAAAAAAACGTCTTTCGGGCTTCCTGTCGACAACGTAGGGCTTCTCCGAGGATCGAAACCGGAGGGACAAGATCGAGTCCCGCGTAGCTTAATTTTTAATTGTTATCGGTAAAATTCGGAAAAATGATCTCACGGTGTCGCGGGACCGATCGTTGGAAACCGTGCGAAGTTTATCTGCGATTAGGGCCACGAAATTCTAGAGAATCCTCCGGATGCCTCACTCGGGCGAGCCCGTACGGGGTCGAGTTAGGATTAAAGAGCGGTTCGAGATGTTCGAGAGTGGTTGAAGAGCACAGCGAGCTTGAAATTACGAGTCGAACACGCTAGGTGTAAATATGATCCAAAGTGTACACGCGACACACGTCATCGTAGAGATTAGAGAATTAAGGGAAAAGCAAAGAGCGTGTCATAGCGAATGAAAACGTTTCACACGCATGCACGGCGAAATGAATTTTGTTCTGATCGCGAGCGCCGCGCGGGTTTAGGCCTCGTCGATTCTGGAAGCACGCGATTGGCCAGCCGAAAATTTTTCATGTCTTTTCGAGAAACGAAGGCGAAAAAAGGCTGATACGTATCGCGAGACGGCGACGGTTCGTCGCTGAAATTTTTTGAGTGAAAGAAGAACGGCTTGAGTGTTTGTTGAGCAAAAAAAAGCGATGCTGAAAAAATTAATGTGAATGCGAGAGCGTACTTAAGTGGACAAATCCAGCGTGATTGGGTGAATGCGAACGTATGCTTTGAGCAAACAGCGAATGATTTTTTGAAAGAAGCGAATGAGACTCGAGAGCATGCGGTATGAAAGCGTGTGAGCGAAAAAACTAAACAAAATTTTACTACCAAGTGGACTAGAATCGCAACCGATGGGCATTATTAAGCGAAAATGAAATTTTCGGAGCGTTTTTTCGACGAAGAAAAGCGTCCAAAATTGTACCTATTTTCATTTTATAAATTATATATATATGTATATGTATATGTATATGTATATGTATAGATATACGACGACCTAAACGATCATTATTGTGAGATGTAATATGAGAGAAAGAGATAGAGAGTTAGTGTGGGAGAGAACGAGAAAGAGAAAGCGAGAGCGAGAGAAAGAGAAAAAAATAGAGTATAGGGCGGGAAAAGAAAACACGTTGACGGAGAGAGATTTAAAAAAATGGGAGAGAACAAAAAAGATGAAAAAATGCGTGGAGAGAGAGATTGGAGGATGAGATGATGAAGTTGAAGAAGAAAAAAAAATTATTGTATCTATATTCGGAGGTGATCGATGATGTATTCGAGTCGTGATTATTATTATTATTATATATTATGATTATTGTGTATAGTTAAGGCGAAAATGGAATTTTAGACGAAATTATCGAACTCGAAGTATATAGGGAGAGCGAATAATAGTGAGAGTATAAGAGAGAGAACGGAAGAAAGCAAGCGAGATGAACGAGATTTGCGAGAAAAAAATTTTTTCTTGACGGTGATTGCACACTGTTGAAACAAAAGAATCAACCACACGTCGGCAGGCAACCTAACAAAACAAAACGGTTAACAAAAAATTGTCCCCCTCCCCTCGAGCAAAAAGCGAAAAACGAAGTCAAGGACAAAAATGAATCGAGAGATATTAACGAAAAAACCTCACGGCCAACCAAAAATGGAAAGGAACGAGAAAGAACGGAATGGTAGAGAGCACATGCGACGATAAATTAAGCAAATTAAAAAAAAATAATAATGGAATAATCAGGACACAAACGTTTCGGAGACAATACGCAAAACCACAAAAAAAATAAATATATATATAGAAACGAATAAGAATCACGCGCATAGATTGAAAAACACAACAATAGCAGGCAATAGAGTTTGGGTTCGCTGGAATGATTTTCTTTTTCTTCCCGGTATACAATAGATCATTGCAATAGAGAATTTTTCGTGGCAAAAACAAAAGACAAAAAACAACCAGACAAATTTTTACAAACGACTCAATTCCTTGGTCTCTGTTCGTACACGACCGACCACAGTGGAGAAATAGCAAGAATAATAAAGTACTACACACATCACAATGCAAAAATTGTTAACAATATATCTATATATAAAGATATACATATATGTATGTACGCGCGCGCATACGTACATCCGGTGCAAAATAGAAGTAAAAATAATAACGAGCAAACCGTTAACGAAAAAAAAGAAATAACGAAACAATAGAAACGCGAACGCGTACGCGATGTGCTTCCTCGTTCGTGGCAATGTCGCCCGATCAAACTTCCATTTCCGACGAAAGCCCCCACCCCCGTCTTCGAGAAACATCCGGTTTTCATTTCGATTATCCACAACTTCCCCTCAATGAGACCATCATGCAAAACGAAACGTGATTCGAGACATCGTGAAAGGGCGCATTGTCGCGTTCCAGGACGAGCAGAGGAGGAGAGGCGACATACGGAGGCAAAAAAGAACAAAAATCTTTCAAGCAAAAAATATAAAATAGAAACTCAGGCAGAGAAAGAGAGAAGTGAGAAAGAGAGAAAGAAAGAGTGGGAGAGAGAGGAAGAAAGGAAGGAAAATTCGAGAAATTACAAAAAAACGTGTAGGACGAGCGCGACGAGAAATCGCGGAAACGAGACAGTATACTTTCTTCCCCCGATCGCAATTTTCCAACCCCGGATCGAGAAAATCGATTTGTTACACCCTCGCGATCGTGTAGGCGACTGTTGTCGATTTTCGACGCTCTCGACACCGTAAATTCAACAGATCAAAAAAATGAAATATATAGAAATGTCCCTCGGTCGACGAATATTTCGGATGCAATTCGAGAGAACAACCCCTGCAGAGAAAACGGAAATTAATGGAGAACTTACCCCCGTTTCGGCTCGTTCAGACAAAGATTGGCAATTCCATGGAAATTCCGGGGATCAATTGGTAGAAACGCGAGCAAAATTCGGATATCATAGACCCGTTGACCGGAGGGGCCACAAATGTCCTAAAACCTTCTGTTTCCACCGTAGCATAATCCATTTTCCTCAAGAGTGTTCCTACATTTTACCTAGCCGCGGTTCCCAAATCCGATTTTGCTTTTACAGTTTCCCTCTGAGCACACCTTTCCCAGATACCAACTCCCTATCCCCATCCTTACAGGTAACTTCCATAATGGCACACCCCCTCAACGTTTCCCGAAATCCCCCAGGAGAACGTGTCACACCGCCATTTTTACCAGACCACACACCAGATCCCCCCAGAAGTCCCTCCAGTAGAAAACCGATCAACCAATGTGAGTGAATGTGTAACGTGTCAACAAAGAAAAAAAATCATAAGAAACGTGTTTTAAACGTGGGAAAAAAATATAGCGGATTTTTTTTCAAAGAGGATGAAAGCGCTAACGAAAGAGAAAAAAAGAGAAGAACAAAAGCGATAGCGATGATGCGATCGAAGATCTCGGAGAAAAGCGAAGAAGCGTCGAGAGAAAGAGAATAAATAAGAACAACATTTATATATTTACGACCCGGAGGATGAAAAAAAATCGATCGATCGGAAGAGAAACGAGGAGAGAGAAAGAGAGCGTGTGTGTGAGAGCGAGAGACTGAGAGAGAGAATGGGCAAAGGGAAAAATGGATTAAACGTTAAGAACACACACACACATTCGTCGGACTGTGTAGGGACATTTTGCATCCAATTGCGTAAACACGAGACAGAGGGAAAAAGTGTGCGTGTGTGTGAGAGAAAGTAAAACGAGAATTCAAAAAGAAAAAAAATCAAGTCGAGAAATAGCGAGAGAAAGAGAGGGAGAGAAAGGGAGCGAGAGAATGCGAGTGTGGAAGGGAGCGAGAGATGAAAGTGGTAAGAGATGAGACTAAAATGGTGAAAAAAATGCGAAAAGAGAAAAGCGCGAGCGAGAAGAATAAGACGACGGAAGCTAAAAGAACTAAAAAAGTAAAATAAAAGTAATTATTGAATTACAAAATGTACGAACGAACAATTGATACTGTCTTCGTTTTTTAGGGTCGTTTCTCCGTTCGACACGCTACTATTACGAAAATAAAAAAAATATTGACGTTTGTCATTGGATTATTACCGACGACGATGAATTGTCATTATTAGTAAACGAAAAAAAAATAACTATTGCTATTATTACGACGACGAATGATTATTATTATTATTATTATTAGTTATTATTATTAACATTTATTATTGACATTATTATCACGATTTATTATTGCGATGATGATTATTGCGATTATTACTATTATCTTTATTATTATTATTAATTATTATTAATATTATTATTACGTGGTACAATAAAAATTTAATAAGCATCCGACGTGTTCTGAGTCTCGTGACTATTATCAACTTATCCCTCGTGTTGTCACGCGTTTCCCAACCGACGACTATCCTTCCATACAGGCGCGGCAATTATCGCTTCCTACTTAACATTAACGGCATGCTGACCTCTCTTACGCTCGAAAATAACGATAATTTACTATTCATGGCGTCTATCGTGCAAGAAAATATCTACTTATCGCGTCCCGTTATCTTTCTCCCGTTGCAACATGTAGCGGACGAGTCTTTCGGGCACTAGACACCAAAAGCGGATCAATCAATTACTCGAAAATTCTGTACTGGTGCCAAACTGTCTAGAAAACACCTTTTTTATTATCAGAAAAATTTCAAAAGCCACATTCGAAGAGACAATCGCGAAATGGTAGGAAATGTTCAAGTAAAATTAATAAAATTAATTAATCTTTATAATTAAAGTCATAATGTTCATAAAATTTCAGTGAACTTGTCGATTAAGCTCCTCCCCTCAGATTTTCTTATTTTTTTGTTACTAGTAGGTTAGAACAAAGCGATTAAAAAAGTCCCGTTAAAATCGTACGCCACTAAAGATGACCTTGACATTCGGGTCCCTCCGAGCACTATACTCCCTTCACTACTCCATTTCCCATCTGATCCAGATACCCCCTCGAACCGAAAACAGTCCGACCCGTCTGCGTCACGATTTTCAACCATGAATCCGAGTCTGTGAGCCGTGTCAACGGGGTCATCGAATGAGAGACAGTACTCGAAGAGAACACCAGCATTTCGCGAGATAGTGTCCGACGAAACGGTCGCGACGAAAGACGATGTTCCGTTTCGGTGCACAAGGAAGATCGGTTTGCCTGGACTGTTTCGAGAGATCCCTGGAGAACCTGGCCGGAAGTGGCCGGGCATTCTGCGGACTGGCGATTAGCCGAACGAGCAACTGGAAGCCTGGGTCCTCGAGGTGTTTGATCGATTCCGTCGAGCGATTTGGCGCTCGTTGTTTGTCGACGGCCGTGAAGCCGGCGCCAGAGCCAAGGAAGACCTGCTTGTACGACTTGCACGTGGAAAACCGAGGTAATGTACACTATCTAACAATTAAACTGAGAATATTCGCATCTTCTACCCTGGCACAATGACTATTTAAGAAAACAGCCAGGCTGCAGAAAGTCTTGCAACCCCCGCGTTGAGTATTTACTTTGGAAACTTGTTGAAACTTATTGTTAGCTACCGTTGCAACTAAAGCGGAACTTTGTAGAATATTTTCAAAGTTGCTGGCTTGATATTTGCAGTCCTTGTTTGCTCCTCGATAATTCGCTTATTTTTACCATTACGTGTGTAAAATTTTCGGAACAGTAGTTACAGTGCAAAACGAAAATGGATGAAACTGAAGAATATGTTGAAACGTTGCTAATGCGTGTAGCTAGCTTGGACTGTGAGGATTTTCTTCCGAAATGTTGTCGCAATTCACTGAATTAGTAGAATACGTTAGAAAGTTTGCTTTTTCAGGCAAAATAGTCAACTTCTCGGGATGGCTGCTGCCTGTACAATATCAAGAGGCGATAGCTGCGTCCCATCAGCATACAAGGACGTTTGCGTCATTGTTCGATGTGGGCCACATGATGCAAACCAAAGTCTCTGGGAATAGTGCTACCGATTTTTTGGAATCTTTGACTACCAGCGACCTGAAGAACTTGAAGAAGGGTTGCGCGGTGCTCACCGTGTTTACTAACGCTAATGGTGGCATTCTGGATGACCTGATTATTACGAAGGACGACGACGATAAGTACTTCGTAGTGTCCAATGCTGGAAGGAGGGTCGAGGATTCGTTATTATTGAGCCAGAAGCAGGTACGAGTATTTTTATTGATTATCGGATTAATACAAACTCCCATGCCGAGACGATCAAATACGAATACTAATTTCGATTTGTTAAACCAGGAAGACTTTAAATCCCAAGGGAAATCGGTGAACTTAGAGGTCCTAGACCCCCTGGTACAAGGTTTGGTAGCCTTGCAGGGCCCAACATCAGCCGCCGTTCTCCAACAATACGTGAATATCGATCTGAAAGAGCTGAAATTCATGAACAGTGTGGAAACTAATGTGTTTGGAAGTCGAGTTAGAATATCTCGTTGTGGATATACAGGAGAAGATGGTTTTGAGATATCTATGCCGGCAAAGATCGCGAACAGTTTGGTCCAGAGGATTGTAGAGACGTCTGATACGAAGTTGGCTGGTCTAGGAGCTAGGGATAGCCTGAGGTAAAATACCGCTGCAAGATGAACAGTTTGTAAACATTCGGATGATAAATTGTGAAATTTTTGTAGGCTTGACGCTGGTCTCTGCTTGTACGGGCACGATATCGACGAGGAAACTACCCCTGTTGAAGCCGGACTTACTTGGCTAGTAGGTTAGTGGAAAATTGTTTTTAATTGTGTTTTTAATTGTGCTTTGTAAAGAATAATTTACAAAAATGTTAAGGTTATAGGAATACAGAGAAGTGTTATGATTCATGGCTTGTAATCTTGTTTCAGCCAAAAGGAGAAGGGCAGAAGGAAATTTCCCCGGTGCCCAAAGGATACTATCACAGATCAAATCAGGAATCAGGAAGAAACGAATTGGCCTGATGATGGGCCAGGGTCCACCGGCCAGGGAAGGGGCGGCCATATTGACACCGGAAGGAGAACGCGTTGGAAAAGTGACTTCCGGTGGACCGAGTCCAACCCTTGGACGACCCATTGCTATGGGTTATATACCCCCAGAATTAGCTCACTATGGTGGAGGAGTGTTAGTCGAAGTTCGGGGGAAGACGTACAAAGCTACCGTGACAAAGATGCCTTTCGTCAAGGCGAACTATTATAACACAGCTAAATGATTAGTCGAACGTTTCGCGTGTAAAATGGAAAATGAGGTACAAAGTTCATATCCTATTTTTACATTATATTATTGTATAGAAAAATAGCGCAATCACGTATATTTATAGGTTTCAAAATACGCTTCATGGCAATGTATAAATTTGTGTATATATATAATAAGAATCTGTAAACACCTTATTTGTTCTTACCAATTGACCGGGAAGGGATGAAATATCTGAAACAGACATAATTTTCGATTAACACATAAGAAAATACAAAAAGCGAGTACAGTAAAGATCCAATTCTTCTCCGGGATCGAGACTCCAATGGTAGTCTAGGCCTACTCACTCCACTGCGATCCGTATTTCATTCTGTCCTTCTCTATCTTCGACTCTCTATTGAAATCTCGCTCGGCGCGGTCCGCGCGGTAGACGCAGCCATTTAATCAGAGAAGCAAGTCTAGATCCCGATGGTTGCCTAGCCAGAGAACGCCTTTTTTGAGAAGAATCGAGACTTTACTGTATGTTGTTTCGATCGATTGAATCCTTTCCTTCCGACTCTGTAACAGAAACAATAAATTCGTTAATTTCAATCGAAAACAGTCAGAAAATATATCAAAATTGATAATAGATAAATAATTAAATTTCAATATAAAGCCAAAATTAGTTTTAACCTAAATTTGAGAAACTAGATGTCTATACCATAAAACGAATTCAAATAGGATTGGTCGTCACGACACAAGAGTAAATTATCGCAAGAAGGCAACACGATTCGAGAATAAATTTAAATCAATGAAAATTACGTAAGATTAACCTTACCTCCGAAAACCAGAAATTGTTGCCTCTTTCTTATGTAAATACCAAAAATCTACGGTTCGTAAGCCTAAGCAGTCGGTGATTCAAATGCCCGTGCTTGTGGTGCCACCTAGCGACATCGCTCTGAAAGCGCCATGCGACGGCACCGACGAGTCAGTATCTCGTTATTTTTCTCATGAATTTTTGTATGAATATTTTTTTATTATGGACATAACCTAGTCTAAAGCCTTAGTTCTAAAACTTATTTGAATGACACGATCTCCCGTAAGGCTGGAAATCTTTAACAGTATTTGGTCGGTGCCGAAGGTGACGCTAGTGGTACATTTCCGAATTCACTACTAGCACCATCTGGTGTTATCTTCTTGAAATGAACGGATATCCACTGTCGGTAAATTTGGCTACCAGTTTGAGCGTTTTGCCACTGCATCAATTGGCGCTGTACGGAGGCCTTTGTTTAGTTCCTAAATCGATCACCTGGCGGCGCTATCATCACCATTTATGGCGGTTTATTTGAATTCAAATATAATACCGAATGAAAGAAACGTTTCTTCATACGGCCACCGACGATATATCGCGTCGGTGATACGGCTCTCAATAGTTTCAGGATCTGCTGAATGTTAGAAATACATGATGAGCATGGAGGCATTCGACAAGGGTAGACATATTAAATTTTAGGGGTTGCGAGAGAAACAGATATATTCATCTCTGAGGCGTTCTGAATAATCTACAGAAAAATTATTATAAATATGATGAATAACTAATTTTCTTTGATTTAACATGGGAAAGTGGTTACAATCAAATATCAACTCGACCAAGCATTTCTTTCAAAGTGTTCGCGATTCGCTCACCATTGCGAGGTGTTTGTCTCGCGCTCCCCTCGCTCCGCGGTGACGTCACCCACCGAACGCGAGTCCCTCGCGACGCGAGTCTTCTTCCCCCCGTCGCTCTTCTCGGGATCTATCGATTGTCTTCCAATCATCGATCCCGTGTCGCCGTATGATCCATGACGCACGAATCGCGTCACCGGATTATCGCGTGACGCTCGCTCGGCCTACCCGCGATCCTGGATCCTCGCGTGATCCTGAGTCGGCCAATCAGCCGATTCTTAGAATTCGGAATCTCGGTGGTTCCGAGAATTGTGATTCATTCCGTTTCGAACAAGTGACCGATTAAAACCAGTTTTATATTCTCTCCGTACCTTTTTCAAGTAATTCGAGTCGTCGACTCAATATTTCAAAGCGGAGTTCTATTCTCAAGGATCTAAGTTGAATTTCAATTGTACAGTTTATTACAATCACAAAATACAGTCCATTTTCTCGTCTTTCATACACGTGTTTCACCGAGTTCTCTATTCCTTCAACTTCGCGCACAGCGCTGTGCGATTCCGGCACCTCTCTCTTCCACGTATCGTTCGGTCGTCGGCCTAATCCGATACATAAATTTGGTCCTTCGAGCCGGATTCGAAGTTGAAATTCACGAGAAAATTTCGGAGTTCGCACGTGCTCTCACCAAACATGGCGGACTTCCAACGGCAAGCCATGCTGCAGAGGACCATCCTGCGGACGGTCGAGAACTTCCGGAAGATTGGGAAGGCCAATCTAACCAGCAGCAAGGTTCAATCTCGACTCTCCTCCCTCGAAAACGCTTGGAGTGCGTTCAGCGATGGCCACGTGCAGCTGCTGACCAGAGTCTCTGACCCCAGCGAACAGCGGACGATCCCCTACTTCGCGGACGACCACCTTCAGACAACCGAGGATGCCTACTTCAGCGCCAAAGATTTCCTGCTGGACGCCCTCGATGACCTGGCGAAACAAGTGAGTCCGTCGATGTCCTCTCCGGATACTGCCTCCACGGGCCTGTCGAGGCCCTCCGTCGCGCTCGCGCATCTTCCTCGCGTTCCATTAACTCCATTCAACGGTGACTGTAATGAATGGGAGTCATATCGGGATCGGTTCAAATCTCTTATTATGTCGAATCGCGAATTAACCGATTTTATGCGCATGCATTACTTGGTCTCGTCACTTACAGGGCCCGCTCTCGAAGCCCTCGGAAACATTCCGATTACCGCCGACAATTTTGCGACAGCGTGGCGCACGCTGACTGCGCGTTTCGAAAATAAACGTCGTTTAATTAAAATGCACCTGTCCAACCTTATCGACTTGCCGGCGGTGAAACGCGAATCCGCATCCGAACTGCATGCGTTAGTAGATCGAGCGACCGTCGCGACCACGTCGTTAACAAAACTGGATCGGTCCCCAGAAGACTTGTGGGCGGATATGCTAGTCCATTTAGTGTCTCGAAAACTAGATCCCGTCACGTCAAAAGCATGGTCGATTGCTTCGTCGAAGTCCGACACGCCACAGTCGTTCGCCGATCTCACAAAATTCTTGTCTGAACGTGCGCGCGCGTTCGACGAAATGTCTCTCGAGCCCAGCGGTACTGTAACGTTAAAAGCCACGCCGTCCCCTCGCGTACATGCCGTCTCGATCGCCCAATATCAATCTCGGTCGAGCGTACCTTCGGATTCGCGGCGAAAACACGAAAGCCTCGCAACTACAAACACGCCGGTTTCGCAATCATCTTGCCCTCTGTGTCAAGCCCGGCACTTTTTGAGTTCGTGTCCGCGATATTTAGCGGATTCTCCGGACAAGCGACGCGAAACTGTCAAGCGACTTTTGCGATGTTTTAATTGTCTGAGCGAGCGCCACTCCGTGTCAAATTGCTCGAGCAAATATAAGTGTCGTGTTTGTCAACAGACTCACCATACGTCCCTACACATAGCGCCGGCCAGTCGCTCGGTTTCGGGAGATACCTTACAGCCCCGCTCTTCCTCTCCTCCAGCTGGTCGCTCGGCTGTTGTCTCGCTATCTGCGACGACACCCCGTCGCCCCCCGTCGCACGTGCTCCTTGCCACTGTTCAGCTCAAAATTCATTCTTCGTCAGGCCGTTCCGCAACTGTCAGAGCTCTCCTTGACCAAGGGTCCGAAGTCACACTGGTCACCGAAAGTTTGGCGCAGCTTCTGCGCGCAAAAAAGACACGCAGAGAAATCCAGATCTCCGCCGTCGGCGGAGCTCATGTAGAAACAGTCCGTTCAGCAGTCGAGCTTCGCGTGAGTCCGGTTCAGTCGACCACTCCGTCACTCGTCACAACCGCGTTGGTCATGCCTTCTCTAACGGCTTATCACGCACACAACACTGCGGATCTGTCCCTTTTCAGCCATCTTGACGATCTTCAACGTGCAGATCCAGATCCCACAAATCCCGAGTCGATTCAACTAATCCTCGGCGCCGACCTTTACGGTGACGTCATTCTCGACGGGATTCGCAAAGGCCGGCAGGGGCAACCTATAGCCCAAAATTCCATCTTTGGATGGGTCATCTCGGGGCCCGTTCCCTCATCTCTCGTCGATAGTGAGGGCAACCCCTCCTCGGCTCACTCTTCTCTCTCTCGGTCTTCGTCACGACCGAAACATAGCTCGACCCAAGTGTCTTCTGTCGCGTTCTCGCACTTTTGTTCATCCTCGCTTGAATCGGAGCTGCGTCGGTTCTGGGAGGTGGAAGAACTTCCTCGGTGCTCTCCGCTGACTCCACTGGAACGGCAGTGCGAAGAACACTTCGTAACAACGCACTCGCGCACTCAGGATGGACGCTTCATCGTCCGTCTTCCGTTCGTTCACGATCCGCCAATAGAAATCGGTCATTCTCGAAACTTGGCAGACCGCATGCTGACCTCACTCACTCGGAAATTTCAAAAAAATCCCGATCTCGAACGCGAGTACTGCGAGTTTATGCGGGAATACGAGGCTCTCGGCCACATGCAACGCGCAGCGGCCGAATTCCCCCCGGCCCCTCAGGTTGTTTACATTCCTCACCATCCTGTGTATCGGCCCGGGAGTGCTACGACGCATTTACGCGTCGTATTCAACGCGTCAAGCGCAACCTCTAACGGGCGATCGTTGAATGATCACCTTCTCGCGGGACCAAAACTGCAGACGGACCTGCCCTCCGTCATTCTCAGATGGCGTCATCACCGCTACGTCTACTCTGCGGACGTAGCAAAGATGTATCGACAAATTCTAATCGACCCTCGTGACATAAATTTCCAGCGGGTATTATGGCAAGACGCGGTGACAAAACTTCCCGTCGATTACACCTTGCTCACGGTCACCTACGGCATGACTTGCGCTCCGTTCCTCGCGCTTCGCGTTATTCAGCGACTCCGCGAACTCGATGGGTCAAAATTCCCTCTTGCTGTGCCGATCCTGCGTGATCAGATTTATGTGGACGACGTTCTTTTCGGTGGCGACTCTATCGAAGCTGTCCGCGCTCGCCGAAATCAAGTCGTGGGACTACTCCGTTGCGGGAAGTTCGAACTGCGAAAATGGTCGAGTAACACCACTGAACTCCTTGGCGACATTGACCCAACTGACCACGGATTAGCATGCACCAAGTCGCTGGCCGTCGACGACCACGTCAAGGTGCTCGGAATAGGATGGAACCCTTCGGAAGACGCATTCCAAATCGAGACAAACCTCCCCGCGGCCGTCCCCAGCACGAAACGCGCAATCCTGTCAGCGATATCCAAGATTTACGATCCGCTAGGATGGGTGACTCCCGTCACAATCAAAGCAAAAATCCTTTTGCAGGATTTATGGCGCCTGCGCGTTTCCTGGGATGAAGCGCTTCCTAAGGATCTCCTTTTACGCTGGGCTTCCGTTTACAACGGATTGACCTCATTAAACACGTTCTCCTTGCCTCGGTGGACCGGCCTCGATTGCAGCTCTGAAACGGCCGAACTGCATGGTTTTTGCGACGCCTCGTCCCACGCTTACGCTGCGGTCGTTTATTTAAAAATTACGTCTACTTCCGGTGCGAGTCGCGTGAGTCTCCTGGCGAGCAAATCGAAAGTTGCTCCGATCTCCCCTCTCACGATACCTCGTTTAGAGCTCTCCGCTGCCCTACTCCTTGCACGTCTCATTGAATTCGTCCGCAATTCTCTCGGCGATCGTGCACACACTTGTTTTTGCTGGGGCGATTCCACGATCGTACTTGCGTGGCTTCGGGACCACCCGTCGCGTTGGAAAACATTCGTGGCCCACCGCGTGCACGAAATTATGACTCGCACTCCCGATGTCTCCTGGCGTTACGTCCCCTCGGAAGAAAATCCAGCTGACTGCGCGTCGCGTGGTCTACTCGGGGGCGAGCTCGAGTCGCATTCCCTCTGGTGGTCAGGACCTTCCTGGCTGAACCTCCCCGATGAACGGTGGCCTACCGAATCCACGAAGTGTTCCATCGCCTCGGTCCGCGCCGAGGAAAAAATCACGGTATCTTCTGTGTCAGTCACTCCCGAGCCGTGGGACTTGTCTGTACGATATTCATCGTGGCCGAAACTTCTTCGCGTCACTGGATATCTTTTTAAATTCATTCGCGCTTGCCGCCGTCGCCAAGCTCATTCCGTTCCGCAATCGGCGCTCGGCCCAGCGCTGTCGGTCGAAGACTGTTCCGCAGCGCGAACGTTCTGGGTAAAATTCGTGCAACGTGATTGCTTTCCTTCGGAGGTCGAATCGTTCCGGCGGAACCGACCGATCTCTTCCAAAAGCTCACTGTCAGCCCTCGATCCTTTCGTCGACAACGACGGCATCCTTCGAGTTGGCGGACGTCTTCGACACGCTCCGCTGTCGTACAGCAGAAATCACCCGGTTATCCTCGCTGCACATCCACTGGTGCACTTAATAATCAAGCAGATGCATCTGCTCTCCCTGCACGCCGGCCTTCAACTGACTCTCCATACACTGCGACAGACCTATTGGGTCCTTCGGGCGCGCAGCCTGGTCAAGAGTGTAATTCATTCTTGTATTGTTTGTGTCCGCGAACGAGCCGCGGTCCCAGGTCAGTTGATGGGACAACTTCCGACCCCACGCGTCTCCCCTTCATCCAAATCCTTCGCTCATTGTGGCGTGGATTACGCGGGACCGTTTCAAACTCGCGCTTCTTCGGGGCGTGGTATCACGTCCCGTAAGTCGTATATCGCGCTCTTTATCTGCCTGGCCACCAGAGCTATCCACCTTGAGCTCGTTTCAGATTACTCCACCCCAGCGTTCATTCACGCTTTTGACCGTTTCTGCGCGCGACGCGGGATGCCTGTCGCGATGTATTCCGACAACGGAACTAATTTCGTCGGTGCGGATCGAGAACTCGCGCGAGCGCATCGCGCTACGTTAAGGAATGCCGACTTCCTAAACAAAACCGCCAGTGACGGAATCGCGTGGCATTTCATTCCTCCCTCCGCCCCTCATTTCGGAGGTTTGTGGGAAGCCGGAGTGAAGAGCCTAAAGCATCACTTAAAACGGGTTGTCGGAGCTCGAACTTTCACTTTCGAGGAATTCAACACTCTACTGTGCTCCATCGAGTGCTGTCTGAATTCTCGGCCCCTCGCCCCGTTGCGAGACTCCTCAGATGATTTCGATGTCCTCACGCCGGGACATTTTCTAATCGGCTCGTCACTCACGGTACCCCCACAACCCTCCGTTCTCAATCTGTCCGAAAATCGCCTCACGCGCTGGCAGCTCGTCAGATCCGTCACGGAGCAATTCTGGAGGTTGTGGGTAAATGATTACCTCAACACCCTTCAACAGCGAAGCAAGTGGCGACGAGAGCAAACGGCTGTCAAGCTCGGCCAGTTAGTTTTACTTCGAAACCCCAATCTTCCTCCGTGCAAATGGGACCTCGGTCGTGTGAAAGCCGTGCATCCCGGGGCCGACGGTCGGGTCCGCGTCATCACCGTGACGACCCCGTCTTCCGAACTGAAGCGACCGATTGTGCAGGTGTGCCCTTTGCCCATTGTTCACGAGCCCAGTGACTCCTCATAATTCATTGCAAGATTGTATGTAGTGTAAATAAAAACTGTAAATAGCTGATTCCGTTAGTATCTAAGCTTTGCGTTAGTTTTAAGATTGCGTGCGGTAGTTTAAGTCCCTTGCGGTTCATTGCGTGCGTTAATTTAAGCTCATTATTGTTCGTTGCGATGCGGCTGCTTCCGTACAGCATCCTCATTTTGAAACCGACGTTTCAAGGCGGGCGGTATGTTCGCGATTCGCTCACCATTGCGAGGTGTTTGTCTCGCGCTCCCCTCGCTCCGCGGTGACGTCACCCACCGAACGCGAGTCCCTCGCGACGCGAGTCTTCTTCCCCCCGTCGCTCTTCTCGGGATCTATCGATTGTCTTCCAATCATCGATCCCGTGTCGCCGTATGATCCATGACGCACGAATCGCGTCACCGGATTATCGCGTGACGCTCGCTCGGCCTACCCGCGATCCTGGATCCTCGCGTGATCCTGAGTCGGCCAATCAGCCGATTCTTAGAATTCGGAATCTCGGTGGTTCCGAGAATTGTGATTCATTCCGTTTCGAACAAGTGACCGATTAAAACCAGTTTTATATTCTCTCCGTACCTTTTTCAAGTAATTCGAGTCGTCGACTCAATATTTCAAAGCGGAGTTCTATTCTCAAGGATCTAAGTTGAATTTCAATTGTACAGTTTATTACAATCACAAAATACAGTCCATTTTCTCGTCTTTCATACACGTGTTTCACCGAGTTCTCTATTCCTTCAACTTCGCGCACAGCGCTGTGCGATTCCGGCACCTCTCTCTTCCACGTATCGTTCGGTCGTCGGCCTAATCCGATACACAAAGTTTTTACAAATTTGTTTATTTTTTTATACAAAATCCATATAAAATACGGAGGAAGGTATCGCGTACACCTTATAAATACGTTATTTACATTATATTATATTATATTATCTATGCATCTATATATAAATCGTGCGCGGACCGCCAAAATTTTTCCAAAATTCTGCCGTTCTACCGTTCACGCGTGGATCAAATTCGACTCGCCTCATACATTCTTAGCCTGTTTCAAACAAGCCGCAGTAAGTCGGATATGTTCAAGAAATAATGTACAAATGTTCATAACGTTTTCGATCGAGAACTCCACCGATTCGTGTCGGAACAAAGTCGGTGGACTTTAGGAACCGATTATCGCAGCGATCACGATCGCAAGGAACGGGACAAGATCTACGATCGACCCTCTCGTCGCACCTGAAGCGATTCCGATCTCGGTGCACGTCGTCTCATTCACTTCTGGCAGGGCCGTGTAATTTGGGAACGTCTGGATATCTGCGGGCTGCAAATGAAACAACAAGTTAAAGGACTACTCGTTTTACATAAACAAACGTACATGATTATTAAAAATAGACACTTTTCAATTCAACTTACCAGAGCTAACTTGTCGTCTCTCTTCCTGCAGAAGGTCATGTGTCTCCCGTGATACAGACTCCTCTCAATGGACCTGGAAAGAAGCTCCTCGGTCCAGGGTAATGCCAATATGTGTTCTGCCAGTGTTCGACCTGTCAAAAGCAATACATCAATTATATAAAACGCTGATTATCATTAATTCTATTCACAATGAATCATCAAGTAACTCGCAAGTCCAACTTACCTTTGAATTCTGCAGGTTCTTCGATAATGAGGCGTGTGAACACATTATCGTTCTCCTGCTCAACCGTATAGTCCCTCATTGCCCTCAAAGCAGACTTAGCTATCTTGATCTGATCCTCGTCGATAACTTCGCCAGGCCTGGTCGCAGGATAAATAGGCAAATGTTGCTGACCATTATAAGGAATCGTCATAGTATCGGTCCTGAAGAAACCTCAATCGTTAAAACCACGAATTCTTTTCTTTTTTGAAAAACAGCTATGTAAATAATTTACCTAGTGGTCAAGAAAAGCTTCTCCAAGTTGTCCATGGAGACATCTTTGAAGCTGTAGACCCCCAGGGTCTTGAAAAGGTCCTTGACAGGAGTCATGCTGTAACAAGCAGCGAGAGGTGTTCTGGGATAGTGCATCACGAAGGCCAAACACATTTCCTGGGACGCAGCGTAGCCACCTAACGTTGGCTTTGTTCTATCCAGAGTGCCATAAACGCATTCGGCAACTAATTCGTCGCCTGGGAGGACCTTCACTTCGTTCTCGAGGGTGTGAGACTGCTGGTATTCGAAGTCGAAGTGATTATCCTGGACAATTCTAGGCAACTCCTTGCCTTGACGAATATGCTTCAGACCCAAACGTCGACCAGCTAAATGAGAATGGAGGGCAACTGATACAACGTTTATTCCGGTCTCCGGGAACATCTGTGGAAACATATTTTCTAAGATTGAACATTCTTTACGGAATCGGTCGTACTTTATGTGATTGGTTAAATTCTTTACCGTATTGGTGCAATGGGGGGTACAGTATCCAGCAGTAGCATACTCTCTCTGCTTCGGAGGGATCAGATGAAGAGGACTCACGGCTACTCCAGCCACGAGAATCCCAGCTTCTTCATCACGAAGTTTCGGAGTCAAATGAAGCCTGACTCCACTGCTGTCCAACACTTTCTTCATTCCAGGGTTGTTATAGTGCACTTCTAACATGTAATACGAGCCCTCGCTGTGCTCTGCGATCGGTATACCGACATGCTCCGGGAGCCACTCTCCTGAAAAACGCAGAACCGTGTTAATTTGACTAATTTGCTTCTGCAGTTCCAACTGTGAAGTTACACACTAAAGCATAAATATTTGTCTACGAACACTGTCATTAAAGCAGTAAGAGAGCTTTTCAGACAAACAATTATTTTTCCTTCGTTTCATTTTTATGTTCAACTTACTAGTATTAAATAGATTTATTTCGAGTACACAGAGTGTGCGTTCTCTTTCATATAATTTGTAGACTCAGCTCTCCAGTACACAGAGAAATAATTTCACAGAGGAAATGGATAGATTTGATCTATGAGAAGGTACGCTAAATCCGATTCTCGCAGTATTAAAAATTGCGAGTTCACTGTCCACCTGTACCGAGAGACCGAGGTCCCATAAAAAGGTCTCCAGATCGCAGAGGGTTAATTGCAATTACAACCGCAGGTAGTCTTCATTCCGAACAGAAATTAAAATTAATTATACCTGAGCTGCCGCGGGCCCAGGCGAGCACCGGTTGCAGACAGGACTCCCATTCCCGAGGCATAGTTGGGCTGTAGCATGGTGCTCCAACGATTCTGGCGTGTTGTCCAAGGATCGGCAAGGTGGAGGCGCATTCGTACAGTATTATATGGTGTACCAGATCCTCGTTCGCCTTCTCGATCAGCGGCGTGTACTGTAAAACAAGCAAACCGTTGACACCTCACGTTTCGTTTCTCGTTTGGCTTCTCGGGCCGCGCGAATTCGAGGAAGAATCATGTTGCGAGTAACATCGACGGAATACGGGATTCGGTGGCGGGCGTCTCCTCTCGGAAGATACCTTTCAGAAGATTCCATTGACAATCGGGGAACGTTTCGGACATGGAATGATGTCATTCCGACGGCCCTTCTTTATTCTAATGACGTCCGTCCACACGGTGCCACGTCCGGCATGGATGACCGTGATTCGTGAAGCACATACAAAATCAGGCCCAACCTTATGGCATTCCTGCGTATTTCTGCTTGAGAGTACCCGCCAAACGTACAAGGGAATACCAATCCGCAAGCGCGATTCGTCGAACACGGGGTCTTCAGCTTCCCACGTGGAAGACAAAGGGGTCTGTTTACTACTTGCCGATTGTTGGAATAGGGGGCTTTCGTTGCGGACTTTGCGAGTCTATGCAGCGTACGATCGTTTCGAACTATGTTTCATGCAAGTTTTATCATGTCTTTTGTTCTTTAACCTGTCGCTTGTTCTACTGGTAATTGTATTTATAAAAAATATACTATGCAGTTCTGAGATTGAATGAGTTTCAGGCTTAACTGGGTTAAATCAATCGCTCTTTTTCCGGCAAATTAGCTTCCCAAGATCGAAATTCGCATGTATTCTTATGCAAATATACATGTATGTAATACTGTTCACAGTTATTCGAACAACGAGGTTTGCCTCATCCTTGGAAGGTGGGTACTCGCATGCTATTGTTGGGGCAAGAGATTCTTTATTATATTAATTAACAGTGTTTTACTGTTGTGAGACGAGTTAGACGGCGTGGTAGAGAATTTGTTTTTGACTAGGAGAGATGATATACGAAAGCAGTCGCAAAATACAAGTCGAAAATATTATTGAGCTTGTTCAGGGCTGTTTAATCGCCACATAAAGTTTAATAGAGTCTAGTAAAGTACCGTCAAGTACACCTTTAACATAAATAATAAGCAATTGTCTCAATGGAGCTAACATGTCCACGAGGATCCATGAGGATTAAAAATATCGGTAGAACAAGTGCAAACATTTTTAAAGCAAACATCAAGTGCATTAGGTGCATGAATATTGTTAGATAAATTGTTAGGTTTACTACACTGTAAACCAGTCTATAGACTCGCCTTGAAAAATGGTTTCACTTTTTGAGTGCAACATTCTATTTTTTAAATGTTTGAAGTTATTCGAATAATCGTGAACAGTACATACTGAACTTTTACAGAATGCTGATTAACTTACCCCGACCATATGGTGTTTGTCCTTATAGGGCGCCTTAAAGATTTTGCACCAGTATGTGGTGTCCGCGTTTTCCGAAACTGGGGGCTAAACATACGAAAACGAATAATTAACAGTGAAATAAGTGGAATTAAAGCTTTAGTAATCGAAACGAGTACAGTTTGTGAAATTTACCTGATGCAATTTGACATCCCAGTGCGTGATGTCTTGCGTGTGTTGCGGGGGTGAATGCGGGGCTGGTGTCCTCAGCCTGAGAGCTCTGCCGCCCCTCTTGTCCCCGGGCCAAATCGCGGTATTAAGTTCAGGGTCAGTTTGGTGCAGCGCCCATAGTACTCGAACGGTGTCTCCCTGGAACGGCAATCGATATTTCCGGTTAGGTTTCTCGGTTTACGGGTTGCGGAGCATTTTCAACCGAAGCGGGACAGGTTCGTTAGAGGGTATTTTAATAGGCCCGAAGGAGCAACTGCCGGATGGGAATCCCTGGTGGACACTCTCGCATGCTAAACGCCTAAATATCGCCGCGGGAATTCGGTCGAGCTGGGCCCTAAGGGCCTCTTAAAGTCGCGGGCAGTCCCTCCGCAGTGCCGAGCATAAATCGAAACGGAACCCTCTCCGCAAATTTTACGGGGCTTCCGAAGGTGGACGGTAAATCAGCGGCCCGTCCTCAAGGATTCCCAGGATCCGGCCGCCGCCGCTCCTTGTCCCTCCGTTGTTCGAATCCGATATCGGACAATTCGACTTTTTACGACTTCTAATTATCCGGTTAGGAATTACGATCGTCGCCCACTGCGCGGATATGCTTCTCTTTATGCCCGCGCAGCGAGGGACGAGGCATGTTAACCGGCTACTCTCGTTGAATCCTTTCGAATTTCTGTCGGGAGATTCATTAAAGTATTGCGCAGATTTATTTTAAGGGGAAGCGAGTCGTGGGAATATGGCGAAATATTTTGCCCTTGACGTACAAATAATAAGGAATGTCCAGAATTTTATAAGATCGGTTTGAAAAATTTATAAAGTGAAAAAGAAATTCTTAAAAATAATAAAATGATATGCGAATCTGGCGTTTCAGCTTACCGTGAGCCTGTGATCCTGCGGATCGCAGGTCTGCCAGTTCCTCGAGAAGATCACGCTGGTGTGCGTCTTGTTCTGCGATCCTCCGAGTACCTTGACGTCCTGGGACGCGTCCGTGACCAAGGCGGCATCCGGATCCTCGATCCCGTGCGAGTCCTGAAAAACGTCAGAAAAAAGGATTGGAATCGCGAGCAGGGTCAACGGACGTTCAAGTCGCTTGAGGGCCCACGAAACCCGCCGCTGCTGCTGCTGCTGCTCGAAGATCGGACGCGTTTATCGGGTCAGGTGAATGCCAGGTGTTCACATTCGCCGGTGCGTCGAAACTTTCTGACACGGCCACTTTGATCAGCACCCTCGTCAGTATACTTTCTCTTGTAAGGCCGTCAGCGGAGTATCGCAGGATCACGGCACGCGATCACGGTCGATTTTTGAGATTTAAACTCGAAATTTTCGTGTCAAGTGCACGCACACGAAATTGTGTTAGTGTGTCAAGAAACGAATTTACAAGATCAAGTAGATCCAGTAAACGAGCCTCTATTAGGGCCTCTAAACATCGTCTAGATTCTAGGAGTCCTTTGGGAACCTCGAATTGACTCGAAAAACGCTAAGTGGCTTCCAAAGATGATTAAAAGCCTCAAAGAACTCTAAAGTTCTAGAGGATAGCCAGTCATCTTCAGAAATCCTGAGAAATATTTTAGGCGCAAGGCACCTGGGGCTCTTCTAGCAGGTTGTGGGGGTTACCAGGCGCTATGGGAACTCGCAAATAACCTAAAATAACAATTCAGTGGGGCTACAAGGTCTATAACAGCATCCAAGGTCCTGTCAATCTTCTCTGAACGCCATCAGAGAACCCTTTGCAGACAAAGATATTGTAGGATAATAGAAATATTTTCCTCGGAGAACTAGATCGTATATCAAAGACCTAAATATTGAGAAATCGTCCTCAAAGGGTTAATTCTACTTCAACATGGAATCTTTTAGCGCTTTCCAGATCGATATCGTACTAAGCGAGATGTACAAGAGACGATTCACGTTGCGTGCAATTAATATTTATACGTTACGGTGCGGATCAGATAGGAAGTGGAACAGCATCGGACACGCAGAAGGGCGGCCGCAGGCGTTTGGGTCCGTTGGATTCCGATTATGGTCGGGCGCTAAAGTTCGTAAGACCCCTAAGGGAAGTCCCCTTCCTGCTCGTAATGAATCGAAATAATTGGCCGAGCGGCGTCATGCTCGCTGAGTATTTTGTAACGAGCACGTGCAGGGAGGAAACGGCGATGAAGTTCATCGCGAAAAAATGGGGGAAAGGGGCAAGGGAATCGTAACGGGCATATCGTCGGGACTGTTTGCTGACAATTAGGCGCCAGTTCATTCTTTAACCTGTTAATCGTGCTGGGAGCATTATTTTCCACCTGGCTTTTTGTCTATCTTTGCTTCGATACGCTATCGGCAATACTAAAAAGTAAAAGAACTTCGAAATGTGTTATTTTTACAGGACTATTTTTAGAGGGACGTTCTGTTACTGTTCTGCAAACGCAAAGAAATTCGCTCGGAGTCCCTCTAGACGTGTCGCATTTATTAACAAAGGGTTTTCGGTAACAATGTCGCGGCTGGTTATTCGGGTGGGGTACGAAACGGGTTCCCACGAGGTTCGTGGGGGTTTTCTCATGGTATCCGGATATTCTCATCGTCGCCGGACTCATTAGCGCGACCATGACATTGCTAGATGGTGGTTAAGAAAAACGAAAAACGCGGAAAAGAGTTTCGGAGATCTCGCGACGATACTTTTAATCGTTGCACGGAAATTTATCGTTTTCAGGGCAAACAGTGGAGGAAGTTGAGCGAAGTAATGGAGGAAGAAATGATCCTGTTTTTTTCAACAGCGCAGGATTACGTTTACGCGCGGGAACGCCTTGATTACCGGTCGCGAGAGATTATGCAAATGGTTTTGAAGCTCGCGTAGACACCTGGATTTCTGTAACTGAGTCACGAAACTGACAACGAGGAAGAAGAAGCTCTGCTGCACGCTTCTCTCCCGCGTCCTCCTTTCAGGAACAGGTTCCGCGACTTTTGCGAGTAACAAATGCGTCGGCCTGCCGGCATACCCTGCGCGGATCTAACGATACTTGTTAATATCCAGAAGAAAATAAAGCCACCGGAGGAGAAAGTTCGACACGATGTGGGAAACCTCTGGCTAAGGACACCCGTGTCCATCAGTAACAGGATCGCGAGACTCTTATTTATTTACAACAAACGTGCCGGTTCGAAACACACAGCTAATCCTGCGCAAGTCATCCAACTTTACTATGTCATTCGCAATCCTGCCTGCTTGCAAAGAAAATTGCTTCTTCAGGGATACAGCTGAGTTGCGGGATGCCGTATTGACAGGTTTCCGGTAGTTAAAGTGTTAAGTTCAAGTGGAGAGCCTTGGGCGGCAGACGATGGATCAACTATAATTGTAGAATCGCGCGTCAGTTCGATATCCTTGGATAAAGCGAGCCGCGGATGCATGGGAAAGCAGGCACACGTGCGTGGATGCGGAAAATTAATTCGACGGATGTGACGTCATGGATCGGTACTCGCGTTTCCTGTGGGAGTCTCCTGAGAAACCTGTACATTTCAGAAGACCCTTGTTTCATCCTCTCCCGATGAGCATTCGTTGAGCATGCACGCGAAACAGCGAGGCTCAAAACAAGAAACGAGCGACGAGATTCCGCGAGGATGGAATCGCGACGATCCATGCGTAACAGAAATGTGGAAAGTGCATTTTCTTTTTAACGGGCATCGAGGCACAGTTGATGATCAGGAAAAAATTTCAAGAATTTCATCCATTTGATGCAAAGAATGCTCAAACGCTTCAATCTTCGGTAATTAATTCTTCAAAATTGTCGCAATCACTGGTGGACGTTGGTTTTCCATCGCACTGCAAGCAACAATTTGTTTTGCATTAAGATCTGCAGTCTAATTGCTACGAATATGCGTGCTTCACCAGCAGTATCTGGCTTGATCGCCACCGTGTATAAGGTGGTTTCGATAAAAACGTTCTGGGAGAACGAAGTGAAACGTTGGTGCGCGTTGGCTGGTCTATCGGCGTGATCTATCATGGGAAATAGTTTCCGATCTATATACACGCGGCAAAAAAGAAACGGTTCCCTTTGTGACCATGGTGGATCGTCGCGGTTCCCATGGGCCCCAGAGTTCCGAAGAAAAAGAGAGAAATTCTCTCATGAGGCGCCACTAGGAGGACGACGACGATGCTTGCCAGGTGTTTTGGAGGTAGCCCGGGCTCCTTTCGGCTCTCTCTTTCTCTCTCTTCTCTCCGAGAGAGCATTTGCGGCTCGTATTCCTTTCCCTTTTTTCTCTGTCCTCCTTGCACCGAGCCTGTTCTTCGTCCTCGAACCTTCTCACCGTCTCTTTCCATCAGGTTCGTCGAGAAATCCGACCACTTCGGTCCCTCTTCGCTCAATCTCTCTCTCTCTCTTTCTCTCTCTTCTCCTTTCTTCCTCCTTCTCCCGTGATCCTCGGCTACCTCTCCTTTTTCTAGTGGCTCTCCTTTTTACCACCTGGCAGAACAGCAGCTGGTAGCGCAAAGAGAATCCCTCCAAGGGAATAAAGGGCCTTCCTATCGTCCTCCGGGAACTCTTCAGGAACCACCTACCGGTCACTGAAAGGCCCGTCTTCGTCGCCCTAATCGCTGAGAAAATGTTTGTACACCCCTAGCGCGTGTCGTCGTTAACCTTCTTAGACTGGCAACCAGCTTCTACCGATCTCCCAGGACACGCTAATTGTCTAGAGACCTACCTCTAGAAACGATTCAATTTTATTTCAATCCATTTTCCCATATTCGAGCCCGGTTCGACGCTCCTCGTCGCCACCCTAATCGTTGAGAAAACTTTTTTAACATACTGTATGTATCCGCGCGCATGCCGTTAACCTTTCTAGTCTGTCAGACAGCTTCCACAGATCTCAAGGGACACGCTAATTGTCTCTGACGCAGCGTTATGAGCGAATCAATTTTATTTGAATCAATTTTCCCACATTCGCGCGCCGACCACGGCCTTCGGAGTCTCGCGCGCACTATACCCGATCCGGTTCTCACGTGGCTCGGATTTTTATTGCGGACCGAGAACCCGGAGTCCGGAGAAATTAATCAGAAAATGATATTGCAGTAATCTTAAACAACTGCCGGACCTCTCTTTCGCTTTTTACAAGTGAAAAGAGTTACACTCTTTCCAGATCATATTTGCCTGACTCTGTATTGATTTGACGCATTTCGCAAGCTAAAACACTGCCGTTAAATAAATAATGAATAAAAGGAAAATTAAAAGAAAATGATATGCTCCTTGCAGGAATGTCGAAACCCAAACCCAAGCATTGCAACAACCGCGTGGAACGTGAATGATCGTCGTTTAGGAGCGGGGAAGGGTAGCCTAACGCACGATCGAAGCATTCAAATCAAGGATCGTTAAAACTGAGATCCAAATTGCGCGCTCGAAAAAGGCGAAACAGACAAGGATCGCCGGGACCTTGACACCGGCCGATTCCACTAGATTTTAATTCGATTATTATTCCGTATACGCTCGTAAAACCGAGCACGTTGAGCCGTAACGAGCCGGCGAGCGTAATTACGCGTAACCGCGCACCCTCCTCGGCTCCCCTCGGGACACGTGAGAACCGGATCGACTTGTACCTTGACACGCTGAAGGATATCTACGCACCTTTATGGGAACACGAGGTGAATGATTCCCGCGGAAGATGTAAGTTCGTGCGTAATTTGTTCCCGGGCTGAAATATCATCCCCTTCGACCTCGACCAAAACCACCCCCTCATATTTCTCGGGAAAATCACGCTCGTAAACTCGATTCCAAATGAAACTGTAAACCCGATTTACCGGGCGAGGTGACATTCGTTTCGGATAAAAATCTGCTAATTTTACAGCGCGATTAACATTCCTTGTGCATCGGTTAATGTCAAGCCTCCGGGTCAATGCATTCTTGCAAGACGTACTCGGTTTTCATTCTTCAATGTCGATTTTTAGAAAACTTTTATGTAGATACTTTCTGTAGCGATGGCGTTCATTCATTCTAAGTGATCAACGATTTTTTATTGATTGTGCTAAAATTCTCTCTGAATTTTAAATACATTTTACACGAGGCCTATGTGTCGAATTTGCTCGACGAGTCAAATTTTGAGGAACTGGTTCAGCTTAATTTTTTAGCTTTCGTTCCAAAGGAAGTATTGTATCGTGGATAATGAATAGAGGGCGTTTAAACGATTCTAGGAGAAAGGGTTGAGCAGCAAGACGCCCGATTGATTTCGATCCCTGAAAAATGATAGAGACGACGTCCACGGTGTATAATTATCAGGGAGTCTAGACGTCGCTGTATGAAACTTGCTATTCTTTGGGAGAATCGGTAGCATCGGGCTAAGGCCGAGGAAAGGTCGAAAGTTTTGGTCCTTCCCGCGGGTATCTCGATCCGCCTCGAGGCAGGGCCCAGAAAACAGACATGAATTAGCACTACCGGTGCCCGGACCGGCGCCAAACTGGTTCGCGGAAGCCGATTCCAATAACTCGAGCGGCTTCTGCGGCGATAAATTCGCGCGGGACCTCCGAAGATCCTCGCGAAGATAACATTCACGCCTCGCAATTATTTAACGCTTCCAAGGGGACCGTATCTGCGAACAGCAGAAAATTGAAGCTATCCTCTTACATGAATCTTCGTACGAACCCGGCACGCCGACATTACCGAGAATGATACATACGAAGTACCAGATACACTCTACCTCTTGAACGAGCAACGTTCACCATCAAAATGACTAAAATCATTTTTTAAGAATTCGGTGTTCTTGGGAAGAGAATTAAAAATATATATTTTGTAGTTATACTAATGTAAACAATCTGGGATCACTACTTCTGCCACTTATTAATAATTCTAGCAAATTGCGAATAACATAGATGTTTGTAAATTCTTTTAATCTCTTTATCGTTGAAAATTTCACCCACAAGTGCACAAGATCCGCTAGTCTAGTAATAATTACGAGGGACCAAGCATGGCGGCCATTATGGATCGACGTGGTCCCTGAGATCTTCGCACAGATAGCTACTGTTTCCCTCAGCCACGAGGCTGGCCATACGTCTCAATACCTGGATAATCATATTCCGATAAAAACCGACTCGTGAGAATTCAATTCGTATCGGGAGAAACTCGACGGAGCTCTCCCTGCTCCAGAAACCCGAAACGGGGCTCGCTCATCAATAATGCATCTGGAAATTTGTCTACGCCGGGAATACACACCGCAGGTTGTCGTAAAATAGCCAGGGATTTCAAACATCGGAGTCGGATTACAAGAAGGAGAAAACGCGGACCGGTATGAGCCGGCGAAGAACGACGACAAGAAACCGCGCGGTATGAGTTTGCGCGAACCTCCATTCGGCAAATAGCATACAGGGTGTCCACAGAAATGCTGAAAATATCCCGTGCGATCGTGTGGAATCGCTAGCATAATCATTAGACGTCGACATTGTACTTTTAACTTAGTAAAACGCTTAAAAGCAGAAAGAACTTTTTATCTGGCTGGAAAATTTTTTTTTTGCATGAATATTTTCAGTATAATAATAATCTTTCTACGATTGGAAGCCTCGTTGGTCATCGAACAGGTTGCCTAGCTGACAAATCCTCGCTGTGAATCCCTAGCAATTAATATAATCGATAGGAGGGCCGCTTATCAAGATCACCGTAAATTTTGGACAGCCGTGAGAGACGGTACCGGGACGTAAGGAATTCCTCCGTAGGATCTCGGTGTCGATGTCTTTACGACGTCAAAAATTTGTCCACCGGCGCGCTTTCGCGTGTAAATCATGCTGCTTTTCCTCGCGCCGTGGCTCTGCCGAAGTGGTCTTACCACTTTATCGCGGTCCAAGAAGGAAGGATCCCTCTCTACCGTCTCCGGATCGAAGGAGGAAAGAGCGAGAAAGAGAGAGGGAGAACGTGAGGCTCAATTTCATCCGAGCAGGGAGAATATTTCACGGATTAAGATTAGTCCTGTGGCCGGCGACGCGTATGCCCATTGTGTAACTGCGGGCCGGAGTTCGTAGGTCATTCTCTTTTTACGGACGCTTTCTAAGCCTCTTTCACGGTTAATAAGCGCATTCACAGTCCTCAGAAAATGACTACTTGCGCCGCCACAGCCGCTTCCTATGAAAGATCGAAGAAATAATTGTTGGTAAACTATTAGCTGATGCAAACCTGATTTAATCGAGACGGGGTGGTTCTCGATAATAAAAAATATCTTCAACAAATTCCCACAAAGACGATGGCAACTTTACACGTCGGAATCATTATCAAAATCCGATTTTGGACCCTCCAGGTAGCTTAGACGCCGCGCCATGCACCAGTCACGATTAGATCTTTACATATCTCACTGAATACATCAGACTATTTACCCCCGGTAGCAGATTAAAGGCGTGTTCCCACGGCTGTCTGCGGTAAAAGTTCGGCGTTGATGCCTCTTATCGCTCGTCCCTGTTTCTCTATTCGATCGTCCGGCCCGAAAAAGTCGAGTAAAAAAGGAGAACGCAACGAAAACTCTAGCCTCCGCGATGGTTCGATGAAAACGGGGCTCAAAGGGCTTGTCAAATCGCCGGGGGCCCTCGAGGGGGGAACACGGTAATTCTCCGTGGACAAGCAAGGGCTCATGTGAGAGTATGGGATGAAAGTTAGATCGAAAACGAACGAAAACTGGTTGCGCGGGGTAAAAAACGAGCAGCAGGATATGTCGAAGATAATGAGAAAAAAATCACGGCGAAATGAGCGGCCGGAGAGATGCGTGCTCGTCTATGCACGCATCTCTCCTGTTCTCTTGGTTCGGACCAGGAGAGATGGACGGATCGCAGATTACCTGCATTTCAGATTCACTTTGCGAAAACGCGCTCCCCCGTCCGTAATAAATTACGATCATAATCGTGGTACGTGCGCACGGTACGCCTCGTCGCCCGCCTTGAATATCTTACGCGTTGCTGAATTTCCTGCGGTTTTGTCATTCGGGGAACCGCCTATCCGGCGTAATGCCTCGCAACCATCCTTCCGTTTGATGACCGAACAACTCCCGACGATGTCTCGGAACGGATTAACACCTTTGCGACATCTCCGTACCACTTGGCATCGTTTTCGAGGTGGTGAATATGTTTCTTGCCCCCAGCTGCGAATACTAGAACCTCGAATGTAAACCCTAGACGCCTTCAAAGAGTTTCAAAGGATGTAGTCTAGACTCGGAAACCTTGTAAATGTATCAAGCACTTCCACAACTTAATTTTGAAATAACAAATAAGACGATGGTACTACTATAGAATAAATAAGATGAGGAAGATAGAGCATGTTACTTGCCCCCAGCTGCGCGGGCTAGAACCTCGGAGATGAACCACGAGAGCCTTTGAAAACTCGAAGTTTAGTGAATCTTGTTCTCAACGGAAATCTAAAAAGTGTAGCCTTGTAATTAAGACCAACTCTTATAATTGGATCGAGTACCTAAAAAGTAATTTCAGAGTTCGGAGTATGAGCTAAACATATTAAACAATATAGGAGTTCTAGAAATGATCTCTGAAATGGAGAGAAGCACAGTGTCGACTCTCGAATTGGAATTTTACGATTCCTTCGGTCGCGAATAGTTGTGAGACCTATAGCAGAGAAGA
The DNA here is from genome assembly GCA_963971365.1 of Lasioglossum villosulum. Lineage (NCBI taxonomy): Eukaryota > Metazoa > Arthropoda > Insecta > Hymenoptera > Halictidae > Lasioglossum > Lasioglossum villosulum. Next base: position 21,038,833 of record OZ020503.1, on the reverse strand, counting down.
TTTTCTGAATCGTTCCCGTGGCAATGGTCACAGGGCCCGTCTCTGAATGCAGTTCCAGGGGTCCCAAAAGCGAAAGGTATCACGTGTCGGTCGGTCGATCGGATCCAGGACCACTTTTCGCCTTTCTTTGCAACGATGCTCAAAGATTCGCACAGCCTCCCTCCTGCCGATGTCTGGAGGCCTTGACTGGGGCCCCTCTGGAACCAACTCTCTGGACACACAGCATGTCCATGCCGGCGGGGCCCTATCCTCTCTCTTACACAGGTCCGCAGGGGCCCCTGTGTATTCGTCACACGCTCAGTCACGCAACGTCTCGCACACTCTTCTGCCCCCTAAACCTTCCCCCCGGTGTTTCGTACCCCTGTGAGCATCCACGTGTTCCTGTATCGAGCTTGCAACACACATTCACACGTGCACACAAGCGTACGAACACCAACGAGCCCTGAATGCCTTCGGCGATATTTCTGGGCCTGCGGGCCCAGAGTCTATTCGAATTTACCCGACTCGGTGTTTCGAGTCCTCGCGCGATATCCGCTCGCAAGACACGCCTAATTGAACCCGCAACACTGATTAACCCATTTACGTCGTCAGCGTACACTGTGTTGGATATTTAAGTATTATTTTAACACTGTTTAATCTATTTTCTTAAAGGAGTACTCTTGTTTTCATTTTCAACATATTGGGCTCCCTTTGTATTTTCTTTTAGTATAATTTTTGTGGAATAAGTGTGCAAAAATTAAAATTTTAATGTTCACGTGTACAATAATTTGAAATGTAATATGCTTTGGAACAGTATGAGTGAGATCGGGCCAGAAAAATCGGCGTGCAATAAAGTCAAAAAGTTTAGTGGACACGTCAGCCAGAAAATTGCGAATTCGTGTACAAAGATTGTAGAACGAGCACACTTTGAACCTGCACACACAATTAATCCGCGACGAAAGGGTGGCTGGAAGAAAGTCGAACAGAGAGTCTGTCCGGTGCCCTCGCCGGACGTAAATTTATCACAACTTTATCTCGACCGGTGGAACGCTGGACGTTCGTTAATTTTCTACCGGCCGTTCTCGAGCGGCTCTTCTCCCACCTGCGTTCACCATTCGGTTACGTTCAGGCCGTTTCTTCTTCTTTTTTTTTTGCTCTTCGTGGTCGTCGTCGTCGTGGACAAGGGCCAGGTAAATCGAGCCGAAGCCGAGAGAGAAGGCCCGTAGAGAGTCGTCGTTCCCTCGCGCCCCCGGTTTGGATTTCAAATAATTGCCAATTTGACTTTACGACGTCGTCGCGCCATCTTTCAAGCCGCGACTGATTTACTGGAATTCTTCTGTCTATTCATTTGTCCGTGGCAATCGCGTGGGACGATGAAACGCTCGCCTCACCGAATGATCGTTTCCTGAATCGCCTCGATCCTCACGGAAACGTTAATCGTCGAGTTACCATTTTTTCGATTCTTTGCCTTCCGGGAAAATCGTTGTTGAATATGTCTCACTCTCTGGTGTTTGAGGGCGTGGTAAATACAGTAGGACCTTGTTTAAGGGCAAAAAATTTTTCAGTTCCTTTTATCACTCTGGATCTAAACCTTGGTTTTTTCACCTAAAACTTCCTAGAGACTTCATCTGCTGGATTAACAGACTTCGATCTGGACACTATCAACTGAATGCCTCCCTTTTTAAAATGAAACTTGCAGATAACACAAATTGTCCATGTGGTTGTTTGATACAGGATCATAATCATATAATATGGCAGTGCCCGATCTATGATAACAATAGAGAGGCGCTGATTCACAAACTATGCAGCAAAGGTTACTATCCACCTTATACAATAGATGCTTTTTTGTGTGGACCTTCTCTTTGTCCTCTATTTCTTATTCATAGTTTTCTTAAATCTCACTGTTTGTATCTATAGTGTTGTACTAGAATTGTTAATTATGTTACTTCTCCTAGTTTATAAGTTGTTATTGTAATGTTAGCATGTACAGATATGTACATGCTGCTAATAATCCCATGTGGGGTTTCATAGCATAATAAATAAAAAAATACAGTAGGACCTTGATTATCCGAATTTTTGAAGTCTGACGCCTCCATTACGCCAATAAGGCTACTACTCTAAATATACTACTCTAAGATGACGCAGAACGTCAGCACATACAAAGTAATAATTGAATGTAACACTGTAACTGAGTAACTATTATACGAACATTTACATTTCCTTGTGGCGCAGAGATAATCGGATCTCCTGTAAAGCCATGCGTTCGTCGACGATTGCCACTCCGGCTGATGGTCTCCTGTATTGCTTTGTTACAGCAACCCCTCATCGTCGAGTTATCATTTCTTCCGATTCTTTGTCTTCGGGGAATCATTATTGAATTCTACGTCGTCTCATTTCCTCGATCCTCATTTCGAAGTCCCGGTAAGTAATGCCGAGCGTCCCTCGTCTTAATACATTCAGTATACTGCTTCAGTGTACTCTCTTTGCTGCGCGCTTTTGCTGGTGACTTCAATGCCAGCGCAAGGGAGATTAAATCACGGCGGGCAGTTAAGCGTACTTATTGCAAATTCCTCGTACGTTCGTTTTCAACTCGCGACTCGTGGCGTGCCTTCCTGCTTTCGAAAATAGCATAAACTTTTTTATTACCCTCGATGCTGCCGGTTTTTGACATTTTTTCGCCGTGGGGTGAACTCGCGTAAATCAATCAATGTTTTAAGATACGACGGCAGAAAAAACAATCCAATTAATGGATAAAAGTTCACTGCTTCTCAAGAAGACATTTGCCGAACGAATCAATTCGAGGTAGTTTAAAAAATGTCTATGTATTTGAGTATTGGTTTTTTCAAATACAAACCATCGCTAAACACATTTCGATCATATGTGTAAATCGAAAAATTCGGTCGGCAGTCCGATAAACCGTCTAGAATCCTTGGGAGACGATCGGAAAAAGCGGCGCAAACAATTGACAGACGTCTCGGTTGTCCACGGATATAAATTTAATTAAGATTAGGAATTCGGAGAAGCTGGACGGAGCAGGTTCCGATAACCAGTTCCTTTTTAATCCTCGTGTTGCATCTCGCCGGAGCGGAAACCCCGAGAGCGTTCAGCCGACTCTTAAACACTGCCGAGTTTTTTCTCATGGTACAAAGTTATCTCGTTAGTAATTTATGCGATAGTTAAAGCGGATGAGGCGGGGAGACCGAGGGATGAGGCAAGGGCAGAGAGAATGATAGAGACGGAGGAGAATGTTCATGAATAGGCAAACGATCGGAACGGGACCAAAAATCGAGACGGGCGACCAAGCTCCTCTAGCTTTCCTTTCTTTTTTTCTGGCCAGCTATTATGCATCGTGACGAGAGGGAAATCGACTCGGATCTCCCATGACGCGTTAATTAAACGGACCTCATTAATACGGATCGTGGAGAGCCATGGACTCGCGAACCTGGGTCCCTCTTCAAAGAGGAGGATTTCGTAGAGAGGAGGCCGATACCTTAACCCGCGACGGCTCTTTTGTTTTTTCTTTTCGTGCAGCTTCGCAGATCCTTCAGACTGCTGTTTCGACCTCCCTTTCTGGCTCGGCCGCCTTCTTAATCTTCCTTTAATTCCCTGGCTTTTCGTTTCTTTCGCTCCTTTTTCATCTCAGTTTCTTTCGTCCCTCCTTTTCGTCGTCGCCGTCGTAGTGTTCTTCTTCTTCTGCTTCTTCCTCCACCTTCACCTCTTCTTCTTCTTCTTCTTTGTTGCCTCCCTCTTTTTGTACTCTTTCGATCTTACTCCCCTCCACTGGGCCTCTCCTTTTCTTCGCTCGGATCCACGACGACGAGGATCCTCGTCGATAGATCTCCGGCTGTCTCGAGAACCCTGGCAGAAAGGATCGCGAAAAACTCGCCAGTCCATTAAACATCCTGTTTCTTGGTCACCGACTGACCGGCTCGAGGCGCGTCACGAAATGTCCTCGAATCCTTTAGCCACCCTTTCAGCGGTATTCTGAATTTTCCATTTTCAAGAAATCGATTGTTTGCCTTTTCTTCGAGGACAACCGCAATAAAATAGGTGTGCAAAAGGATTTCTTCTTATGCCGCCATTTTGTAAATAATCAAGATTTTTCATTTCTTTTAGTTGGAGCCGTAACTACATTCTGATTAATAAACAACTTCATTTTTTGTTTTTAATACGCACAAGTTTTTCAAAACATACTTCATAAAAAAATATGTAACTCATACAATTGTTATTATTTTTACTTAGAATAAATTATACCTGTACTTTAAATACCAATTAATGTGTGTGTGTGTAAAACCTGAACGCAGAAGGTTCAATAGTTTCGCTGGAAAAAAATCCCGAGGAATCCAGAATCAAGGATCGCGAGAGACCAGTCGCAAAAATAAAATCGAACGGCGTCATTTGAAAAATCGAGAATCGATACATACCGGTGTGTACACATATGAACCAAGTTCTTCCCACGCGATTAACGCCCCGCAGTAAGGTAGATCGACTTTCCCGGCTTGGATCGTTGATTATTCTCACGCGTCCTATGCTAATTGCCGATTAGAATATCCGTGCGACGAATGCAGAGCCGCGATCGCCACGTCGGGTGTCGCTGCAAATTGATTCTTTGATCGGTACCCCGGGTCGATGCAAAAAGAGGACACACTACTTCGCGATAATTTACCGCCACTTCGGTCGGTTCTACTCCGCGCAAAAACGCGACTCGCGCATCTTCATCCTCGCAAGGATATGAACATGAAATAAAATTTTTTAATTTTAAATCATGGTAGAAGAATTATTGTTAAAAATACGACCACTTAAACAAATTTATGTCATAATATAAATTCGAAAAGAAAGGGTTATGAATGAATGTCTGCAATTAATATTTTTTAAAGAGATTGTCTGAAACGAGCATCTCGAAAAATTCGCTTGTTGCAACTCCTCAAGTAGGTGTTCCGGCGTTAACAGCAACGCGGGAGCTAGAAAAACCCCGCAGCTAATTACAAGCTCTCCCGAAAAGGGGCAAGTTTGTGAAAGAAGTCAGATTTACGGCGAAACCGAGCATTCTCCTTAATTACCGTAGCGAGTGGTTCGCCACCAGACAAAGAGCCACAAATTTAATAGAGGACGCAATCTTTTTGTCGAACCCCGCATGGTCTCGGGCCTATCGATCACGGGCTCGAATACCTCCGCGTCCAGTCCCTCATCGATCACCCCAAAGATCGAGATCGAACCGACCAAGAGAAAGAAGAAGAAGAAGACGACGAAGACGAAGCAGCAGCAGCAGAAGAAGACGAAGAAGCAAAAGAAGGCGACTTACCAGCAGATTGACGGTGCCGGTGTGATCGTCGACCCAGGCGAGAAGAATATCAGCCCCCTTCATGTGGTTCTTCTCGTTGAAGCCGATGCCGACGTAGCCCAAGGTCTTCGCGGTGACCTTGAACGTGACCATCTCTTCGTCGGAAGGATCCCATTCAAGGATCACCTCGCCATTATCGTCTAGCTCCTCGTGTCTGGTGAACTTCGGCTGCTTGACGCTCCTCTTGGGCCTGTTATCGATGGTCTCTTGAGGATCCAGATACTTTCCGCTGCGGAACAGCTTGGCCAGCTTGTCCGTTGGGGGAATGTACTTCTTGGGAGCCCTGTCCCTCGATTTTGGAGTCCTCTTCAGGATAGGATCGTCGAAATGGCTGACAGACGAAACATCGGACTCTATCACCTCGAACTGCGAGTTACCTTCGACTTCAACGTCAGCTTGGAGCTCCTCAGCCTGCGTGGTCTCCTCCCGGATCTCACCCATGGATTCCAGGTTCTGTCTGACATCTGTGCTGTCATTGGACCTCGAAGAACCTTCGCTTGAAAGGTCGATGTCGAAGCTATCCAAGGTCTCGTTGCTCTTCAACGTTGTTTCCTCCGGATCCGAGCCGGCAATTCGACTCCGATTGCTCAGCAACTCGTGCTGGCTGGGGTCCAGGTTGTCCTCTTGCGGGTTAGGGAAGTCCAGGCCGTCTTCTCCGTAAGGGACCTTCCTCTTCACCTTCCACTGCAGGTACCAGTCCTCGTCGACGTCCAAACGTTGCTTTTTAAACGTGCCTACTCGCAGCAACGGCTCCCGTAAACTCCGCTTGATCCTGGAGGAGAGGTCCTTCGGGTGGTGTCTGTTTCTGTAGGCCAGCGTCCTCATGGTCTCGTCCATGTGCTGCACGTAGAGGTCCAGCAGGTCGCAGCTGGCCGTCCAGCAGATGACCAGCGTCACCAACAGCCTGAGTATCAGCATCTTCGTCCTTTGTACTTTAGATCCTTCATACGATCCGCTGGATCCTGGTGATCCTTCCTATTCCGATCTCACCTCGAAGCCATCCAGGCTAGCAGTCCTTTCACTATGAGACTCCGATCTTCAAGGATCTCTTCATAATCTACGAACGACTCACAGAAACGAACTTTATGCGATCGACGATGTTAGAACGATGGTTTCAGCATGGTTCCACGGTCCTCCGGTTCCGATGATGCTCACACGCGTTTCGTAAATGGAATAGTTCGAGAAATTGTTCGATTTCTGTTAGGACAGCGAAGTCACTGGACGCACAAGACTCGGGAGCGATTCCCTGACATGTTACGCGTACGACAGTTGTGCCGGGACTAATTTAAGCACGCGGCTGCCGTTGCCCCTGCAGATGCTTGCAGCTGCTTACCTGCGCTGGGCCCCGAGAAGGGGGCCGGCCCAGCCCCGGCTCTGCTCTTCTCGGGGCCCCTCCATTTCATCTTCTGCGCCCTAATCGGTATCCTGAATCGGAGGGCCCCTAGTCCAATTTTTTCAAAATTTTTCGAGCCCTGAAAAATATAAAATATACTTAATATTATCAGTTCTATGACACGTAAAAGAACAAGAATAATTATCATTTCGTTATAACATTTTCCTTAAGCATCGTTAACTCTTCCGTCTTGCCCCTTTGAACTATTTTCTGTCAAGAGTATTAATTGCAGAAGACACAAACTAGTAATCAAGCGTGTCCATCATTTTGTTAAAATTCTCTGCATTCTAATAAAGATTCGTAGTAATAAGTTAGTGATAAATTTATACAGAAAAATAGTAGATCCTCGACAACCTACGGATTCGTTGGCTTGTTTCCTGTTCCCAGGAACGTGTGGATTTTACGAAGCACAGGCAGCGTTTACGGATTCAAATGATGAGAAATGAAGCGTTCGAGGACCATAACATGCCCGCCTCTGTGCAGTATTCTAAGTTCCGAGAGGCATTTAATGATATTGGAAAACCGGAGCGAAACTGGACGGGCGAACGTGCAATTTGCAGCTTAGGCCGCCGGTGATTATGCGTTTCCACGTCGGGTTAGGAGCACAGCGAAGCCGACAAATGAGAGAGTCTTTTGTGGGGAACAAGCAACAGAAAGGAAGAGGAAATCGTCACACCGTCTGAACAGCTTCTCCTCTTATTACGGCTGCTACGAGGCCTATCCTCGTCTACTAGACAATTTGCAGAGAAAACAAGCAACAAAACTCTGTACACAATAGGCGATCATCGTTCAAAGTTTTTCGACTCGGAGAATACATTGAAACTGATGGAACTAAACTTCTCTTTTGTGGGGTTGACTTGTTCGGCTTCGAGGCACGTGGAAACTCTGCAGAAAGTAATCGATGTCGCGTTTCATAGGTGTAGAATGGACAATTGATCTTTTTTCTTCGAAATTTGTGGTTTCCTTCCGTGGAAGCCGATTTCTTTAGGCGCAGAGAGGAAACGGAAAGATCGCGAAGGAAAGGCCCGGTACTGCTTCCTGCGGAAGCCTTTTTTCTGAAACCGGAGACGCATTTATCGGCAACGTGCTGGTGGTGGTGGTGTTCCAGAAAGAAACGAGGGGCTGCGAAAACAACTGCGGCAGATGTGAACTCTTGGCACGCGCCCTTCTGTTCCGCAGTAGCTCTCATCCTGCTTCCCTTTGATCACGAACAGATGCCATCGAAAACATTCGTATTACTCCAAAATATTTCCAACATTTTCCTACGGCAGCAATGAAACTGAAGAATCGTACAATCTATATTCGCTTCTTAGTTAACTCCAAAGTGAACGATTCTAACTCGTCCAATGAAAAACGCAGAAAATGTGGGTCAGAAGGCTGGTACCTTATGCGACTGATTGCAAGTCGCGTACTTTCAAGAAGCATTCTTAGGAGATGTTTGCCGATAGATGATGTGAACTGAACGGTACGATCGTTCGCGACCTCAAGCAAGATTCCGCTTGCTAAGCGTCCGCACGCGCGCTCGGAAGCCAACTGTATCGAGTTACTTCCTGTGACTGGCATCGAAACACTATACCCGGTCTCGGAAGGGTTACCGATCCCCCGATGTTCCTTCCTGAACGGATTCGACGCGGATCGATGCGAAATCTGCAAACTGTTGCAGCCGGGCCACTGATATCCAAAATGGCGTGCGCCCGCAAGAGAAGCAAACAGGAAACGTACCAATATTGACCGTAGATAGCGTCGCCAGCTGCGTTTCTGCATAACGCAAAAATTCTGCGTGTGCTGCCGAATCGAGGATCTCATAAATCGGAGAAGTCACCGACGAACGGGTCGCGAACACACGATCGAATCGCAAGAAATCGCGTGCCGATTCAAGAAAGCAATAAATCGATGTAATCGACAGCTACGTCGCATAAATGAATTAATTAGAAAAACCAGTTTCGTGAATTTCACGTTTCTCTGACAGGGCATCCAGGGTAAAAATTCATTGGACAGGAAATCGAGAGGAGGAATCGGTTTTCCCAGAAGTTCTGTCGGTCAGGTATCGCGCATTGTCAGCCTGGAAGATTCCTTTATGCGAGCAGATACGCGCGTACACGCAACCGTCGTCGCGTCGGCTCGAATCGACCCGACCATGTTCCTTGCATTATTTCTTTGTTCGCAGGAATTCGAGGATCGATCGGGATTCATGGGGACTCCTTTCCTACGAGGATATATTGTGAATTCTTTCGAGCGAATGCTGGCTACGTGCGGACACGAGCGCCGCTCTTCTTGGCCTGTCAACGAGATTTGCGAACTGACCCGGATATTCACGGGTTTCCTGGCCAAAAATTCTACCGTTCAGAGCGTTCTCTCGGTAACTCTTCGTCTACCGTACCAAAAGACCTATTTGCATTAGTTTGAATAATTCTTCTTCAAAATAGACTTATCATTGATGAGATCACTATTAATTAATTATTTATGTATGGATGTCGTAAACCATGTTTGGAAGCATTTAAATTATAATGATTCGATCGACTTCTCTTGACGAATGTAACAAAATCTCGAAATCCCAGGTCTTAACAAAGTGTTGGAAAAAATATACTCCTTCGACATTCTCATTCGATATTTGAAATCGCTGAAATAATCGGTGAACGAGAGACCATTATTAAGAGGAAGAATTTAAATTAACCCGGTTCTAGCAGTGAGATCTTCGATTTTACGACGGTAACTTGGATCTATAGAGTCTAAAGCAGCGGCAACGCGCAGAAATGATTGCCGAGTGAAACCAGTGGTTTTCTGTGAAGATCGAGGCTGAAACGCACAGATGTTTCGCTCATCTGCCGCCGGAATCACCTAGAACGCGTCTAGGCGGTTAAACGAACATTCCCGACCGGTTAACTTGTCGCATCTGCCAATCGGCCCGGCGAAACTCGAAGAGACAGATGGTATGGACGTAAAGGAAAGTCACTTAAGCAGGTGTAGCCGAGCACGCGACAGGTGAACGCCGCGAGTCTCTGATACTTTTAAAATCGAAAATAAACCGTGGGCGAGGAGAGAACGGGGGATGGTGTGGACGAAGTGGACGACGTCTATCGACGACGATAACTGTAAAATGTCCCTAAATCGTTCGCATTGAATCCCAATCGGAATACGAACGAGCTCAGAATCCAGGATGGATCGGTTCCACGGTCTTTGTACATACGCACGGGCGTCGAGTGCGTGCTTGCGATAAAAATGACCCCGTCATTCGCTTCTTATGTCTCGCGCATATATCGCGAGACTTTGGTTTTTCCCAGGATGACGAGATTTCCGAGCCGATACCGTGGCTCCTCTGGTAAATAACCCACGCAGACAACGACGAATAATTTCGCCAGCTGAATACTAAATACCACTTGGTGCTCCTCAGGACGATTCCTCGAGCAGCTCGTTGGCTCTTCGCGATAGTCGTCGTTTACGAAAGACGTATACTTGTACTAAAATTTATGATTAATACGGTAAATAATTAATTGATATAAAGCGAACTACTTTTTTCAATTTCATTCGACCGTCGATGCGTTTTAAAACGTGCACGATTGAAGGATCCAAAACTTGACTGTGGACTTGAAAGTACACCTGAACTGAAGTACACCTGTCGCTATAACCAATACCGTAATCGAGTCAATTTGTTTATCATGTTTAAAGCTCTCGAGGGATTAAAAATGAATAAAAAGTCGAATTACGGTCTCCAAGATGGTGTCGCTACTTTAATTTTTCTTATTTCCATCATTGTGAATAAAGGAAACTAAAAATTTCACTTGTGGATGTACTTAATAATATAGAACAACCACAATTTTGATATTTACATCTAAGTATGTATTAATAAGAATCTACGTGGACATTTCGAACCTTTTGAAAACCCGGATGTGAACACCTACCGGAAGTCAATCAAGTGAATAACCAAGAAATCTACATTATCAGCATTAGAAAATGAAGATTCCTTTCTCAGTATATGGTTCGTGTCCAAGACACATGCATTGGTGGCAGCACAAGGAAAGCGACAGTAAATTGGCTTTGCGTTTGTAAACGAAAGCTGTTGCATCGTGTATTTCGTTGCAAAATCGAAGAAAGAACACGCGATACATGTTCCTGTAGTAGAGAAGCCCAAATTTAGGACTATAATCGTTAGTGTTTGAACGGGATCACTAGTCATGGTTCGGAGTAGCGACAAGTAAGTGAAAAGTTCGTTTCTACGATTTTTGAAGGTTAACTCCATTCGGTGTGCAATCAAGTATAATTTGAATAATTGTCCTACATATCTTTCATTGTGTCCGCGAGAAAATGCTATTTCTTTTTCTTATGGTGCTCCGCTTCGTTTTCCAGAGACAGGCATCACAGACGACGGTCAAGATCGAGATCGAGATCTCGGTCGGCCACACCGGAAAAGAAACGAAGACGATCTAGGAGCAGGGATAGGGACCGCGACCGGGATAAGGGACGACATAGGGAACGAAGAAGTCGATCTAGGGACAGAGACAGGGACAGGAGTGATCGAAGGGAACGCTCTGAAAGAGACAGGGACCGTGACAGGAAACGGTATATTGTGATTATTATTGTACAAGTTGTCCCAGGCTTTAACAATTCATGTATCAAAAACAGGACTTTTAATCCTAAGGAGGATTTTTAAATTAATTAAAGCAGATTACTGTTCCCTTTTTAGATTTGGAAGATAGCTAGAGTAAATAGTAAACAGTCTAAATAATTAAGAGATGATTGTAACATCTGTAACTTATAATCCATTCTTGTCCCCAAAGAGTTAAAAGAGTACATAGTAGTTCTTAATACTGGGACACCCTGTATAATTAATGTGATTTGGATCTTTTACCAATTTTTCAACTTGCTGCAAATGCTCCTGGCAATAGAAGTTCAGCAAAATTTCCTTGTGGAGAAATAACATTGGTTCTTTTAAGTCTTCTTTCGAGATACTTATATTAATGGAATAATCTCTTAACGTTTATTGATTGTTCTCGGTATGCTAGTGGAGACAGTAAAGAAAAGCGTCTTACAGGCTCAAAGTCTTCACGTTCAGGCAAAGATCGCTCGAACAGATCGCGATCGAGAGAACGCAAGGAGAAGGAAAAGGGAGATAGCGATGAATTGCCATTCGATCACACCAAGCTGGACAAGGTAATTAATTCAGTACAATTCCTTTGTTCCAGCTCTGTCCACTAATTGATTAACGTTTTAATTGTTTGCCCTTTGCTGCAGGAGGAAGAACAGAAAAGATTGGAATTGGAAATGCAAAAGAGAAGAGAGAGAATAGAAAGGTGGAGAGCAGAGAGGAAAAAGAAAGAGCTGGAGGCGACAAAGAAAGACGGTAAGGCATCCATTTTAGCAAACCTTCAGCTGCCTATGAAAAAATGGTCCCTCGAAGACGATAGTGACGAAGAGACTCCTGTTGTTCAGAACAGCAACAAGGAAGTTAAAGAAGAAGGAGACCCGAAAGAGGAAATCGAGGAAGTTAAGGAAGAAACAAAGGACGATGAGGAGGAGGTTGATCCTCTGGACGCCTTCATGGCAGAGGTAATCATTAACCAAATTTATTACTATACCAATTGTTAGACGCATTTAATTAAACGCAATTTAAAACAGGTTCAGGAAGAAGTACGAAAAGTGAACAAACTGGACAATAAAGGCTCAAAGAGCACAAACAACGGTACAGGGACAGGGAGCACTCAGAGTGGAGGTGTAGTCATAGTGACAGGCGTGGCTAAAAAGAAAGTGCAGAAGCAGAAAGGCGAACTGATCGAGCAGAATCAAGATGGTTTAGAATATTCTAGTGAAGAAGAAGGAGAAAACCTGCACGAGACTGCCGCCGGTATCGCGAACAAGCAGAAGCGGGAGCTAGCTAAGGTCGACCACGCGACGACCGAGTACCAACCATTTAGAAAATCATTTTACGTCGAAGTACCTGAAATTGGTATGTTGTCCAAGCTTCAACGAAATCATCTCGATCGATTGTAACGATTCTTTACTAATATTTTTCGCATTTGCAGCGAGAATGACGCCGGAAGAAGTGGAGGCATACAAAGAGGAGCTGGAGGGCATCCGCGTAAAAGGAAAGGGTTGCCCTAAACCTATTAAATCATGGGCACAGTGCGGCGTGACGAAAAAGGAACTTGAGGTACTGAAGAAACTGGGTTACGAAAAACCGACACCAATTCAGTGCCAAGCTATACCTGCCATCATGTCTGGCCGCGATTTGATAGGCATAGCGAAGACCGGGAGCGGAAAGACATTAGCTTTTCTATTGCCAATGTTTAGACACATCCTCGACCAACCCCCGCTGGCAGATGGTGATGGCCCAATCGCGCTGATCATGACGCCCACTAGGGAACTTTGCATGCAGATTGGCAGAGACTCGAAGAAGTTTACGAAGTCGTTAGGATTATCTCATGTCTGTGTTTATGGTGGAACTGGGATATCCGAGCAAATAGCGGAGCTGAAGAGAGGCGCCGAGATAATTGTGTGCACACCCGGAAGAATGATCGATATGCTGGCTGCAAACAGCGGCAGGGTGACGAACTTGCGCAGAGTGACCTACGTGGTTCTCGACGAGGCCGACAGGATGTTCGACATGGGTTTCGAGCCTCAAGTGATGAGAATCATGGAGAACGTTCGACCGGATCGACAAACCGTACTCTTCAGCGCAACGTTCCCTAGGCAAATGGAAGCTCTGGCTAGAAGGATTCTTACCAGACCGGTAGAAGTCCAGGTTGGAGGCCGGTCGATCGTCTGCAAGGATGTTGAGCAACATGTGGTTGTTCTTGAAGAGGACCAGAAGTTCTACAAGCTATTGGAGATTCTAGGACACTATCAAGACAAGGGTTCTACTATAATATTTGTGGATAAACAGGAGAATGCGGATACTTTGCTCAAGGACCTTATGAAAGCTTCCTATTCCTGTATGTCTCTTCACGGTGGAATAGACCAATGCGATAGAGATTCGACGATATTGGATTTCAAGGCTGGCAGAACGAAACTATTGGTTGCTACTTCCGTCGCTGCGAGAGGTTTAGACGTGAAACACCTTGTCCTCGTGGTGAACTATGACTGTCCGAATCATTATGAGGATTACGTACACAGGTGTGGGAGAACAGGACGAGCTGGCAACAAAGGGTGAGTTTTTTTCGTACGAGGATCGAGGCTCAAAATTAATATTACAAAGCTAAGACACTGTACTTTTCCTTCCAGATACGCGTACACGTTCATCACTCCAGAACAGGAACGTTACGCCGGCGACATTCTTCGTGCTCACGAATTGGCTAGCGTTGTTGTCCCCGAACCCTTGCGCCAACTGTGGGAGGGCTACAAGGCCAGACAAGCAGCCGACGGCAAGAAGGTGCACACAGGAGGTGGTTTTAGCGGCAAAGGGTTCAAATTCGACGAATCGGAGGCGGCGCTGGCGAACGAGAAGAAGAAGTTCCAGAAAGCAGCTTTGGGGTTACAGGATTCCGACGACGAGGATATAGAGAACGACATAGACCAGCAGATAGAGAGCATGTTGGCGCCGAAGAGGACCGTCAGGGAGATTGCCAGGCCGTCTGCTACCAACATTGCTGTCCCTGGTCAGCCTGTGCCTAGTGCGACTGACAAATTGGAACTAGCCAGGCGCCTGGCATCCAAAATCAACATAGCCAAGAACTTAGGTGCTGAGGCAAAGGGCGCGACTCAGCAGGCTGCCGAGGCTATTCTGAAGGGCGCTGGACCTACCAACCTGATCACAGCGAAGACGGTCGCGGAGCAGTTGGCTGCCAAGCTGAACACCAAGTTGAACTATCAGCCTAGAGAAGAAGACCTTGTAGAGAGCGACGCAGAAGCTGGCGAGCAGACTTTCCGTAAATACGAGGAGGAACTAGAGATCAATGACTTCCCGCAGCAGGCTAGGTGGCGAGTAACCAGCAAGGAAGCTCTGGCGCAGATCTCGGAATACTCCGAGGCCGGTCTGACAGTCAGGGGAACGTATATAGCTCCCGGCAAAGCTCCGCCAGAAGGAGAGAGGAAGCTATACCTTGCTATAGAGTCTACTAGCGAATTAGCCGTCAGCAAGGCCAAGGCTGAGGTCTCGCGGCTCATCAAGGAAGAATTGATCAAGCTGCAAGCGTCGGGCGCCCACACCGGCTCCCGCGGTCGATACAAAGTGTTGTAAAGAACCATCCCTCGTTGTACATGCTATATTTTACGCACTACGGTACTACGAATACACTGGACTGCGTACGAGTAAAATTAGAGATTTATTATTAAACTTATAAATGACTATACAAACACTTTGTATTTAACGGTACAATAACGAAGTATACTTAACAATTACGGAAGATATCGATCCTGTCAATAATTTTCTCTGCGAGCGATCCGTGTTCTTGCGATGTCCACGATTTTTTAATGGCGGATCGACCGCGGTTCTTCGGCTGCACGCAGTGGACACTCGATAAGCTGCCGATTATGTTTAGTATTCTTTTCTGTTGATGGGTCGCTTCTTCGCCGATTAGAAGTGGCTTTTTTATTGAAAAGACTGTAAATGACTTCTTAGAATTAACATAGTAATAATTACTTTACGGGTGGAAGATCTTCAGAGATTCTTTCCAATGACCGTTTCAGTACTATGAAACTTCAGTGAACAAACCATTTTGTAGATTTTAAAGTAAGAACGCTTGTCGAATGCCCACTGTACTTGGAACCGCGTGATTTGTAACGTTCGCCGGAGTATTTTCTATCGACTATCTGCGAAGAATACAGCGGGATGCTCGGCGGACACGTTGTTTGGTAACTTAAGTTAAGAGGACTTTATTTACAACCCGCATGGCCGCCCGCACCTTCGCGCGGCCATCCTTTTGTACACGTTCCACCTGCTCCCATTTCTTTGGCAATATTAAAAGATCGACGAAAATACAATTATATACTTTCCTGTATATTACGTAGGCACTAGAAGAATCACAGTCATGAAATCGGGCGTGGTCGCGCTGCCACGACCGTACGCCTTTAGGTAAATGAAATGCTTAGCACCTTTGAGAATTCGATCGAGGAGATCTAACGTCCCTGATCACGGTGTTCTCGTTCTCTGTTATCCCAAACCGTGGCCAGCGACCGTTTCAATCTTATTTCTCTCTATTTCAGCCCTCAAGAGACAACAATATGAACGACTATCCCGAGTGCGAGGTGTGCGAGACACCCTCCGACAGCGATGGCACCGGATATGTAACTATGAGCAATCTCCGCTCTCGTGAGAGCACCCAGGGGCACTTCGGCCGCGATCCTAGGGCTCCTCTCCAATATTCTGGTAACTAATTTTTCAGTCTCTGTTACGCAGGCCCGTAACTGCAGAATCGAGGGTCTCTTAGACGTCGGCTGCACGATGATGAATATGTCCCTGTCCGGAGTCATCATACCCCTAAGTGCGCACTGCGCGACCTGGATCTGCCTTCCCAGAGCACTCAGCAGAGTCTCCAGAGTGACGGAGTCCTTATCCTCGTCCTCGTCCATTATGTAGTAGATTCTGTCCACCTACAACGAAATAAAACGTTTACACCACCTGAAGATTCGCAAGACTGCCTCTGGAGGTGGAGATTTTGATGAAACTCATGTGAGAGATACACAGTTTTACATTAGAGGGATGAAAACAGTTCTGAAAGTTAGGGGTCAAAAACGGGTTATAGATATTGCTTGCAGGTAAACAGGAAGCTAGCTTTTTAAGAAGCAGGAGGAACATACTTGTTTCTTGGAGTAGAAAAGTTTAGCCGCCCCTCCGCAGACAGGACAGCAGGCTCCAGGCGGCGTGACCCCAACGCAGTAGGGTTCGATCAGCTTAGGACACTGGACAAGATCACCGCAACGTGGTTTTGCTTGGTCCCCGATTAGCCCAACAGCCACACAAGGCCCAAAATAGTCTACCACCGTCCTCTCCGCCCAAGCAGCGCATTCGTTCGCATAGATCTCGCCGTTCACCCCGCAAACGGGTCCTCTCAAGGTACATCCCTCCAGACACTGTCCTCTGTACCCTAAAGTAGCTCCAGCGCGGATCATAGCGCAGACTGATCTATGCTGACGGTTTTCCTTGTCGCAAACTGGTCCGTTGTACTCGCCCCTAGGGTCGCAATCAAGAGGAACGCAGTCGTATTGACGGCAGGGCTTGTGGAGCTTCGACAAGCACACTCTGGTCCTGCGGACGCATTTCTCTGTGCTGTCGCAGGGGTTTGAGGCGCAAGGGTCTCTCGAGGAACAACTTCCGAACTCGACTTCGTTTGGGGACAGATCCGCGCACTTGGCCAGGCAACCGGAAGCGAAGGTGAAGCCTAGCCTTCCGCAGACTGGTACATAGTGAGCTGAACAGTCGCAGGGCAACGAAGGGATTCGCACCTCCCCGCAAGTCCTCTTGGAGCACGTGAACTCGCCCTCGAAACAGTGACAAGGGTTGCATTCAAGATAGAAGTTAGCCTTATGAGCGATGAAGCGTTCGTGGACCCAGCAGCTGTTGAACTTGAAACAATTCAGAGTCCTGCATTTCTCGAGACCTCTGAGAGTGCACTGGCAGATTCTGAGGCAGCCCTGTTGATCGTACCGAGGGATCTGCACCCAGGACCCAGTTGGAACTAGCTGCTTCGACATCTCCCCTAAAGAGCACCCTGGCACGCAGCGGTAAATCTGTCGTCCGTGAGGAAGCAGTTCGCAGATCTCGCCTGGGGCGCAAGGATTACTTTTGCAGGGGGTCATGATATCTTCCTCCAAACGGACCACCGACTCGTTGTCTTGAGGTTCATCCAGAAACGGTCTTAAAGAGACGCAAGGCGCGTCCGATCTTGGAGGAGACAGTTTTGCGCAGAGCGTATTGGCTGTGTGGGGTCCAGTGATGGCTGACCAGTCCACGCAGCTGGCCATCAACTCGAGACAATCCTCCCGGCACAATCTGGTCTCGTGAATCCTCGTCTCGCAAGGTCTTAGCTGCAGAAGACACGCCGCTGCGCGCAAGGTCTCCGGTGGACAGGAAGCAGCAGCGCGCACAGGCACCCCTAATCCTCTAACTATTCCACCCCTGGACCAATGATCCGCTTCCCATTTCGCTGCCTCGTCTGCGGACGCTGAACAAGTCCTGAAAACCAAAAATAAGTATTACTATAAATAAGAATTACTTATAAAAGTATTATCAGAAGTGAGAAGTATTATTAGGGTTGTCCAAATGTATGCTAATAACGTTAGCAGACCTACTGATAACAGAACAGTATAAAATTTGGAGATTGTTTACGAAAAATTCTAGGCCATTACAGCACCATAAATTCGTTTGAGAAACACGTCCAATGTTTGTAGGAAATCCCACCTTAAGAATAGAAACAGACTCGCGGGGCCAGACTTGGCCCAGTTCCAAACGCGACCGAGTATTTACCTAAAGAGCGTCGTCGACCTGTCGTTAAATCGAGCGCAATAGGACAGTCCGGAGCAGCCCATCTCGCAGGGTTCCTCAGCATCCTCCAGACACCTCCTCATCTCGCCCTCCAAGCTCGAGGATAAACATTCGGTGTCCAGTTGAACCCAAGCTGACTCCCAATCCGCCTGGAACGCTCTCCAACATAAATTTTGACAGGACGTTTTGGTCGCCTTCGTGCAACACGATAATTTCCCGGCATCCAATGGCAGCCTAGTCGGTTTCGAGGAGCCCGATTTCAACAGACAGCTCCAAAATGGCGACTGGGGAAGCACCGGCTTGCATTTCTCCGTCAGCGCGTCCATGATCTCTTGATCCGTCGTTGCGGTCTGTAAAATCCTCTTACAAGTCTCCAGGCAAGCTGGAGTGGTAGCCTCGTTGCAGCAGGGGAGATCTAAGGGAACAAAATTTATAGAACTCTGAATGACGCGGTCGCCATTTTTGTTTAAGGGACGATTCTCGTGTGAGAGAACTCTTCTCTTCAAAAAAATTTATGGAAATCGTTCAGTTGCTGTTACATGAGGGCCACCATTGAACTTCGCTTACGTTGTTTAGGATCTTCGGCATGTTTCACCTCGGCGACACTCTTCAAACACTTCGGGACCTGATGAAAGCAGCCCTTGCTGCTGTACATCTTCAGATTTGAGATTTTCCCAGGTTTGTAGAAGAGATCCCTGCAAATAGACCTGCAGGATTCATTGGAGACGTTGCTGCAACAATGCTCCGCTTCCTCGCGCCGCTCCAAACAAGAAAAGAACTCAGGTTCATCGCTGGGACGACAAGAATCGTTCAGATGCCTCCTGGATCCCGACACAGCGCATGTGGATCTGCAAATGGGGTTCAGCGCCAGGTAACAACAACCCCTTCCTGTCCAATTTTCATGTTTCCTGACATCTGTAACCAACATTCCCAGTAAAACACTGTCCATTAGGAAAACTCAGAAGAGAATCGGATCGTTCATATTCTCACCATTCAAAGTGGAGTTGGCGCAGCTCCAGAACACCGTCTGAAAAAAACGGAGAGCAGAGTTGAAGGCAAAGAATAACCGGATAAAAAGTGAAAACCTAGAGGCAGCTCGCGAAAATCAGAAGAAAGGTGTCGCTAAGAGTCTGTTGTAACAAGAGCCTACTCTTTCAGCGCCCTGTCCCGTTCTCGGAGCCGCCTCGATCCATTGTCCCGGAGGTCGATCGCGGATTAAAAGGATCGATTAAGGGTCTCTTACCAGCTCGGGGGAGCAGAACTCCAGCAGGCCACGTGTCGCGTTCTCCCTCGCCGCCGAATCGGCACCCAGCGCGACCAGAGAGATCTGAAACCAACGCGTAACTTTTTTTCTATCTCCACTATACTCAATTTTAGTCGAATCAGTACCCAGCCGTAGCAAAGAGATCCGAAACCTACGCGTAACTTTTTTTCCCTCATCTACTCTACTCAATTTTTAGCCGACACCTTGATCATCCAAATCCAGGACGATCCACGGAGGAAAGGAGAAAGGATCCCACGTTCAAAGGGAAAGAATAACGACGCAGCTGTGTCTGTCCAATCATTGGACTCCAATGGGAATTTCCCCGATTTCGAATGCTAGCTGCAGCGCGTTTCAAGTTATTAAGAATCAAGGACACGGGTACGCCACCGTCCGACCACGATTTCCTGTTGTTCATCACTGAATGACAATAGACCGCGCGGATATCGACTGGCCGGCCATTTAGGCGCTCATTACTCATTCAATCAGCGTCCGCAGCGAGGACGTACCCGGACGTTCCGTACTCTTGTCACGGACGCGAGTTACGAGCGTCCTATTGGTCCCTGTGCGGTGGGTCCTGTTAGGTCCTTCGCGTTGCCTGGGTCAACGTATACTTGTTTTTCATGGTCGCATCGACGTGGTGCTTGGCGAAGAAAAATGCAAGCGTGTTAATTGAAAGATTTACTGCTTCACGCAATATTTCCAGTTGTTGCACGTTTTAATTAATTGTTTCTATGAGTCAGAATTATCTCTGCGAATGGGATAGTCCTAGAATATAAATAAAAACGAATAAGTTGAATCAGGATACGACATGAGTAACGATTTCAAACGTGATCAAGTCGAAGATCTTTTGCCGGAGCATGAATCAGATTTCGGTGACGCAGGTCGTGACTCAACGATGCTTAAAACCGAGGTGCAAATATTTACGTCGAGAAAAGAAAAACTATTTCACTGACAGTCACATATAAAGACAAGAATAGCGTCGACCATCTCGGGCGTGCTGATAGATTTAGTTAAGCTGTTGCAAACGTTTAAGGGCGTAAACGATAGCGAACCGTGTAGACGACGCTCGTATTTTCGTCGCGGTGTATTCTGGGAGGTATGCGCGACCGAGCATCGTCGCCATTTTACAGGGGTGCGTTTTTCTTGCGCGAATTTTCCGCGGTAAAAATATATCTCGCGAAATCCAGTTAACACTATTTTTAAGATTATGATCCGGCAGCCATCGTGTTAATAATTTTTAATTTTAGTTTTCTATTTCACTTATTCGTTTTTCTATTCGTAACTATTAAATTATGGTTTGTAAGTACAGGGGTATAGTTTCCGTACGTGCTTTTATTGATGGAACTAAACTAAAATTGCTCGTTCGAGGTGGACGAAACATTCTCGATGGTTTCTAGCAGCACTTCCGGCGACTGAACAGTCTTCCTCGCGAAGGACCATCTCATCGGTAGTCAGTGCGTCCGTTTTCATCATTCCCGAGCTGTTTCTACACCTCGGAGTCGCCGTGTATCACATTCCAGTGGCAAAACAGCGCCAGGACACATGAAATATTGGTGGAGACGTGCAAGGAGCACACACGTCTGCGTGACTCCTTTCATGAATACCAATGCACAGGGTGGTCCGTATCGATATCCTCTCGCCGATAACATTTGCGTCGTTAAAAGGGGATGATACTGATGGGGGACGATCAATTCCGGCGTTTATCGACCCCCGGGCGGGCCACCTTGCGAAGGGGCTTGAATAGATCCTCTATATGGAGAAAGCCGGGATTCCTAGCCGAATAATAGAACGGTCGTCTAAAGTTCGCGGATCGCGGGCTACAAATTGCGAGGGAACACGATATCATTGATACCGTGTCCGTTCCTCGGAGTCGAGTGCGTCAATTCGTAATATTTGCGTATGAATGAGCCTACCAGTGGCCCCCCGGGGGGGTCCTGCGTAAATCTCTCAGCGGGCCCCAGTGTCTCCGATATTATCTCCGATGGGGCCCTGCAGCCACTTTTAAAGAAGCTACAACCACGCGTGCACCCCACGTCGCTGCACCGTGGCCGAGGGCCTGTCGAAAAACCACCGTGTGCATCCCTCTTTCTCTCCCATCTTCTCTTTCTCCCCCGTCTCTCTCTATCTCTCTTTCTCTCTGTCTCTGTCCCGTTTCTCTGATTTTACTCCTTTCCCTTTTTGTCTTGTTTCGTTCGGCCAGTGCCAGCTCGTTCGTCCTTTCACCTTTTCCCCGTCGTTCCCGGTCCTCGTCCCTCGCAGTTTCCTTTTTATCCCCCGGGAGAGAGATCCTAATATATCCGTGGACACGGCATATTTTGTACCCTTTATCGTCCCCGGGGTCGGGCCACCGATATTTATCAGCCGCGCGATATCGCGCGAGCGAGGAGCACAAACGAAATGATATTCCCTCGAAATTGTCTTTTTGAAATTCCCACGGGGATATCCTCGCGCTCGTATAATTAATAGATACACAGTAGAACGGCCAGGCCGGGCCTCCGGGAACCCGACTCGATAAATCGCTAATAATATACGCTCAGCTATTCGATTATACGAACGAGATATACTTTCTTGTAATTAGATCCTCCGCGAGACGACATCCGGAGCTGCGACACGCTTTCGACGAAGATCGACGATCTTCTGATTTGTACAGTCAATTTTATCGAGTGCTTTAAATGATCATCTTAAGAGATTGGATTACCGTATATTACTCAGGCATTTTGAACATTTTAAATACTAACTTTCTCGGATTAATTCAATGAAACACATAAAATCAGAAAATTAGTGCAGAAGTTTACGACTATATTGGAAAGTCTGCGACGCGAGTAGAGCAAAGAAACCGTAAATAATACGTAGCCGTGTAATAAACGATTAATAAGTAGCTATTAAGAATAATAAATACGATAGAATGTACACCGAATACATGAGTCTGTATTCAATTCATGCTCGATCGCCTCTGAATCACTTAATTATGCTTTTCTTACGAGTACTATTATAATATCGCGTTTAATGGTCTCGTGGCGGCAAAAAGCAACGATAAATTGCGGCCTTGAGAAAGAGAAGATTGCTATCGTCGTCCTCACGATCAAGGACGCAAAATTCTACGTCTCTATATTGCTACTTCGGAACAATTCCGTATACCAACAGCAACTGCTACTAAAGTTGGAACGGAAATTATATTAACCCGAGTCGTAAATAACTTACGTTCCTAGAAACAAATTACAACGATAGGTCCATCGTTTTAATCACTGTACTGCGGATCTCTGTATCGAATACAGGAATAAGCGAACGTACCAAAATGTCTTTTTTCCTTTCTTCGATAATTTTGGTAAATTGGAAATAATAATAAATGGTTTTAATATTTATTCTTGCAAATAACCATCAATAGACTAGATAGAATAATTCAAAGACCTAGTAGTCAATTTAACAGTTCTATTTTTTAATTATTGTGGTAGTAAATGTTGTTCTAATGGTAGACGGTATGTTGTAGAATGGACGCATACCTTGGAGCAGACGCTGCGACAAGATCCGGCCGCCAAAGAACAGCATGACATCTCTGGAACAAATAAAACGGGGATACTTTAGGTCTTTGGTGGCATGCGAAAACATATGGCGACTAGACCTCCGCTAGACAGGATGCAGATTGCGGCAGGGTCCTTTCTCCGGACTTTTCTCTGGACAAGAAACAGACGCGTGTCCTGCGTTACGTCAATTACGTTGAAGGAGAAAGGGCCTCCGGTTTTTATGGGGTCCGGATGAGGGTACGTGAGACACGTCAAAACTTAAGTACCTTCTGCTAACCATCTTCCTCCACCATTCTCTCCCATTGACCGTGAAATCAAACCGGAAAAAATCGCTGGAATGCTCGAATCCTGTTGACCTTACTTTCCTCACGTACAGACGGAAATTGTTCTATCGACCGACATACAATTTACATCTTTTTCCTCTCTAGTCAAACGCAACACGCAATTCCCTATCAATATCAACTTTATACTATTACGTTCATTATTTATCATTCGATTAAATCGGTGCTCGACTTTTAGCCGACTTAATTGAATTTACGAGCTGGTAGTAGCTATACAGATACAAGAAGTTACGAACTGGTTTATAGAAATATAAATAGGTGCGCTGGTTATTTAATTCGCTGAGGGCTGGTTGTGCGCAAAATGAAATAGAAGAAATGTTTAATCAAAACTTTAGACTATTTGGCTGGAAAGAAGAGATGAATTTTAAACCGGCCACGAGCTGCGGATGTAGACTTTCATATAGGGGACGGGGCAGTCAGGTTAAAGGTTGATGCACCTAATTCGGAATAATTAAGAGGAGACGAGACAAGGGTGGTAACTCGACGAGGAATGACCACTGTTCCTCGCCATGGACGTTTCTTTACTAACGTCCCTGTTTGTGTAATGAGAATGACGATTTTCCACAATCTTCGACCTACAATTTCCATTTCTAATCATTGATAGTTCACATTGACCATTTTCGACTAGGGCTGTAACTTTTCCGAAGCTTCGAAGACTTCGAAGCCTCGAAGTCTTCGAAGGAACGAAGGGAGCTTCGAAGTTTCGAAGTTTCGAAGTCTTCGTAGTCTTCGAAGTCTTCATAGTCTTCGAAGTTTCAAAGTTTCGAAGTCTTCGTAGTCTTCGAAGTCTTCAAAGTCTTTGAAATTTCGAAGTTTCGAAGCTTCGAAGGTTCTGCAATCGAAGCTTCGAAGCTTCGAAATCTTCGACCTTCGAAGGAAAGTTACAGCCCTATTTTCGACAACTACAAATTAATTTCATTCTACTTCCTTTTTTTCCTTCAATTTATATACATTAATTCTATTGCATGTTCACAGGCGCCTCGCTGAAGAGATTTTACGTGTACTATTGACGTAAGGACTAAAAGCATGAAGATCAATTTTCCGGTAAATCGAATGAGAAGATCTTTTCCGTGAAAAATGTGTCAAATTGTCGCGAGGTCCGGATGAGGGTTAAACGATCGCTCGGTGGGAACGTAAATACGCGGTGGCATGCGCGTATATTTGTCCGTGGATCCTGCCATAAGTGATCTTTTACGACTTCACGGGCGTAATATGCGGGTCCAGTCAAACTGGCTTTTGAACGGGGACCCGAATCGTGAATGCTGGCCACGATAAACGATGCACGGGGCACCATACAGCCGAGAGAGACAGAGAGAGGACGCGGAGAGACAAGGGGCTCGAAGCGTGTTACAATTAAGTTAATAGATACCAGTCAGACACAAATTGCGGCCGACTATGTTTCTCCGCGTGACTCGGTTCGTATATCGTGTACTTTCATCGCAATGCTCTTTCTCTCTTGCTCTCTTACTCCATCTCCCTCGGCCATTCCGCAGTTCACCACCATCGTTTTTAATTGTTCCGTTCTTTAAACACAACCGTACGAACGTTCCCCTTCCGCTTCGAACGTTTGCACAGTTGGTTCAAAGGGAGACACGGTACACCTTGAGGTTTCGGAAAATGGAAGCTGTTTGTTTGAATATCGGTTTCAAACGGGATAGCGGAGGGACGTCATTCCGTGGTGCTTTACTTAAAATACTTCGGCCCTGTTCCAGCTATTGTACACTCCAAGTTGCGGAAACGCGAAGCAGACTTCGCCGTTGGCTGCAGAATTTGCTACACGATTCGTGCCATATTTTTGGTCGAATTTATAGCTGGAGATACTTGTTCGAGACATAATAAAATAAATATTGTACTCGAATTGTTTCTAAATTGCTCGAGAAAATCCGGAACATATGTGTGAAAAATACGATTACGCTGTAAAAACTCTTGTAGGCTGACCACAGAGTGTTTCTGTTATAATTGCCGCAGCAGAGCATGACCCATATCGTCGTCCCCATTATTAAAGAACTGTGCGACAGTTCCACAGCCGGTGGAATCGTGAAATTCGCCGTGGCAAGTGCGTTCAAAGTGGCTTAAAGCCTAGCTCCTCTCGCCACAAAAATAGCCGACGTCGTTCGCGGCCATTCGACTTCCACCCCGCGATCTAAGTGGCAAAGTCCCCTTAATTTTATCCGTCGGGGAAAATGGAACGACCACGGCCGTCGTCGTCGGCTTTGAACTCGGCTTTAAAGCGGTTCAAACGCTGCGAGTCGATCCCCGAAGCTCCGATTTAGAAACGTCCACGTGCAAAACGAGAAAAGGAGCTATTAACTACAATTTGGCACAAAAGCACAGGATCCTCAGTACCTTCCTCACAGATGGTACATCCACCTTTCTACACTGCGATTCAAAGAAAAGCTATTTTCTCATCGACGTACGAAATATCTTATTTTAACCCTTTGCGGACGAAAACTTTCCTCAGAGAATTAAATCTCTCAAATATGAGAGAGCGAGAAAAATATGTGCTGATCTTGTGCGCTGTAGATAGTTAAATTATGCGTTTGTAATCTTAGGGAGTAGACACATCGTTCCAATATGAAAAAGATTTTTTTAAAAATTGACCTGATAATAAAATGGTTCTTTTTATGCTTTCAAGGACTCGAGAGATTGCTCAGAGTTCGAGGGACTGAAGGAACGAGTCAATGAAGATTTCTTCGGGTACAGCACGGAATCGCACGACATTCCGCTTGTTGTGTGGGTGAGTGTACGCGGTGCATCGTTGCATATACCAGGGCCGTGCAGCTGCGCGTTGCGCTGGCGTATCGCGCGCGAATGGTGACATCCACGACGCGTCGCGTCGTTCCACTCGTAAAACTCGCGCGATTCTCCCACGCCTCGCCACAATAATCCGTGCGCCATGTGGCAGATAAACCGGGAAGTTGGAAAAACTTCCACGAATTTGCGAAGCGACCACGTGCGACCGTCTGCGACTGGATTTCGAGCGATTATGGTTGCTCTATTTCATCCGTGGTCGCTGAAATATGCAGCTTACAAAAATGTTGCAATGCTGTTCCGTAAGTAGACCGCAGATCTTTATGCAAAATACAAGTTCTCTGCCTCGGTTATTAAAAACAGGAATGAAATAGAAATTCTAAGCTGCTATAAGAGACGGACACGTTTCAACAGCGATCACATAATTGTTCGAGAGGCAGAAATTAATAGCACCGTAAAATTAACATCAACTTTCTATCGTTCCAGGAAATCAATTGGAACAAAACAGTCCGAGCAAGATCCCGCCTGTACAATGCTCGAAATCAATTGATCAATTAGTGTCTGCGATCCGCTGAACCTGCTGGCCTAATTAGCTCATTCCCTCGGTGGCTCGTGGTGCACGTTTTTCTCGGGTAGCAAGGATGCTCACGGTCGATACCTCGTTACATCACATTTATCGCATTCGGATCCGGCCAGGTTTCGTCAGACAACCTCCTGATAAGATCAGTCCAAGGAATTTTTCCGGTTACATCGTCCGGCAGAAACGCACTGGTTAGCGTAGGATGATGAGACGGTAATTACAGTGTGCCGGACACAAAATACGGTGGAAGGAAGCGGGATACTGTATTACGCCTAATTAATACAGTCGTCAGCGCTTGCGAGCGACCGTGCATCGAAGGACGATGCGTTTCACTGGGAGCGGAGATCAAGAGAGAGAGAGAGAAAGTGAAAAACGAAGCGAGACAAAAAGAGAACAGAGGAGAAAGAGATCAGAAATCGGGGGTAGAAGCAAGAAAGAGAGAGAGACGATCGTAGACTGTGTGAGAGAGATGAAAAACAGAGCGAGACTGAAAGAGAGACAGATATGCACGAGTGTCAGAGAGTAAGAGCAAGGAGAGAGTGAAAATAGAGAAAGACGGAGAGGAAGATAGCAGAAATCGCTTAATAGAAGTAGAAGAAGAGAGAGACGATTGTAGAATGTGCAAGAGAATCAGAGAGATAGAAGGAGTGTGGAAATTGCGGACTAGAAGGAGAAGAAGCGGGAGAGACGATTGTAGAATGTGCAAGAGAGTCGGAGAGGGAGAGAAAAGATCAGAAGAAGGGAATCGAGATACGTGTCTCTCGACATGTTTTTATCCGGCGTGAAGCTGTCACGGGGTTTTATGTGTTTATTTATCTCTCCGTTCTCTCTCGACACGTCGTGAACACGTATCGAGAGGCCGAGTCTACACGCGTCTACACGCGCGCGTTGCGGACCGTGTCAGGGCCCTGCCGATTGGAAGCCGCGTTCTCCTTTAACCCCTTCGCTCGTCCCTTTTTTCTCCTTCGATCCGCGACGACCGGTCCGAAGAAAGCAGTACTCGGAGTTCACGGATCCCTCTGGATCCCCTGCAGATCAGTTTGGCAGCTTCATATACTTCCCTTTGACCCACGCACCACCCCCCAAAAGCCAACGGTTTTTGTTTCAGATGTCGTTAAAGCAGATTATAGATGCCATGATAAATTATGAACAAAACGATGAAGAATTTGAGCGTAAAGCTCCCAAAAAAGGCGTAGAAGGGACAAATTCAGAGCCCCCGATCCATATTTCAATCATTCCCGAGAGCGTTTCGCGAGAAGAATTTATTAATTAATCGTTATTCGCGCTGTCACGGCTCCAGAACCAGTCAGGACCCCTGGCTGAGTCCGCCCCGCCCATAAAAAGACTGGCGAATAAACTTCCAGGGGCTTTAATTGTCGATCGGCGTAATTATACCGTTGACGTCGGCGAGAGGTGCGTAACGCGGACTCGCTCTCGAACACGTGTTTCGAATTTCATTTACGCGTTCGTCGTATCACCCGCCAGAGTAAAAAACACTTATCCAGGGTGTTCAACAGGTGGGAGAAAATTTAAGAGACGATTACCCATCTTCCCTGCGCTATGCTTCCTGGATGGGCGTGGCTGCAATGCTCCTGATTTCAGAGAAGATTTTTCTACATTTTTTGTGAGATGGTGACCATTGGATCTAGATAAGGTAAAGGTGAAAAGCTCTTCATGATCATCTAGAATCTTCCAAACAAGCGAATATCATCAGAGAAATAAAAACCTCTGTCTTCTCTCTCTCTGTGCACAGTGTCCTAAATGGGCGTGGCTCTGGACTTGAACGGTGCCGCCCCGATGCCCCACAGAGCCACCTAATCCACAATACACCACCATCAGATCATTGCGCCTTCGTGTGACACAGCGCCGAGGGAGTCGGGCGCCATAACGAGTTTCAGCGAAGAGTAGAACGGGGTTAATAGGAAGCGAATCGTCGGTTAATAAACCACGACTCGGTGTTATTTTTTTCTCGTTGGGCTGGCAGCGAGCGACCAGTAAACTGGCCGCGATTAATTAGCTAGATCAATCTCGATCGATGCGTATTCAAAGTGTTGCCATAAATCGCTTGCGCAACCGGGTCTCGCGTTCCGATTTCCCAGTTGAAAGACAGGCGAAATTACATACGCTCGCGAGAAACAGAAAGAAAGAGAGAGAACAAGATGGAAAGGATCTACGCGCGCGGAACGAAACTTTAAAATTACTATGATCTACGCGGTTTCCCGCGGACGGAAGCCAGTGGGCACAGGACATGGCAAGTCCATTTTTTTTCTCTTTTAAATCGTCGAGATCTGTTTCACGTCAATCGCGTTGCTCATCGACGATGTTCATCCACGAAATCCGATCGAGTGACACCTTGCGACCGTAGCTTTATCGCGGCTGCTTCGATCGAGCTTTTTCACCGTGATTTATTGAGCGAGCTTATGCCAACGACAACTTTCTAGATCGAGCGTCTAGGCGTGTGCAACGTTGACAGAGATAAGCGGCTAGCGCGAACCCGCGAGATACATCGGGACAAACGCCGTTCCACCGAATCGACGCCTTTCGATCGCCGATCGCACCGATAGTATACTTGTCTAGCGCATTAGCATTGTATGGCATAAATATCGGAGCTGGTTCCACCGGGTACCGGACAAACTTTAACATTCGTTCTTGCCGCGATGCGGGACTAACTGATGGATAGAGGACTCGGACCTCGCGGACCATACCGCGATCCATGGCACTCGTTAATCCTCCATCGAGATCGCCGCCGATGGCTTGGCCGACTAACAATGTCTTCGATAGACGCTGCAAACGATAAACGCGATGAACAACATTGCTGGCTCGCACTGGGGCCCGTCAACAGTTTGTACTTCTAATGTGCAAATTGTTACAGCACTTCTGCTTATGTAGTCACTCGA
Organism: Lasioglossum villosulum; assembly: GCA_963971365.1. Taxonomy (NCBI): domain Eukaryota; kingdom Metazoa; phylum Arthropoda; class Insecta; order Hymenoptera; family Halictidae; genus Lasioglossum; species Lasioglossum villosulum. Next base: position 21,009,353 of record OZ020503.1, on the reverse strand, counting down.
GCTTGGTAAATCGGTGACAGTAAAAATTTGACGAGATTGAACAACTACCGAGGTTCGGCTTTATCGTGATTCAAGGGATAAATTGTTGTGCCAGAAGTACATTTTTAACCTTTTTGCAAATTGTTCAAAGTGCATTCGAAGGAGTTGAAAAGAAGAAGCGAAAAATAGATTTCCGATCGTTCGCAAATCGTGCGAAGTGCAACGGAGGTGTTAATAGTTTCTCGTAAAGCAGCTCACAAGTCCGAGCAACAGTAAAACAAGAAATCACGCGGGCAATTGGTACTTCCACCGTGAAATGCTCCTTTTACCGATTACAGCGGGTTATACAACAAATCGTTTGTGGTTGGCTGTCCGTGTCAATGCGAGACGATAATGCTCGGCGCGAAGTTTAATTTACACCGGTGGAAAGTAACTGTTACAAAATAGATATATTCAGTCGTTCGCGCGGAAAAGAGGTGTGCCCGGAGAGGAACGTGCAACGAATGTCCGACGGAGCTTCGCGTCGCGAACGAAAGTCGCATAGAAACGAGGGATTAGACGAGACAGAGAGAAAGATCAATTAACGCGGAACTCCTGGTTCGCGTGTCAACAGCTTCAGTGTACCGGCAACAAGTACCACGAAGAGAGGACCAGAGGACAGAGAGCGAGGGGCCCCAGGAGAAACGCGACACGTTATAACCTTCGACTCTCTCGCGCGAATATACTTATACGAGAATATGCGGCTGCCAATGGGTCTGCTCGCAGCTCTCTTTCCTCTTATTGCGCGAGGGAACCCGTGGTCCCGTGTTCGAACAGCCACGGCAGAAGGACCGTTAGCGACACCTCGTTTTCTCACGCACGTGCAACGTGTAAATTTCACGGATTCGACGAAACGGTCGGGGACAATGACGAATCCCCGTTTTTCCCTGCTTGACCCGAGCGACAAAGCGCATCGGATGTTTAGGAATATTTTCGAAACGTGCTTTTTATTTATACAAAACAATAATTGATTGTTCGAACATGTTGCATAAGGACCTCCTCTTAAAGCACGCTTGAACGTTCGAGCTACTGCCAGTTATAAGTGGGCTGGAGGACCTCGAGTCTTAGGGTTTACTTCCGGTTGCGAGATACACTGCCGTTCATAAGTGGCACTTGCGACTCAAATACTGGCTCCAATTGGACCTTCCAAAGAAACTGTTGCCTTTCTCTCGTATTTAAGCTTCGTTTTTTTCACCTATAACCATAATAGTTCTATAAAACGAATTCTGCCCGAATTTAACGAATTGTATTGAATACAAATGAAGAAAAAATTTATCAAGAAAATGTTTCTATGTTCTCCAGAGTGAGAGGAATGATTCTGAAACACAGCGTGTCGTGAGAACCGAAAGCCCCATTACGGATCGCGCGGAAGCTCGATAAACAAGCTACTCGAGCGCGACGATAACGCTGAAGAAGGGAGAGCATTAAGATCGCCGCGCGAATCGAACAGCGGAAGAGGCACCGCGAAAAAAGTAAATACTAACAAAAGCGACGAGAATTAATGCAGAAAGCGAGGGTATGAGAACGCGGGAGAGAACGACTGGCGAAAGAGAGCGCGAAGAGAGGAGAGGATAGAAGACGAGACACGAGGGCAAAGTGGAGAGCACATGTGGCCTCAGAGAAGAGTTGTCGTCGATATCTCCTCTGGTCGTTGATGACAAAGACTCGCGGGGGGAACGTGGGTTCAATGAATCCGTCCTCGGAGGCTCGTATTTTGGCGCGGCCGCGAGAAACGGCCGGTTGACATCGGGCATTTTAAAAATAATCGTGCTTCATCCGGGCGCCCCGATAAAGGGTTAGCGCCTCCGGGGCTCGTTTCTTCCGTCACCCTCGCTTTTGATCTTTTGGAACCGTCGGTTTCGGAGCCGTCTCGCGAAATCACCAAGACAAATTGTTTCTTAAGATGTCGAGCCCTTCGAGATAGCTTATCGTAGTGGGTTGGCCACGTGTGGACGTTCACATGCTCCGAAAACGATATCAGATAGTAGTTGCAGGATCTATTGGGTTCTTGGGTTCGATTTTGGAAACTCTTGTTGGAGTAGATTGAAATGATACATGTACAAAAAAAGTAGACATGCGGAATTTTGATTGAAGACCTCCAGAGTGCATTCATACTCGAAATCAGATCATTGGTTTGTGTTAATTAATAATCAAACTAAAGGCACAATTATATTAAGAATGATATCTGTGTGCGTTCTAAGAGACTTCTCTTATTCACAGAGTAGATTGTCAACACCGCCGCAGACGATTCGGTTGGAGAAACCGAGTTTGAACGAAGATGTGAGTACCAATATTCAGAACATTGGTTCTAGTAAATTAATAATTAGCAGCACTCCAAGAAAACCGTCTACGTGTATTCTAAGGAATTTCTTTCGTTCACAGATTAAATTGTCAAAGCGGACATATTAATTCAAGGACTCTGGATTCCGAGGATAGTGCTTGAAGCGAGACGGAAATTAGCACCAATCATTCAGACCCAGAGAGTTCAGTTAACAACAAAACCTCCATACTGAAATCATGTTTACTGTCTAAACAACGCTTGTTTTGCAAACGAGGATTGCATTCAAGGACCTCGTTCGTCAATCTTTCAATTGCTAAGGATAGTAAGAATTTTCTAAATACTCGTCCTCCAAGTAAGAATTGTATTCAAGGACTTCAGATACTGAGGATCCAGTTTGCAATAAGACGGACAACGGCGCCAATCTTTCAAGTCCCCAGGGCTCTTCACACAACGAATCGATGATTGCAAAGAACACTCGCTGTTTAAACAAGGCTTGTGCAATTGACATAGCTGACTTGAGAGAACGCAAATCAATGAATTAACGAGTAACGTACCTGGTGCAGCGCCGAGGAACGGATTGCCGACGACGAGGGCGGCGAACGTCGTCGCCAGAAGTCCGACGAGCATCATCGTGGTGCACCAGAGGCTTGACCGGGTCTGGGAGGAGCCGTGGCCACTGGTCGCATCGGTAATCACCGTAATCACGTGAACAACAGCTTAGAACGAGCGGCGTAGAATGCGCGATCGGGTTCGCATGTCGGCGAGAGGAGAAGAGCAGGCTTTGCGCGCGCGCGGAAACGAAACGCTGTGGAGCGCAGTCCGCGAGCGACTGAGCTTTTCGTGGCACTTGCGGCCTCGAGGCACTCCGGTAAGCTTTTTACTCGTGCCGAGTGGGTGAAAGGAAGAAGGAGACGGCCTGCAGAGAGAACAGCCGGCACCAACCGAGTGAGAAAGAAAGGAGAGGACAGCCGGGACAGACAGTGACCGGGGGATTGCGTGTGGGAGGAGGGAAAAGACGCGTGGCGCGTTGTCACGCAGTGCAACTGCTATTGTGACATCTTCGAGCTGTACCCACACGGCTCCTCGACTTCTTCCTTTTTTCTCTCTCTTTCTCTCGCTGTCTTTCTCTTCCGCTTCGACCTCCGACAACGCCGTCGCGAGATTTCTCGAGGAATTTTGCGCGTGCGAATCCATCAAACCTTCTGTCCAGGAAGAGAAAACCGCATGGATGGAACCATGGCGATTCTAATCGGGGAGAGATTACGATTTCCGTGGCCCCTTGTTTAGAGATTAAATTTGTGTTCTTAGGGTCATTTTAAGAAAAAAATTACAGTAACTTCTCTATGAATCGAGAAGTTAAAAATGGATATGACAAAGGTATCGAATGGGCCTGGTCTAGATAGTACGTACGGTAACTATGCGACATTTAGCAACATATCAAGAGACCTTTGTTATCAGCTGCGCAGTTTCCAAGGATATTTAGTTTTCGGTAAAGTTGAAGAACAACTGCCTCCTCCCCGAAATGATAGTCGGGGGAATGTAATGTATTAAAACTCAATTAACCCCAAATCAATGTGTGTTGGTGTTCGATCTGGTTGACCGAGAATCTTTAGGCAAAATTGAATTTGTCTACGTTGGTTGCGAGACATTTGAACCAAATGGTTAGTTATTCTGTCTTCGTTTATGCTTCATTTTTGCGCGGATAGATAAACGAACCGCAAACCCGAAAATCCATCGAAGAAAGTCCCATTTACTGGTTACGGTTCACATTCCATCGAAAAAACCGATAACCCGCAGTTTCACTTCCTCCGATAGCGTTTTAACGTGTCCCGAGCGATATTCTGGTCGATATTCGAATAAGCACCGATTGACGCGGGCTATCTTTGGTGCTGAGGATATCGTTGACCCTACCATGGTCTTCAATCTTCTGTTTAGAGCAGGCTCAAATACTCTCATCATTTGGAACGTTCTATTACACCCGACTTTTCTTTCGACGCTGAAAGCAAAACGAAACCTCGTCTTGAATTCTTTTTGTAACATAAAAAGGATGTTTCGCGTTACGTTTTTTCATCCTCGTTGTAACTTTGTGCACGAAATGAAAGGATCAGGTTACTGCGACGTGGGCGTGAAAGGTAATCGAATTTGCGAAACGCGATATCCGGACATCGTGTAGCAAAATTGGAAGTTTAATGTCACCCTCCGCTTTGGTTTCTGTGAGTCGCACAGTGGTCGGAATTCGCGATCCGAGGGGACAGGAATAAAATGTTCGATTAATACATATGGCACAGAATTCGCCGTTTTTTATAACTGGCATAATTTTGTTCCATTCCTGTAAAATTTTACAATTGATTTTTAACGTCGTCGGACGATGCTGGCAGTCAGAGGTCGCTAAACTTAAGCATACTTCAAATAGCTCAGAATTGACGGTTTTTAGGTGACCATTCGTCTGCCACGAGTTTAATTAATTTCTATAAGATTTTACATTTAATTATCGTGTCATTGAAGAATGCCGTTTGACGCCTGGCAGTCACAGGTCGATAAAAAATGAAAATACCAGTCGTCCAGTTCGAACGTTTAAAGACTAGCAAATATTGTCGAAGATACTTAACCGAATACATAATGCGTTCCCAGCTGCACGAAGATCATCAGAAAATGGCAGCGACATTTTTATACCGAGGCATGTTGATCCACCAAGATTGGCCATTTCGACCACTGCGTGCAATAAATTGCCCGTCAATTCGCAGTGCGTGATTTATTAATTTATTCGGCCGATAAAACTCCCTCAATGCTCGGCGACGGTGATTGTCCCCTTGAAGACGGTCTGCCACTCTTCATCGTTCTGCCCTTCTTCTTCATCGCTCGCCTTGGTTCATCCCCGTTATTTCGCCACGTACGCGCACACGACCAATCGTCCGTCGTCCCCGATAACAATTTCATCGTGGGTAATTGCACGAGGCTCGCCGATCCGCGATTACTATTCGAACGCCGATTGGCCTGTCCTTGGTTGGGAAAAACGCGAAAGTTTGCCGTGAAAATTCATTACGGAGGCGGTGGAAATAGCCGGAGCGATGGGGTAGGGAACCAGTTTCCAACCGCACGTCGATAAATACGTTCGAAGATTTCCTGCGAATGTGTACCGGTTCGCAGCAGCAAGCAGCAGCATCGGGCCCAGCCGCGCCGTAAAGACCATTATTAATGTAACACGCGGTGCTCGACGACTAATTTGCAAAATGAACGGTTGATGGGCGCGCGATGCCTACGAGCCCGGGGAAAGAACCTCGAGTACCTTTGACATTAACAAAGACATTCGACGGGATACGAAGCAGGAACATTGTACGGCACTCGATGAACTCGAATTACCTTTGGGCGATCCCGCCCGTCCCCGTCGAGAGCTATCGTCCGCGTTTCACGCGCGATCAACGTGCAATAAACCAATCCCTACAGTTACGCGATTACTCGAACTTTTCCTGGGACAGATAGCGGGAGAGAAAGAGAGGAGTCTGGAAGATACACGAGTGCGTTTTGAACGCGCGATCCCGTCGCAGGAACCGTCGACGCGTGGACTTCGCTCGACCCGACTTAACTCACTTAAGTAGTCGCAATGGTTATTAATTAGCCGGGGGGAGGGAGAGCATCGTTTAAGCGAACCGCGTTGTCTGCGGATGACGATCAAAATTCCAACAATAGAAACCCTGATTTCCCTCGATCATCGAAGAATCTCCCCCTACTTTGATTTCAATTTTTGCTAGCAGAGCAGGGAACTTATCAATTTTACAGAGTGCGACAAATTTTGTTTCACGGAGATTGATCAAGACGAAAGTCACAATGGTTCGATCAAGAAGAGTCGGCAGGAATTCTTCCATCATCATGGAGCAACGAATGGATACGCGATCGACGGATCGTTAATATGAATTCGACGGCGATTTACTTTCCATGCATGTACGGTTCACGTATTTGCCTCACGCACCCTCCGAGAGAGATAGAGAAAGAGATCGAAGGGGAGAGAGGAGGGTCAGCCCGAGCAAGGGGAAAGACCAAATAGTTCTGTGAACGTCGCATCCTCCGTCAATCGTCGGCTGCATGTCAATGAACCGGCGTCGAACAGCAGTAAAAATCGAGAACCAAGCTCGTAGACAGCCTCCTATAGCGTATGCAGCGCGGGAAATCGAGTTTCTCGCGTAAATTTGTCGCGCGACTGCATCGTGCCAGCGGAATGTACTTTGTCAACCGCGATCTGCATTCGCAATGCCCGCCTCCGCCTTCCCCGTTACATTCCACCCTAATCGCAAAGACTGTGCGGATCGTAGTGTCCAATTTTTTCGCGAATTTACCGTCCGACGTGACGAAACGCAGTGTTTCGTGGCCGAGACGCACAAGTCAAACCTTACAGCTGTTTAATTTTCAATATTCGTGTAAAATGTTCTGGTGTGGTTATTTCAACTAAATCCTGACAGATTTGTTTCGATAATTTTTCAGACGAAAGCAGGACACAGTGGGCCAATCGATTCGAGCAGTGACTCACACACGCGGCCACCGCAACGAGAACAGATTAACCCGCATCAATGCTCCTCGCGTTCTGCAATTTGGATAATGCAGTCGATGCTATCCGCGCTCGCCGACTTGTCATTATGGAAAACTGCTTTTGTACGAGGACAATGGGAACGCAATGAGCGAAATTGGGACGCAACGAGGCGGCAATAAGCGCGCCTCGAAAAATTAGACGTTAGAGAGAGACTTTCCACGAAGCCGCGCGCCGCAGCGGGAGAAAACGTTTCGCTTGGAAAGGTCAGCGAGCGAGCGAGCGACAACGAAGACGAAGACTATGGACGATCCTCACGCGTTCCGCGGCTATTAAAGCGAATTTCCTTGATCATAGGCTTCGGCCGACCCCGTTCGAGATTCCCGATAGCTTCGATCGCGTTTTAGTCGCCTGGCTACCTCTTCGCGAACGAGTGTTTATACGGTCGGCCTGTTAGCAACGCGTAAACGCCAGAAAAGGCGGCCTCTCGGTAACCCGGAAACTCGCGCCGGCTCTCATAAATAAGATTCAAATATCGCGAGTCTGCGCGCTAAAGGTGCCTCCATTGAGCGCATTGTCATCCCGAGCTGATATATGCGCCATTTGTTCTCTTGAAAATTCGCTTCGCCTAGCGCGCCGAGAAATTTCCGTCGCCAAGAGATCTAATCAAGCGTCGTCCCGCTTCAGCGTTTTCTTCGGGTGGGGAAAAAGAAAGGATGCGACGGGGAGAGTTTCACGGAACTATCTTGGATCAGAAGTCCCGTGAAAGATTCGCGTTATAAGCCATGCTACCCTTCCGGCGTCAATCGTTCGTGACGAAGGGTCGCCGATGAAGTCAAACGGAAAACCGACCGGCCAAAAGCTACACAAAGTTCTGCGGCGTCTACCGACCGATGCGAAGAGGGTTGCGAGGGCAGGGAGACGCACTAGGTTCTGAATTGTTTATGCTAATTCGGTGGAACCGAAAATTTCAAAAAGTAACTGCACTGTGATTTCTTTCATGGAGATAATCTGCAGCGTTCTATATAGTGTGCGCTAGCTGGATGAAATTCAAAATTTAATTGACGGAAACTAATCTAATCGCATTTCCTTACGAGTAGAGGGGTCGAACATAATTTTTTTTAAATATTGAAAACTTAATTACTATCAACTGGCAAGATTTGAAAAGCAGTCCGAAACACGGGAATTACATTTTCATGCTTTTGTGTGTGAAACGACCTTCTTTCGGTAAGCGAAACGTTGGGTTTTGTCCAGCAATAGTACAGTTCGAAAGAGCGTGTGCGACGCGACAGTAGCGCCTTCAGCAAGGTCCGCCGCGTACGCGCAACCCTCCTAACAGCGGTGTCGACGAGTGGTGGTGGGTCGTCAGACAGTGGGGCGGCGCGGCGGAACGGGAAACTCTTTCCGCAAAAGTGTCGGGGTGGATTGTCGGTGTCCATATGGAGGCAAACGAGGCGCCGTGTTAGGCAGCCCGGCCTGCACGGAGCCTAGACTGTGGTCGTCGACTAGGAAAAAGCATCGGTGTTGTCGGCGAAAGGCACGCACGGGGTCCTCTCTGGTCGGTGGCTTCGAAGCCAGAGAGAGAGAGAGAGAGAGAGAGAGAGAGAGAGAGAGAGAGAGAAACAGATATTAAATCCGGTGAGTGGCGATGTTGGCCGAATCTGGAAAAAGAGAGGAGGCTCGATACAGAGAGAAAACGCGAGTCGAGAGCGCACGGCTTCCTAAATGGGTCAACCCAACCCAGCAACCCGATGTGTGTGCACTCGGTTCCTCTTCAAGTCCACTGCATGGCCTAGTTTTCCCGAGGGTGGCCGAGCGGGAAGGCACGCGACCTCCTCGTCGACGAGAACGACAACGTGAACGGGAGTGCACGCGGCGGCAGCTGCATTAACGCTCTTGCACCCTCTGTTCGTAGCCGTGCTCGTCGTCGACGTCGCCATCGTCGTCTCGCGGCCCGTCCGATCGAAGCTCCCTGTCGGAGGACAAAATAATAATGAGATCCGCGTCGTCGGGGACGCATTGATTGTCTCGCGATTCGAGCACGGCCAGACCCGAAGAGGTGAGAGGGTCGCAGTTGCTTTCTTCTCTGGGAACATCCTCCGTTGCAACGCGGTTCAGCCACCCGCACCGTGGATAATCCGTCCCGATGCATCTTGTTCTCTTCGTCATCTCTGTTGATATTCCGTGAATCGCACGCGAGAAACCCCGACGGGGTGGGATCGCGGACACCTCCACGCGACCCTGAATTCAATTATCGATTCTTCGAGAAAAATACACGGCGGTGCGTTCCCGATGCACCCGTGCGAGTCGCCTCGTTTTGGTCAGCTGGCCACCCCGTTGCGCTCTCCTCCGAAGGGTGCAAACTGTGCACGCAGTGCATCGTTCTTTCATTTCCGGACTCTGTGTTGTGCGCTTTTTAGCCATGTCGTCCGAACGATCGGTCACTAATTGAACCTCCCCTATGCGAGAGTGGCTCTCGCCCTGCGAGGCACGGTTTCGTCTTGATTGGATTAGAGCGTTCCGGTGCATGTGGAAATCTAATAATGTGCATTTCCGTTCTCATTATAGATAGGCGAGTGTTGATTGCACGCGAGAAAAATGGCGGCCAGCAAACCACCTGAAATGAATTACACGTGCGAGATCTGCGGCCTCGAGGGCTTCAACGACGAGGAGATGAGGTCACACATGGTGTTCTATCATCTTCAAGGAGCCGCGAACTGCCCGTTCTGCGACCTCGGCGAGATTTCACCTACGGAAATGTTGGTGCACGTTAACAGTGCTCATTTGGACTACTTAACGCCGAGGTATAACCAATTCCGCTGCTTGTTTCGGCGAGTTTCGTTTCAGGTGATCTTTCCGTGACGCAATCTGGAATTTAAATTATAATGATCACCTGGAAAATGGCGGCAAAGAAGTCTTAGATGTCGCTATCTTTGTACCTTACGGGGCTGTTGTTATTCTTGACTGGAAATCCTTATTGATAACAGTGCCTTATAAATAGTTAAATTTCTTAGATATGGATGGACGAAAATTGAATAAAGTCCCAGTACAAAATTACAAATGTTTATTAAATCTGTATCATTCAATATTTTTACTTTAATCAATTTAACTTTAAATTAAATTAACTTTAATCGATCACGTCTTACCAAGACTCTGTTGTTATTATGATTGTATTAAGAAGAAATGAATTACTCGTCTATATAATAGGTCATGACTTTAAACATGAGAATAACGAGAACTGTACTTCGTAAATACTAAAAGTAAAAGTGTATAATTGTATATTAACTAAAATTAGATAAATGATAAACAGACAAGAGGCAAACTGCAGGCAGAATATTCTTTAAATGAGTCTGTCCTTGTTAGAAAGTAATATCCTCAACTTCGTCTGTTATAAAAATTAGTTAAATGTACAAGTTTAATAGTGATACTTACTTTTGTTGCAGCACTCCAGAGAATGACATGATGGCATTTATCGATGACGATTCATTAGTGGATGACCACAGGCACGATGAATGCCGTGGTCCTTCGCCATCCATGTCTCTACGTCCACCTCTTTTACAAAATGGCTGGGGCAGCTCGTCCAGTCTACGCGTTAAGCCACAACCAGAACCATCAAAGTCGGAACCACATCATTCTAGTTCTAATGTGAATAATAACAATAACAATAACAACACTGGGAATGTCAATAATGGTATCAAGAAGTTTAATAAAATATTATATGTTTCCAAGGAATATGTAAAATGATCAAAGATTTTGTTCCAGTGGTAGAAGGTGCAGCTGGTCATGGTTCTCCATTGCGCTCAGGCCTAAATCTGCAATTGCGTTCTCACGCTACACCAAAACTTCCAGTTCAAGAATGCCCTATGTGCCCCTACAGTTCTGACAGTCCATTAAGGCTAGAAGAGCATATCAATCGGCAACATTTTGATCTCACTTCGCCATCCTTTCCACCAGAATCTCCACCATCTCGAGACGGTGTCTTCAACTGCCCTCTGTGCATCACTTCGTTCCCTAACGCTTCTGATCTTGAGCTACATGTTAATATAGAGCACAAAGATATTTTGAGGTATACAAAAATTTAAATGTTTCTGCCACCACACCAACTCTGAACCGTACTACAAAGTACATTTTCTTTACACAGCCCTGCAAATGGTGCAGCTTCGCAGTCTGACTTGGCAACTGTTGGCAGTGACACTCCAGCGTGTCCAGTTTGTTTTAGTACTTCGTTTAAAACCAACGATGAGCTAACTGTGCATATCGAAGAGCACTTTAGCAAAAAAGGTACTCCGTCTCCCATAACTCCAGACTTGTCCACCGACAGACTGCTAGCAAAGGACATGGAAAGGCGCGAGAAGGAAGTTAGGAAGTTGCGAGAACAACGGGAATTTGAAATGTTAAGAGCACAGTACGGCATGGACAATCAGGGCAATTTTAGAGAACAAAGTGTCACTAATATGCAGCGGGCTGTGTATTCCGGTGAAATGACGATCGCTGATTATTATGAGAGGCAGAGTGAACTTAGAGTAGCCGAAAGTAGTGGTATCGACGACGGCAGCTCTTGCACACGTGGTAATAACATTTTCTACAAACATTATTGTGTCTTAATATTATAATATCTTATATATTCCTGTCCCAATATTCTATAGGACTCGTCTCAAAGATACGAGCCGTTAGTCAAGCATGTAGCAACGTTTTGAGCACCTGGATGTGTTCCACTGTAGATCATTATGCAACTACATATGGAGACAAGGGCTGGGGATGTGGATATAGAAATCTACAAATGTTAATTTCGTCGCTTTTACAACATACAGGGTATAATGAGTTAGTTTATAAAGCGTGGAGCTCTGGTCTGGGTAGCGGTAGTTCCACTAAAAACCCGCTCCGAAGTTCTATACCGTCTATCTCCAGACTTCAAAAGATGATCGAATTCGCTTGGGCTCAGGGTTTTGATACTCAAGGAGCGGAACAACTAGGCGGTAAACTGGTGAACACTAGGAAATGGATTGGTCCCACGGAAGTAGTTATATTGTTATCTAGCTTGAGAATAAAGTATGTATTTGAATTTCTATGATTCGTTCTCAGGGTATATTTATTGTATAATAATGTGCTTCAACGTGCAGATGCCAGATGGTAGATTTTTATAGACCAACCAACGCTGACGGTGGACATCCAGAAATGTTTCATTGGGTTTTACAATATTTCCAGCGGTGTGACGATTTCAAACCACCTCTTTATCTACAACATCAAGGTAAATGTTCATGCATTGGAAATAGTGGAAGAATACTATTATATCGATTCTAAAATTTTTATTTCTGTTCGCAGGACATAGCAGAACAATAATAGGAGTAGAACAATTGAGAGATGGTTCAATAACAATGTTAGTACTCGACCCAAGCCATAGTCCAGCACAAATGGCACAGTTTAATAGTACAAGTAGCGCACTAGGTGCAATGCGTTTGGTCCGAAAATCGATCGCCGCGATGAAAGCAAGGCAGTATCAGGTCGTTGCAGTGACCGGTATCATGGAAACCGAATTAGAGTACCAAGTGAGAAAATATTTACCACGTTCCTTATACATTTAATTAACCGCACGTACAGCCGATCGTATAAATAAAAGAACAATGTTTGGACGTTTTTCAGCAAAGCAAAGTATTACGTTTGATCCGCGTGCCCCAAGATAGGTGAGATTTGCTGACCCGAAAAGGAGTTAAATTTTGTGGAAAGATGATAGACTGCCTCAAACCAATTTTGTCCAGCATCCTTAAAGTTACGTGACCGCAATGTTCTAGGTTTTATCATTAAGAGAATTTGCTCCACTGTAGTAGTTGCAAAAATATTATTTAAACGATATATTCTTGCATCTCTTAGCCGTCAGAAATCGACTGGCTCCACGAATTGTGTATAATCTAAGCCTGCGTCGCGGTTCAGAGTTTTGGAGCTGAATTACGAAATTGTGAACGAGAGAAAGAGAGAGAGAGAGAGAGAGAGAGAGAGAGAGAAGTCGCAAAAGTTGTAATTTCTAAAGAAACATGTGTGTTTAAATGTCGCGCGTATTGATCTTCTTTTTCTTTTTAAGTCCACGCTCAGCTCTGGAAATACTATATTATGATGTGTGCTTGAGAAAAAGAAAAGAAAGTTTCAGTGACGGAGTATCTAACGGATAAAGTTAATTCGATCGCCATTTCTTGTCCACAATGTTCTGCTCAATTTTCGTCGCACCGAACGGGCTGTGCTAAGTTTTAGTCGACCAATCGTCCTATGCCAGTCGGTTGCATCAGCGAAAAAAGCCATGGCAGAGCTTGGGAAACAAGACTCTTTCGTAGCTGTGATGCTGTTATCGATTTTACGCTAATCAATCACTGATTATAAATATTTTTGAAGGCACTCCATAAGGTCGATACATTGCAGAAAGCAACATTGTCTCCGCGCTTACCTTCTCTCACCTGTACTCTACATTTTTAATAAACTCTGTTGTCAAAATGTTGTCAATTTAGTCAATGAAAACAAAGGAAATACCAATAACAAATAATGACGCGCACTACGATGAAAAATTTTTATATATATCGTTATGAGCAAAAGCTATTCCTCGAGATATATTTTCGTTATCTGTTGCTTTTTCATATTTCTGGGGTGTCTACAAGAATGGACAATGTATTTCTATATATACATATTAAATATATGTTTATCTATATATACATAAACACATACTTGCACAGTCTTCGTTACTATTACATTTCACTCACTGATACATAAAGTACAACTACTTTCATACTAATTATACATATTCTATTTAATTGTTCAATTAATTTAAGGCTACCCGTACGTTAGCTTGTAAGTTTAATGCAATGCTGTGACCGAAGAAAGGAAGTAACTACAGTCCATTTACATGTTACTTATTTATTTGAAAGAGTTGTAATTGAGTAAATGATTATTATGAGTATTATCATTATTATATTTATTATATCTGATATATTATATATATATACATAAGATCTATTATTCGTTATAGTTAAAGAAATATTTGAGACCATTGGAAAGTTTCATGTTCATCATTACAAAATTATTGTATTATGATTTCATAGCTTTAATAACTTACACGTTAATCTGAAGAAAAATTTGTCTTTCTGCTCAGTAGGACCAGATGCAATAATTACGACTGACAGCAAAGATATAAGAAGATTATTAATGCCTGTATTGGATTTTGATGTATGCCGATTAAGAATATGTTTATCGTTTTGGAGTGTTCAGGCAAATCAAGCTGTGGAATTGTTACGCAAGTGTAAAAAAAAAACTTCGTATTAACCACATGTCAAATTCAAATATATGCTTTGTTAGAATTCCCAAAGCTTGACTAATTGTTGTATGCACCAAATTTTACTACAATCAAAGTAGCTTCCCACATTTAAACTCTTTTGTTCGCAATATTCTACAAAAAAACAAAAAGATTGCCACAGATTTGATAGAAATTAAATACTGTATTTATTACATAAGAAAATATTCAGAATGATATTTTCACTTTCATAAGTACTAAATTAATCACAGAGAGTCACTTCAATATCTACAACCTTAGCATTTATTATAATTTCCTGAAGTATGACTATTTACATAAACTTATATATTAAATCCCAAGGCTCGCATACAGGCTTTATGTGCTTCTATCAAATGCTTACAATTCTCTTCGCCTTTAGTGATAATGCTGAAAAAGTAAAACATTTAATATTATAAAATAATGATAAACTAGAATAAAAAACTAGAAGGTTAAGGGATAAAATACATAAGAAAATCGATTGCTTAGAAAGTTTTCGTATTAAATGTTAGATTGCCGTGAAAGATTTTTCTATTATCATAATATCATGACATGATGTAATATTCAAAAATGATGAAATTGAAATCGGTCATGTGCGTACCATTCGTCTCTGATTTTCTTCGTTTCAGGACAAGCACAGCATGGCTTTAGTGGTTTATCGGATTTTTCTGCATTCGTGGCTGGTGCGCTTGTTTCAGCCGGCTTCTGACTAGTGTTACCCATTGTTATTCTATATAAAATTAACTCGTGTAAAATATACAATAATACTTGATAATACTATCTATGTACATCAGATTCACTCCAGTCAACATGTGTGCACTAGTGTGTGTGCACAAACTGACATCGAAGATGAAACGAGAACGAGACTGCCTACTGCCTCTATAGTTAGGAAGATCAGTACAGAAACAGGGTTTTAGCATAAGTCGGTGTCGGTACTACAGACTCCTATGAACACCAAGTCCCATAAGGTGTCAGGTCTATTCCTATATCTCGTCTGTGGTTTTAGCTCTCTGGAAAAACCTGAAAAAGAATTTGAAAATATTTGTATAATATTGTGTGAACTCGTAAAAAATATATTTCTTGCAATTGATACAGTCAAATTTTCATTCTACGATACTATACCTTGTCTTTCATTGCACAGTCTGTGTGCATTGGAAACTAAATTTAGGACGTCGATTTGAAATTTTATATTTTGGTATAATTTCACAAGCGATTATAATAAAGAGGCTCTGAATCATCTATCGAGTATCCTAATAGAAGAATTTTTTTTTTCATTGAGTCATGCTTCATGAGTCTATGATTCGAATTTTCATGGTGCATGGGAAATCCAGGAGATTGCGCGTGTTGAATTTCGTATTCGCGAGGGAAGAGTTTAGTTTGCGATTTGAAACATTTATTTCTTGATGATTTATTATATGAAAAATTACCCATGCATAGTGTGATCTGGACAAGTTTAAAACGGTGAGTGAAACCCGAAAAAGTTGCGTGCAATGCGTGTCGCATCGAATTTTAGTAATTTGAAGGCAAATAAACGTGTGTTAACCTTGTGCATGTTTGACGTGAAAAGATGTATCACTCGTTTTGCCAACGTTTCATTGATCTTGTGAAATGTCAAGAAGTGTTCGGACGAAATTTAATATCCCGAGAGTATATTCGACAATTATATCATTTTTTGATACGTAAATTCTTATTGGGAACGTGTCAATGAGGTTGTTATTACGATCGATTTCAATACACGATATTTGACATTTTATAAATGTAACTGATGTAATCTTTATCATTTAATTGAAGTAAGGGATTGCAAAAGTAAATGGACAGAGGTGAAAATGTTTATTTGATTTATTATGTACTGCTATTATATATTCGTGGTTCAGTCAAAAATTGAAATTAATATTTGCATCCTGTATAAATAAATTATATTTAATGAGTAACTAAGGTAACACTAAGTATTGATCATTCATGTGATAACAATAGTGTACTTATTATGTATCTTGTTATTTTTTTGTTCTTGTTAGGTCACTTCTTTGTTAAATATCATTTATACAAAACTGTAAATATCTAATGCAAGTTTTACCTGGGATAATGTACATACAGTAATAATATACATATAATTATTGTTTACTCCAACTATATGTATACAGGTTTCCTTCGACGAAGCTGTTAATAAGTAACAACACAAATCTTAAGACTTACAATGGATCTCTAGTCAGAAATGTACAGATTGCGATGCTAGATGAGGAAAAAATTTTTGAAGTTGAGATGGCACAATCTGAATTTCATACATTGTCTTGGTTGTACAAAGCTGCTCCTTGTTTTCCTGTAAATGCTTCTAAGGTAAAGAAGAAGAAGGAAGTATATAAAAAATGAAACAAACAGATTGAATATTTAATACATTTTCCTTTTCAGATTACAGTAATTCATGAGCCCAGCATATTTTATTCAACACTTGTAGAAAAATGTAAAAACGCAAAGAGGAGAATAGTATTTGCATCGCTATATCTAGGCACAGGAAAATTAGAATCAGATTTAGTAAGTATACTTAGCAACTAAAAGCATAATGAAAAAGAGATAATTGATTATATTGATGTTTTCTTCTTTTGTAGGTAGACGCTATAGATCAAGCTTTAAAATTAAGCAATGGTAACGTCGAAGTGAAACTATTGCTAGATTACATGAGAGGATCTAGAGGTAAATTAAATTCGCGTAAAATGTTGGAACCCTTGCTTAATGGTAAATATGGTCATTGCTGTCAGATATTCCTGTATCACACCCCTAAGTTACGAGGTATCTTAAAGATGATCATCCCAGATCGTTTCAATGAATTAGTAGGATTACAACATATGAAATTATATATGATAGATAACGATCTAATAATTAGTGGGTGAATAATCAAATCAAATTTTTAATTTCGGACAAGGCTTCTTTACCGAGCGCAAACTGAAATATAATTTCACTCTTTTCAGTGCTAATCTTAGCAATGATTACTTCACGAACAGACAAGATCGTTATTTTGTGATCAGGGACTGCAAAGAGCTTTGTGATTTTTACAGCGAACTAATTGAAAAAGTAGGAGAATTTAGTTTTCTCCTTCGACCAGATGGTACAGCAGTATTAAATTCTACCGCAAATGCTCACCCCTTTAAAGACAAACCAATAAAATTTATTGAAGAAGCCGCATACGGTGTGAAAACTCTTTTCCAGAGGGAATTAGAGAAACGTTCCGATGTTGAAAAAATATGTATATAAATTTTTATTATGAACGTATACGTATATATGTAAGTATAAATCGTTTGAGACAAAATGTTAATTCAAATTATCTCGACAGCCAAAAATTCCGACGCGGATACGTGGATTTTCCCGTTGATACAAATGGGTCAGTTAAATATATACCATGACAGTCAGATAACATTAAAACTTTTACAAACAGCACAACCTGGTGCAATACTTAGACTAGCGACAGGCTACTTTAATTTAACTTCGGAATATAGCGATGCATTATTTAAGGACTGTCAAGGAACATGCCATCTTTTGACAGCACATCCAACTGCCAATGGTTTTTTCTGTAAGTTGGATCAGTATAGATAAAAAATTCGATTTCTCGATCATAAAATGAATATTATATATCATGTTTAGCCGCAAAAGGTGTTGCTGGCGGTATTCCGGCAGCCTACACAAAAATAGAAGAATCGTTCATTAAAAATTGTTCTAACATGGGTCAAGAAAATAGGATTAAACTGTGGGAATTTATAAAACCTGGATGGACATATCATGCGAAAGGATTATGGTATTCCTTGCCTGGACAAGAAAAACCGAATCTTACGCTCATTGGATCACCAAATTTTGGTAAAGATCATAGTTGAAATAAATCCATGATGTATAACATCTAATGTTTTTGAATAACTGGAAGAATGGTGATTTCAGGTTACAGATCGGTAAGCAAAGATTTGGAAACTCAAATTGCTGTGATGACAAAAAACCAGACGTTACAGAATGAATTACAAAAAGAATACGAACGATTATTTGCATCCGCAAGACCAGTAACAAAGAGAACATTTTCGGAGCAGGATAGAATTCCTCCGTCTTGGGTATGCGCCGCGGTAGTTCTATTTAAATATTATTTTTGAATAATATGTTGTATCTGCAGAATGGTTACTGCACACAATTGAAACTGTATTTAATTTATGTAAAAGAAGAAGTTAATTTATACGAGTTTATAATACTCGCTGGATGACGAAATACGTTGACTGTATAAAATAAAGATATAAATAAGAACCATTCAACCGGATTATTGATTTATATAGTTTTTTTATATAATGTACAGTGTTTAAAATTAGTGAAAAAAATATAAATAAAAAGTCTAATAGCCCTCTGTTAAAAAACGATTGATTTGATCCGAGTTATATGGGTTTGATAAATAAAAAGTACATTATTCGGAGGTTATACTGATAATAATTATTTGCTGATTGACATACTATCCTGTATGGAACGTGA
Organism: Lasioglossum villosulum; assembly: GCA_963971365.1. Lineage (NCBI taxonomy): Eukaryota > Metazoa > Arthropoda > Insecta > Hymenoptera > Halictidae > Lasioglossum > Lasioglossum villosulum. The sequence goes on along the minus strand of OZ020503.1, from coordinate 20,990,738 downwards.
TAGAACTTTATAGTACTATGATTGCGGCGTTTTATACGAAACGTCGATACGATAGAAATGATTCGAATTAAACTGCAGAAGTAATATAAGAAAAACTGTTCGTAACCACTTAGAATAGTCATTGTCCACTATTGGGAGTCGCGGTTGATGCGACCCCAGAAGATTATTGTTTCGATGACACTTTGCACAAATGATTGAATCGGTTTTGCACTAGAGATTTCCAAAAATGGCAGATAGAGGAAAGTTTCTTCCACAAAATTTTATTTGTCGTCGATAACGAATGTCTCTTCCTTGACGAAAAATTCGATTACTTCTTCCTCAACATTCTTCGAATCAGAATCTAATTCATCGGTATCGATATCTAGAGAGAGAAAAATATTTTTGATATTACACATATTAATTACTCGAACTTAAGGCTAGAAAGATTGTTTTGTTACGTACTATTACGTAATTCTAAACGTTGTTTCTTTTGGTTGTTCCATTCTTGTATGCGTTGTGATCTGTATTCTTCGAATGACTTCATAGCCGCACATCGTTTTTCAATCAATTCCTACAAAATAATTTCATTGGTAAAAGTGTTACACAAATTGTAGATACGTACCGTTTTTCTTTAATTAAATACCTTTGAAGCACGCGTTAATCGCATGCGATCTTTGCTCTCGAATTGAGCAGAATATTTCTTCAAATTCTTCTTAATTTCTTTAATTTGTTCTGGCGTCAACAATGTTGGCGGTCTCGGCCGCCATAACAGTTGGTTGAATTGATTAAGATTAACTCTTTTCAAGATACGTCCCTGGAAGGTCCATATCCAGTATCCATTATCAACACTGGTCTTCCAGCTAGAAACAGCTGTTACAACGTATCTGTAACAATATGCACGTTTAAATCGTTTTGTTCATTAATACCTGGAGGTAATACAAACATAAACGAACGTCGTCCTATAAATTTCATAACATGCAAAATACGCCCTTCTTCTAGACATCTATTCAAACATATTCTCACCGCCCAGTAGGGTCCCATTCCACGTCAGACGTTTGGTAATGGTCAGTTGCGTTCATAATAGTAAAATCGTTAGTGTCAATAAACTCCAAAGCACCTGCCATGGTTGTCAATCCCGCGAGAACAATAAATTGTCCTGAAGGTGACCAGAACAAATGGTTGCAGGCTTTCTTCTCCAATTTCTCTGTTAAATGAATCAAATATTAATACATACAATACCCTTGTTATGTTACTAACTGTTGAACAATTCACGAGACTTACTGAGAAGTGCCGGCTGATGGCCGTATCGCACTTCATAGAAACTGACATTTACGCTTGGAATTTCGCCATGAATAATAGCGAATTTACTTCCAACAGGTTCCCAAGCAAATGCATGGATTGGTTCTTTTATTTCGACACTGTCGACAGGGATTTGTTTTTCTCTCATATGGAAAATTTCGAAATTATACGACATACCCTGGTAATAAACCTTTAAATGATTATGCATATACAATAAACTGTTTTTCAGAAGTCGTATTAATAAAAAAAAAAAAATGTAAGTACCGTATACTTCTGCTCGGTTTTTTCCTTGCGTTTAGCGAAACGGTCTACTTTCACGCAAAGATAATCTCCAGACTTTTGCCAATAAATCTTACAGTCGGCTACGTTAAACAAATTCTTGTTACGTATTTCATTACGACTGAAACAAAATCATCATTAATATTTGTACGAAGGTACGAATGCATGCTAAATTTGTCCAAATAATTACTTTGGAATTTCGAGGAGGGTCACTCTAGCTGGTACATCTTTGTCTTCTGGTACCCAATAGGCAAGAACGTTATCTGTCGGTGACCAACTGAAATCTCTGATTCCAGGAATCTTTATACTTTTCTTATCTAACAATCCAAATGACTGAAAGTTTACGAGTCAGTTAATAATAATTTGAATAACTGTGTCGTGTACATTACTAAAAGTGGAAAGCATACCGGTGTTTCGTAAACACTCAAAACATCTTCGCCCATACGAGCAAGGTATTTGTCATCGTATGACCATCGGAAGATGGGCCACACGGAAGAACCGTCTGCATGGAAGGAACGTTTCTCCTGAACAGTTAAAATGTCCCAAATTACGAGTCGCTTCTGATCAGAACCAAGATCAGTTCGAGGAGTGTAAGTCACTAGGTAACGTTCACAAGGCGAGAAATCAATGCATTCGACACCCTTCTGACTGAATTTCGCTTGTTGAAAAAATTGTGGACCTCCCCACAATGCAACACCCAGTTTGTGAAACGTTGCCAAATATGTTCCCAGTGGAGACCATTTGACGTAAGTCTCTGTCCAACGCTGTCCGAAATAAATAATTATTGTACATAAAATGAACAATACAATTCGCAATTCATATCATACGGCTAAACAATCAATAACTTACAGAACGATCTTCAAGCAACGTTGGTTCTGGAGCAGAGTTCTGCCAAACCTGAACAGTAACACTTGGGCCATTGCCACAAAGTACACAAAATTGATCATAAGCATCTGGTTCTAAAAGATAGTAATGTAAATCTGTTGCTGCTTTAAACGGTTGTGGTTTAGGTGGCTCCCACTCTTCAGAAATCTCTTCGAACTTCTTGAAATCAGTAAACAAGTTTACTTTAAACGTGTGTTGCTTGTCGATTTTGTAATTATTTACAGATTGAGCGGCTGCTAAGGCATTCAGAGGATTATTGTACTCTAGAAATATGTATCTGCAATAGAAAAAAAAAGACAAATTTAGAGTTGTATTTGTTTGTCCAATCAATATAACACTTTCCACAATATCGTAAAATCAAACAACAACATAATACAGTAATCCCTCAAATGCTGTCCAACAGGCATACTCTGGGCAGACAACATTTTCACCTAAGACTTGTTTTCCTCATTTATGGCTGCGTCTACCATGCCGAGCGAAACTTCAATAGAGAGTCGAACATAGAGGACAGAATGAAACATGGATCGGATGGTCAAAGCGTTTCTTTCTGTCTTTCTTCAAACTTTCTTCGTCGTTTACACCACTAAATTACAATTGAAACTATATCGTGTTTGGTTTTGTTTTAATCAGAAAAATGCTAGAAATACGTTTTTAAAAGTCCCATGAAAAAATAATGAAAATTAAGATGCCGACAACAATCATCACCGCCCTGCAATGCAGCACAGCATTGACAGGCAGTGGAGTGAGTAGGCCTAGACAACGTTTGGGATCTCGACCCTGGACAGTATTTGGGTCTTCACTATATACAGATTGAGAGACAATATGTGTTGTAGATCTTAAATCAGATAAACGTACCCTTTTGTGTGGCCGTTTTCATTTTTAGGGTAGTATTGGTTTACTATTGTACCAAATTTTCCTAAGACTTTGCTAATGACCGATTGAAGTTTCTCTAATCTTTCGGGTTCAACTTGAGGAACACCGTCAATGACAATTACCGATTCCACTCCATCTGTCTCAGATGGTTTTAGCTTCAATATGTCACCAAGAAGTTCTGCAAATGTAAAAAGCATAAACACTTAGTTCTTTCTGTTCATATTCTACGAAGAGGTGTTATTTTGCAATGGGTGTGCTACATTCTAACGAATTTCGATGAAAGAGAAGCAAAGTACTCGTGATTGTAGAGGTTATGTACGCGTGCCACATTTGCGACTACGCGTAGCCATGCCTTCAATCACTGCACCGCAGGTTGTGTTCCGTGTGATTCATTAAAGATCAAGTTTACCGTCGTCGGTGATATCGTCGACAAATCCTTCAGGGTCACTAAAATTTGCTTCTTCGTCGTCGTTTGATGTATCGTCATTATTTTTCACAGAATCTTCGTTTTGAGGCGTTTTATCCGCCAACGTCTTCTTCGCCATGATGGAAACCTCTAAGCACACTGAGTATCGAGTGAAAGTGGCAGCAGGTCACCCTTATGCATGTAATGCAGCCTTTCAGAGGTGGAAGTGATAAAAACTATATACATTTGATTGGGAATAAATGATACTGGCCAATGTTATCGCAATCACATTTATATTTATCGCATCGATTACGATTAATAATTTTATTTTTCCCAATCAGTTTTTGGATCGTAAAATTCCTGCAAATTACCCAGTCAGCCAGGCCTGCCTCCAGCAGAAATGGAGCCCATTTGCCGGGCAGAATCGAGATTTCAAACCTGCTTCAAACCTAATGGATTATTGTTGAAAACAGTGCAGTTAGTTTAATAATAACAATCATCAGTTATTCTTGATAGTCAGTACTTACGAGATATACAATCGACCTTCCGTATTATTCAGCTTTAAATCTGCTGTTCCGCACCTATTCAGGCTATATTCAATGTTTGCCTATAATATTGTAATAAAGCTATAAACAAATTTCAAGTGGCATTCTGCCTATGTGCAAATACAAAGCCCAGCGGACGGCAAAACCACTACGTATGCACGTGAAAGACGTTCAAAATTGAGCCAAACCGGCCTTGAGCATAGCTTGGACAATATTCTGCTCTAGCCCCGGCTTGGCTCAAAGCACGCCTCGTTATTTGAGTATAAATTGTTATGCAGAATGAATTAGTGAAAATAGGTTTTTCTATATTCTCGTAAGAGTTTCTAATACCTTCACTTTATTTTGTATACTGTAGTATAACTATTGTACTATAAGTCTAAATATATATAAAGGGATCTATTGTTTTTAACAGGTGAAGATTGGATAAAGGAATACAATTTTTTCTGTATTTAAAACACTTTAATAAAAGTATTATATCATTGTTTAATCTTCTTCTTCTTCTGGAGCCGCTCCACCGCTACCCTTGCGCGAGTTCTTCCTCTTTACACGGCCAGGTCTGCCACCACCGAACGGTGATTTCAGTGAGAAGTCAATGTGCTTCTGCGAATCTAAACGCACGATGAACGATGGAATGTTCACCACCTGTTTGCGTACTCTGAAACAAGACATATCTTTCACGTTTGCGTCTACATTCATAAGACAAATTGATTCTCCTTTTACTTTGCAGTTATTTAATAATCAAAGTAAATACCAATTATTATCAATGTGTACAGATCAGCTAGTACAATCACAGACGTTGAGTGCCAGTTTCCTGACACTCAAGTGGCCTGTCTGAAATAAAAACAGCTCTCAAGATTAACATCGTAATTGCTCATCCATATTTAAAAGTCAGTTTTTTAAAAAACATTTTCGGGTATCAACCGGGCAAATCGTTTGGATACCTGCGGTAGTCAAAAGACTATTATGTTTTAATTGTACGAATGAATCAGTCATTGATGAGTATCATTGTAAACAGATACATATTCTTTAAAATGTCTCTTGATTATGAAACCAGAGTAGTCATTAGATTGGTCTAAACTGGTGATTAGATCAGGAATTTGATATCGCCTTAAAGATTAGAAACCATCTGTAAATGCCAGATATTTCTTGCCCAAATTTCAAGGCTTACAAATATCCACATCTGAAAATACCAACCGGATGTGACGCTGGCGAATGAGCACACGAGCATGATGAATAGACTTGGCGAGTCCCAATTTGAATACTTGGGTTTGAAGACGCCTTTCCAAGAAATCTTCGATCTTCAAACCGAGAACGTAATCGAGCTTCATGCGGCTCTCATCCAATACACCAATTCTTACCAGACGACGCAACAGAGCGTTTCCTAAGAACAGAAACTTTAATCAAACAGAGTAGACATATGAAATATAAATGTAAACTGAAAATTGGTATTCAGTACACAAAATGAATCCTCAAAGTTTTAGGACAAGAGGTGTCAGAATAGTATATATGTTATTATTCATCATATTTTTAGCAGAAACTCTATTGTTAATGTAAATTAAGAATTGCATCTTTATTGCATATAATTGAGGCAATACCTTCGAACAGACGTTTGGGATCTTTCTCTTCAAGAGTAAGCAGCTCACGAGCAGCTTTTCTGATGTTTGCGAGAGTGTACTTGACTCTCCATACTTCACGTTTGTTACGCAGACCGTATTCACCGATAATACGTAACTCTTGATCTAAACGAGCCTTCTCATAAGGTCTCCTGGGTGTGACGTAAGTCTTCGAAAAGACTGACGGAATTCGTCCGTTTACCATTTTGAATAGTCGTTACCTACAAATAAAGAAGCAAATTAGTAAAACTGTTAGTAGAGAAAATAAAATTATTAGTCTAATCTGTTTTCCAAAATGGAAACTCTTCAAATATATCATCAATCATAATAAATGCCCATTGTATTTTATGATCACGGTTTATTTAAAACAGAATGAACTTCTATTATATGAGCACTGATAACCTCGTTATAATTCTAAACCTAACATATTGAATATTAATAAAAACACTTCATTTAATTCCATTATTTTAAATTTAATTATGTCTGCATGCGTTTATGTTAACTAGCACTATCAAGATAAAAATCCATCCGCAAATCCACTAAAATATGACTAAGAAAAACCGAGACACGTGGTTCGAAGGTTACACATGCATGTTAGACGAACTTCGCAAAACGAAGGAAAATTATACTAAATATTATTCGAATTTATATAATTTTTCTAATAAAACCTATATAACACTGTCTTATACACTTTAAATATAATGATTTCAAGAATACTCAAGGAATAAATTGTACTTACTCAGTCACCTAAGTACACCGACTACTCGTCGTCACAACTGGAAAAGAAATGGCCGAATGAATCTTTCGACTTTGGGACGGAACAGGACGGAAGCAGTGTCCCGATCAAGTGTCCTTTTTTCGCGCATGCGCGGCCAAAACAGTAGCGTATCTACTATGACGCAGCAGAGCGACCAGGGCCCTGACGCCATGCGGCAGTTATATTGGCGGGAGTGTACCGGTATTATTGTTCTCATGATTTTAGAACAATATTTTATTCGATTTACCATTTCAATAACTGAATGTATATATACTAATAATTTTTTAAAAGTCTACGGGGTGTTCAAGGTACTCCATTTTATCGAAAAGATTACGTTACTGAGGCTGAAACACTGGACGGAAGACGGAAATTATGCCTACAGCGAATGCAGCGCCGGAACCGGAAAATCAAACTATTTTCGTGAGAACTAATTTTAAAAGTACAGTACCTATTGTAATTTACTATTCATACAAAGTGTTGATGAAAACATGTATTTAATATTTTTCACAATAAAAAGTATATTTTATGTGTATCTTAAACACGACAAATGAAATAAAACTGCTATATAGGGTTTCAGTTTCAATGTACATATATTAAATTTGAATTTATGGTAAGCAATTCTAATTTTATACATGAAATAAATCTATTTCTATTAAGCTAGCACATTGTAATCATTATATTAACTATTATCTCTACTATTCAGATAATATCTATTTTAAGTATCGTCACTCTATATGTGATAAACACAGAATAGATGTATAATTTTTATTTAGCCACCTATGTCGAGATGTGGTGACAAAGAAAACTTATTCTGTAGTAATTTCTAGAATTTCTATGCAATCTATTTACCAGCGGACTGTGTCGATTCATTTTTAATTGGGAAATATCATCGCTGCAGATTTGGAGCAAAACAATACGTCATAGAATACGTACAATATCATATGCAATTGATAAACATCGAAGACGAATTTATTATCTCGAAGAGAAAGGCTTCTTTACATTGTAGATAACGAATAGTTTTATCAGTTCTGAATATTTCAGCTATGTATATTTCTACGTTTTTGTAAATATTATAGACGGTGTTTTTTATATTATAAATATTTACGAATGAACGTGCCAAGTATGTGTTTTTACAACAATATAATCATACTTACCGTTTAAGAATAATAAATATACGTAGTATAATTGTAAAAAATAAAAGAGAATGTGTGATATACTAAGTACACAACTTCGAATGGTACAGTTTTTCATTCTAACCTATAGTTACGACTTTTTCATTAGTTTGGTCTTTTTTGGATTATTATACATGTTTAATTGTTGTAAAACGTTTTAAGATACGTTTGTACACAGTAATTTCTGTATTGGTCGTTTTATCATACAATAAAACGTTTTAATATATATTTAGGAATATATTTTTAAAACATCTGTATCAAATAGATAAGCCACAGAATGGAGTAAGTCACGTTTACCACTAAGTCACGTTTAATTCACGTTTCAGTTTGATATATCGGATTTTTTGCACGACTATGTTTTGATATGCAGGGTTATACTGTTGACCCCGAAAGTGGTGAAACGAAGATAAGAGAAGATGTAAGTAGCTGTCACGTTTTCAATGTACTCAGTATCTCATTGACACCAAAGGGAGCATAAAGAATAGTTTAGTCTCGTGATTTACTAAGGAATACTTTGATTCGTCACAACTCCAAATATATATTTATTTTCCAAGTTTCCTGTACATTTTGTATTGTCATGGAGGCTGTGGTATCTGTAAGTACTTCAAGTTCGTACTTTGAAGTATGAACTTGCTTTAAATTATTATTTCATATGTATAAAATATCTGGTTATGCAAATAATAATAGTAGAAATACAAACTGTTTCTTATTACAATTGTATAAGAAAATCTTTTGCTTTCCTAAATTATCGAGGTAACGCACAGAAATCATTAGAAATGGGAATTTCAATGGCCTTAAATAAAATTTATTTTCTATGAACAATGAATAAAATAAAAATAATTTAAATATTCCTACGAGAAATACCTCTAATTACAAGAGGTGGATGGGGGATGATTAACGTGGAGCTGTATCCACCATTTAGTGTCTCATGTGTTCATTTGCATTATGAGTTTGCGAGAGTTTGATGTCCCAAACTTACATGTACAAGCTGAAAAAGAAAATAAAAAATTATCTATTCTACGACTATTACGAACGTTGAATTATTATAAAATTAAATGTGTTCGTGCTTCTAACGAGATCAAGTAGACAAAACTCAATTTTATATTTTTGCATAGTACAGTAACGATGTAATAAATAATTATTTAGTTACAACAGTATATAATTTTTCCACATAAAAATGTCATAGTTCACAATGCCTTGTGTGTTATTGATAATACTTCATACGTAACAAGTACAATTAGTATATCATGCTTGTAAAGAAGAAAAAGTTGTCCTTACAATTAATGATAACCTATGGAACTTTATTCCATAGATAATGGCTATATTGACGTTTGAAAGGAAATTTATAATTCACGTGAGCAAACTCGTGCATGATAGTGCATAACAACATACATACATATATTGTAATGACAATGACACTGATATGCTAGTATCTACTTGCTTCATTACAAATTTATCGTTTCGAGCTTATTTTTGTAACAAGATTCTCGAAATATTTTATGTTCTAAAATGCAATGATCATGGAAAAATATTTTCTATTTTTATAGTACCCTATTTTGAAGTCCTTTCTTGCGGGATCACTGTCTGGCACATTTTCAACAATTTTGTTTCAACCATTGGATCTTATCAAAACAAGACTTCAAAGTAGAGTAAACCTTCATCTCGAGTGAGTGAAAACACATGATTCCTAATTATCAAGTTGCTTTGCTCAAAATAATTTGCACCTTGTCATATTTGTTTTTGTTAGTTCTCCAAAAAGTGGAACAGTGGGAACTGTAATCCATATAATCCAAAAAGAAAATGTGTTCGGACTCTGGAGGGGTATAACACCGGTAAGAAGATAATAGTTATTCAATTTAAATACGCTGAAATAGGAATATTTCTTGAAAATATTTTTTGTAGTCCATTACCAGAGTTATTCCTGGGGTAGGACTGTATTTTTCAACGCTACATTGGTTAAAGCACACATTCCAATTAAAAGATCCTCTCACGTCTACAGAAGCCATGTTTCTAGGCATTACCGCAAGATCTATGTCCGGAGCATTATTAATTCCAATAACAGTAGTAAAAACGCGTTATGAAGTACGTATGCTTGATAACTTTCAGACTAATAAAAATTGCATAGAAGTCAATGATTTGGTGATAACGATTTAATTTTATAGAGTGAAGTGTACAAATACAATAGCATAAGGGAAGCATTGAGATTAATTTACAAGCAGGAGGGAGTGAGAGGACTTTCAAGCGGATTAGTTCCGACATTGTTAAGGGATGCTCCGTTTAGCGGTCTCTATCTTATGTTTTATACTCGAATAAAAAATATCGCCGTAAAAGCAGGTAAATGCTGCTAAAAGAAAGAAAAAGAACCATTGGATTTCTATACGATGATTATTAACGAATATATTTATTTCCAGATTTACCATACGCCAAATCGTCAGCTCCGATTCATTTTAGTTGTGGAATACTAGCAGGAATATTTGCTTCTATTATTACACAACCAGCGGACGTGATTAAAACGAAGATGCAGTTATACCCGAATGAATTCACAAGCGTTCGTATTGCAGCGTTCAGGGTTTACAAGAAATATGGCGTGTTAGGATACTTCAAAGGCATTGTGCCACGAATGTTGAGAAGGACGTTAGTGACTGCTATGGCTTGGACTGTATATGAAGAGGTAGCATAACTTTTCTTCGAATCTTTTTCACTTTTTATTATTAAGACAATTCTAAAACAGATCACACTAATTATTTAATATATTATCTTTAGGTTACAAAAAGTATGGGGCTTAAATAAAATTGTTTCGACTGGATGATATGCTATAAATTGTTTTGGTATCTCTGTTGGTACGAAAGCTGGGTAAAAGTAAACAATTTATACAAATTGAAAGTCGCTCAGCCAACTATTTACACTTGATGTACAGTATTTTTAGTTTGTATAAAGATTTGATAATAGCAGACAATTGTAGTATAGCAAATATTACTACTATGTACAGTATTTGGATAGAGTATATATCCTACCGCTCGATAATGCATTAAATGATGTATATACTTATTTAATAAATTATACAGTTCCTTCAATAATATACAATGTTATACAATCTCACTGATCCATTCATAATCATTGGGTTCTGATCGTTTTTAGAAATATTTGTACGTCTTTTTTTGTTTTAAATAACCGGATGCTTTCATTGCAGTACTGTTTTATTAATTTCAATTAACAATCTTACGAGTATTACAATGCAAATTATAGATAATTTACCTTGACGTCTGTGTTTTAATATACATATATGTGTATATATATATACATATATACGTGTATACGTATATATACATACAGATAGTTTAAAAGTAACATTTGCATCAAATATGAATAAACTGCTAGTAAAACTGTTTTAAACATATCTCTCATATTTGTAATATAACGTTGACAATGCTAATTAAAAATCGAACTTCATAATACTCTATTTCTCCGTAATCAATTTAAAAACAGCGCGACATGGCAAAAATTAATTCAGGCGTAGTTGTATAAAAATCACGATTTCATTTGAATTTGTAGATTATGCAAAATCTTTACCTTAATATTATATTAAGCAGTGTGCAAAGTGAGCCTGTTGCATTGGTTACATCCCCATGGTATGTCCTCTTTAGTCTGAAAATAGACAATACATTTTTTAGAGATTATGCATCAAGCACTGTTTTCTTCTCATATTAATTTCGATTGTTACCAAACACCTAGATAACGAGTATTTGTATATTATTTGTTAACCTTGCCTTAATATACGAAATAATTAAAAAAAAAGTATATCATACTTCTGTTGGCTACATGTGTGGGAAAGCAGATAAATTAAAAGTGATCATCTTTGATTGTAACATCGAAGACGAAGATAAATTGATCATCTATCGCGAATGTAAAGAACGATATAACAAATATTAATATTTAAAATATCGAGTATTTGAGTAGATTCTTTTCCATGAATAGAATTTCATTCAAACGATGTGACAATGCAAGATGATATCTTCTGTTGAAAGCTATTATTTTTGTAATCTGGTCTTTGTGTCTAGTTGCTTCAAAAAGCAGATTATTAAATGTGTGTACCATTTATTATGAGCAAACACGAATCACACAAATATAGTACACGCATAAAGAACGAGAGTCTTCTATCAAGCCGAAATGAGGACACGGCAAAAAGAATGAGACAAGATACGATTTAAGGGGATCTCCTCGGAGCACCATATACATATATAATACATGATTCCATGATATGTGACCTGTCATCAACCTTAGAATCGATGTACGATGACGCTAAAATATCACGACTCTCTAATTAGAAAATTTGACTGAACTTCGCCTACGTCCTGAGTCTATCAGAACTAAAAATAGCGAAGAAAAATGGCATGCAAAGGGAAGAAGAATATTCTCCATAATACACATGATAAAATATTTCATGAAAAAGTTCCGAAGAAAACACATTTATATGATTTGCGACTATATGCCAACTTATAAGCCCAATGAATTCGTTCGCTTCATCTATCATAGCCGGGACGGCTGTTAAATGAGTATGGTTTTACATATCATCTGGACTATACATGTGGATTCATTGTTCTAAAAAGTTGAATCATTAAAAATTACTCTCTGTTGGACCTATGCAACATAACTTCCCTCGCTAGTTGGTAGACAGATATTAGCTCGGCTTTAAATTGAATAGGCTCCAATAAATCGCAATTAGGGAATAAGGAAAGTAAGAGCAGGAATTTGTTATCGTAACTTTTAAAGCACTCGAGTATCGCTCCAAAATAAATATCACCGTTTTCAAAATGTCTAATTTTCCTAATAAAAGGACATGTTTGGTATTATCATTCCGATATAAATACCTCAGAAATGCGTAGTAGAAGCTAGGATTGTATAGTCACAGTCACACAGGGCACTGTTGTGGCAGTCTACGGAAGTAGGCACTGTTTTCCTCCACTAAACCACTAATTTCTTTTTCGATAAAAAAGCTATGCTGTCGTTGAAATTATATAATTGATTTACCCTATGAAGACATTAAACCGATCAAAGCAAGCATAGGTATACCTTCTCCTATCTTGCTCTGTAGACAATATCTATAATACTACATGATAAGAATACCTTTCGTATGGGAACGACTTTTACTACTCCTCGCTCGACATTACCTCGATGCACCTTTTTTCAGTACTATGTTACATAGAGCAAGCACGTCACTTTGAAAATTAAACGCTGTACAATCAGGTCCATATGAAATTTAGTAAGAGTGTTTCTCCGATTAATAGGCAGGACCAGAGACTGGCTCGCTGTGACTATGCCATTCTTCAAAATTACAGATAATTATCATGTATAAATTATGTGCATCTAATGAAACTCACCTGGTAAAGAACCTGTACAGTAATTGAGACGAATATGGTATATTGTTTAGTGCATACCTGGCTTACTTCTCACTCACTAACCAATCAAGAGTAGTTACTTGTGACTTCGACTTCTAGATCGATGGCGACGACGAGCGTGATGACTCGAGCTTCGATGATCACGAGTTCCTATCATTTAATCCATATCATTTAATAACTTTGCTTTTAATTTCTACATTCAGAACATAATTAGGATAATTTACCTTTATCTCGATGACGTCGATGATTATCATCATCTCGATGTCTCTCATGCTTATCTCTGGATCTGCTTCTACTTCTATGTCCAGCATTTCTAAATACAATATGCAATATTTATATCAGGTATTCAATAAACAATCACTACGCAGTTACCGCCATAGATATAGTTACCTGTGACTGCCTGAGTCGTGTCTGCCTTTGTCATCTTCGCGTCTACGACGTTTATCTCTTTCTCTGTCTCGATCTCTGTCCCTGTCTCCATCTCTTCTTCGTCTATCGAGATCTTCATTAGCACGCGCCCTCTGTTTCCTGTCCTCTTCTCTTCTTTGCTCTTTCTCATCCCGGGCTTTCTCACGTTTACTCTGCAAAGTTGTATTTGTAGCTCTAACATCTTTCATCGCATAAATAATTAATCACAATGTATGCATTGTATGCATCAAGTTACCATGATCTCTTGAAGGGCACTTTTCAACCTGGCGTATCCAACATGCTGTTTACCCATTAAATGATCGTCGATTCGTTGCTGAGCATCGCCTACAATAAGAAATGCACCACACACGTCGCACACCTCCATCTGTTTTTCTTGCGCAGCGGCCAATTCAGCGGTCTAAAACAAATTGTTTCTATATTCACATATTCTTAAAGTTATTCATTCGATTATAGATTGTGTAATATTTACTTGGTTGTAATGACTATTGTCATTAGATTTACGGAGTGTTTCCCGCTCTTCCTTTAACTGGTCACATAATCTCATTAGGCCTTGCGCTTGTTCTACATTGCCTTGTATACCGCTTTGCTCCGCTTCCTCTACCAATTTATTAATTTTCTCAGTTAACAGAGCAATCTGTTCCTCGTTTCTCTGAGTTTGTGCTGGTGTTAGAGTAGGCTATACACACAACAAATATTATTAGTCTTATCATTTATTTGTGTAAACTATTTTGCTAACTAAGCAACTCTTACCGCCTCTGTTCTTCCAATCAGAGCCAAACGTTGCTTTCCCTTAATGATTTTCCTTTCAACTTCGTTCAACATACTTTGACAAAATCTGATGAATTCGTCTTCGTACTGTTGTTTCCGGTACGAGTATGGTGCTTTTTCGAACAGCTCTCTAGCTTCATCATCATGCACACGGGAACAGGCACCCAAATCAGCTCTTGTGTTGACGAATAGGTCATGAGGACAAAATTTCACTAAATACAATTTACAGAACTGAAACGGGAAAAGAATAGAACGTTTAAGATTAAAGTTGATATATATATAGATATATATGTTATGTTCAAATATATATGTATGATTGTGATTCTATATTATGAAAACCAGCTCGAGTTAAGAGCCAGGACCTTTTGTTAGTTTATTTCAAGGGTTTCAACCAACGTGTAAACGAAAAACGATTTTACAATTTTCTGGAATTTTATAGTACCCTAACCCCTTAACGATCACGTAATCGGGGTAAGATTTTCGAGGGCCTACCTCTGGATCTTCCCAATTGAGTTCCTTTGGTTTTTCATTGGGAAGAACGTTTCGATTTCTTCCCATGAGCTCGTCGAGCAAAGCAGCAGCAGCAGCAGCAGCCATATTCCGAAAATCTTCGTGATCGAATGTCGTTTAGCTAGACTACACAAGGATGAATCAATGACGAATGCGAGGCAATAAACGTGTTATTTATTGTTCACGTGAGACGGACAATGAATAACGAGATCGTACGAATCAACTTGAAATCGAGACAAATCGACGCAAGCATTGAGAGACTCAAAGCAACTGACGACACTCACACGTTCTAACCCCGAAGTTTTCCGTTCGGAAGGCAGCAGTGATGCAAACAATATGGCGGCACCTTACACACGAAACATGCGTGAGAGCAAACAATGCTAATTCCAGAGCCGCGACTGTCCAATTCGCCGAACAAGGAATGTTAAACAAATTACGGCCTCCGGTGTATTTCTGTCAACTGTTTCCCGAAATTCTTTTACAGACCAATACTCTCGAAGGAAAAAAAAGAATACAACACAAATCTCATTGCGACGTTCTTGCAACTGCACTTACCGTGTGGTACAAAACACAACATCAATTGCTTTTTTTTTATTAATATGTACATAGGCACACGTGTCTAGAGTTAATGTTATTTCGTGGTAAAAACTGAGAGATGATTTTATGTTTTAATTAGTTTCGTTTACAGATTTTTCTTAACCTTAATGATTAATGGAGATTTTTAGACGGTGATTTGACTGTTTCTCCGCATACGCGCGCCATTTGTTTGAATTTCTTGTTGAATTTGAATTGAAGGTTTCTTGGTTCGTTTATTTAATTTGAATTATTATTACCAGTTAATTATATAATCTTTGCTTCGCGATCGTATTGATGAAACAGTAAGCGCCGTTAAAAGTAACGCAATAACAATTTATTGGTCATTACTGTTATGCTAATATCGATTACACATTACGTGTTAGCGTACCCGCTTATTACATCATTAAAATTATCACTGATCGTTCGCGCGGATAATTATCGAGTGATCTTCTAGATCGACTCAGCCCCCTTAATAAAAACCACAACAAGCTGGTAAATGTAACTTAATGTATCAATATTACTCGATGTTTCGATCACAATCTCGGGAAAATGCTCGATCCGATCTTGATCTAAGGGATTAATCGGTGTTCTACGGATCCATGAATGAGAGCGTGGAATAATTTATATTCTACGATTAATTTCTAATGCGTACAGCTACGATTCACTTGAATAAATATATATAGCAATTGCTATCCCTTACGTTTCCAATTTCGACACGATAATCACGATGATGTTTCAGCCAATGTAATCGATAGACTGGAGATCTTCATACAATTAAATATAAAACAAATCTTTAAAAGAATTATAAGATATACAATTCTATAATATTTAATAGAATATCACATTTTTGATGTACTGACACTGTTTACGAAGAGCTTCGGATTCTGCGTGAAAATGCAAATTCGCATGAAGTTCTACAGTCTAGTAATGAATTAAACGCGACGGTGAGTATGGACGATGAATGATTAATTATTTCAATTGATCCTGCCGATCCTGTTTACTCGTACTCGTCATCATCAGGTCGCACCTGAGGGTATCTCCTCACAGGCTGGTGCTGTTGAGGCTGCGGGCGTCTGTGTTGAAGAGGAATGTTGACTTCCTCAGGGCTGTGGAACACTTGGTTCAAAGGCAGACGGAATTGTGGGAGTCCTGCGGACTGTGGGCGAGCTGATGATGGGATACTGTTCAATGCTGGCTGTGTGCTTGCATAGATCTGCGCAAAAATGATATCGCTGTTTAAATGATATTGCTGTTTAATATTTCATGGATTTATAAGTAGAAAATATATTTTACCGGCTGCGCAGGACGACGAATAGGAGCAGATGGTGTGATCTGATAGTCGCCAACGTGATCGTCAGAATGAATGTCAGCGGGGAAATACCTTTCGCTGTATCTCAATGTTACATTCGGCTTCGTCTCAGCCTCTTGCTGGTTCAATGGCTTGTAGAGATATTCATTGACGAAGTGATACTGCGAACTCTTCTTGCAGCTTATGTCACCGCTCGGTGGCATGCAAATCAAGTGAACCTGCGAGAAAATATATACAATTAAACTTTCAAAACGTCAGACAAAGATTAAGAAAGTTTCTTGCTAATCCAAGGAGTGTAAATTGCAAACTATTGCATTTACTTACGGAAATTACGCGAGCTATGAACTTTACCAATTATTTCCAGATCCCGAGTAGATTTATCCGTGAATTGCATTGTAATTTCTAAATTTGATTTTATGAGCCGGTGGAATGTGAACTGTTAGGCCTCGAAGTACTCCAGGAGAAAGGGGTTTCCACGGTTCTTCTGTTTTCATTTTTTCCAAGCCGAGAAAACGGGCGTGGACTGATTATCCCGGAAACGCGTAACGATAGTCTGGTATCAGGAAACCGATCGCGCGATTTATGATTGGCCTCAGCTGCCCGCTGGTTCGGTACACGAAACCGGAAACGACCGGGTGAAAACGTACATCGGAGGTGAAATTTACTTATCAATGGCATTCGAGGCCTGTTAATTGTACCGACAGAACGCGACGTTTATTTTCACGGGCACTTTCACTTGGCCGGGGTGGTTCAAGGAAAAACGATAACGCTCGTAGGATCGTTGATCGAAATGGCTATCTATAAACTTGACTTGGCAACGAGTAAATGTACAGAACTGATCGGAGCTGCGCCATTGCTGAATTTACACGACCGCGAGAGCAAAAATCTAGTATGTCGGTACATCTAGTTATCCGTGATCTCTGAATCTTTTAAAGATGTTTCTTAATTGACAACTGTTGTAACATTCTCGTTTATCTTTGTAGGCTATCATTTGAAATGATTGATTGGTTTGATTGTTATAGAACTGATACATTTTATTGTTCAACAGTTCTCATCATTCCAAGCACTTTCTCTGCGTATTTGTAATTCGTTATTGTTTCATATGCTAGAATACGTTTATGAAATCGCAGAATGATTTCGCAGTATGAAATACTAATAGGAATCTAGATCCTACTGCAGACAAAATAAAAATTAAAAACATTATATATATTTTCCCTAAAATATTAATTAAATTTAATCTAAGAAAATAGAGTCGATATCTTCTATTATGGTATTTTGGGATGAAGCTGCGAGCTGTGTAGCAGTGATCGAGAACCTGAAGATGTAGAATGTAATAAAAAATGCCCAATTACCTGATGGAACGTGAATCCTTCGGGGCAGATCCAGGAGTGCTTCGCGTTGTCCTGGCAATAATGGAAGACCTCGCAGTTGAGGTCCTCGTCAGCGTAATACCCTGTCTGCTTGTTCACGCAATCGAATTTGCTCTGAGGCAGTAGAAGAGTCAGACGATCGGGCTCCTCCTTTTCTTCGAGTTCCTCAGCCTCGGCCTTCAACCGTGGAACAACGAACTTAATAACACCGTGAAAATTACTATCGTCCACGGGGAAGAGAAAGGCTTACGTAAACCCGCTTCCTAATTCCGACATTTCTCGGAACGATAACTGGAGCAGCGAAATTGGCTCGACCGCAAACGATCATTACTTAATTTCCCGATGATTATTCCACCGCGACAATCGTTCGAAGTAGCGATGATAAAAGAAGCAGAATAGAATTTCGCGAAATCATTTCTGCAGAAGAAACTGTAACGTCTGGCGATTACGCAAAAGCCTCGCGTTGTGTGAAACCGCGAACAATGGATGTTTCTTCGATCGCTTATGAAAATTACGTAACAACCGAGATTCGGTGAAAGGATTTCCCTCGGTGCTGAATTTACTGCTAATGCGAGACAATAAGCAGCTGATCGTGATTAGGCTGCGGATCTCCGTGCAAAAATTGCCTGCGTCAATCGTAAATTCTAAATTGGGATCAGGCAGAAATTTTCTTCCCTTAACTTAAATCTTGTGCATCGATTTAAATAAGAGAGGAGTTCGATAAAAATTGATCTTGATAAAATTCGCGGTCTAACGATGATTCAATGGCTACCTGAGACTGTCCACCACGAAGAACGCCTCTCGGGGGTCCGTTCACTCTGATGGCTCCTTGGTCCAACGATGGTTTGCGATACAACTGAAAAAAAAATAAACAATATACACGTGTGATTATTTAAGAAATCGATTCTCTCGTATATGGAACCATCGACGAAGGTTCACGCGCCTGTTACGCAGCTGCAAGGGAATGAACTCGCCTCAGACGGTACTTCGAGGCAACCGGTTATTTTTACGTAAGTCCTTACATAACGTTGTAACGTAATATTATATGATCCAACTTCTTTCATCGGGGCTAATAATATTCGAAATTGGAGCAGATCGGAAAGCGAGAACGTTCCAGGCGAAAGGGAAAAGGAATTCGCTGCCAGACTGCGGGTGTTTATGTAAATCGACGGCTCTGGGGACCGGTCGATGAAAATAGGATATTATTGACTCGCTAATCGCTTCCGCAGGATGGGGAAGAGGAATTGGAGCTGCGGTCGACGGTACAATTTTGATTTAGATAGTTCCAGTTATCCATTATTATTTACCTTTCTCTTAATTACTGAGAATATTCCCTACATATTTAAATGCAGTCTAAAAGACCCATGCAAAACTGAACTCACAATGAATAAAGTATGATTGCAAAAGTTTACGACCAATTTTCAAAGACCTCAACACCTTCGAACCACGCAGTTTTCACAAAACAGAGATCCACCATTGGGTGATAATTAGAAGTTACAGATAATGGTGATGACTACATAATCGATCAATAAATGATATAACTGTTGTATAGCATTGATTTTAGCTTACAGGTTGCTGGTTGCCAGGGGCCCTGTAAGCCGGGGTGGGCGTGGGCGTGACAATGTTGTCCTCGTAGCTGTTATCGCGGAATCCTTGACCCCCAGAAGCATAAAGAGGTCCTAGACTAGAGGACTTTCCAGGATAAGGCACCCTGCCATCTAGATCGTAAGAAGACTGAGCTGCTGCGGTGGCAGCCAGCGCTGTTAGACACAGCCACAACATCCTGGAAAAGCGAAAAAATACATTTTTACCGTACACAGTTCCAATGACTGATCCTCGATCGATCATCTATCCTTCCACTGCCTAGAATTACGGCGCTCGGTGCACTTTCTCGCGGTACCAAATGCTATGTTACAGGTGGACGTGCGCGGACCTCGAGAGAAAGCAACCTTGGCCATTGACATCTTCCATAAAACACACGCATTACGTGGAAAGCAACGATGCAGCAGATCGATTCGAAATGGGGATCATCCGGATAGATCAGTGAAATCGTGTAATCCCCAGGATAGTGGAAAAATCGATTAATCCGCTGTGGTGACCCGTAAACGCATCACGCGGAGATGATTGGCTGTTTAGAGACTTGCTCGATGACTACTTCGATTGATTCATCTTTCACTTTTGTGCGTCTGTATGATTCCATCTGGGGAAGACTATTAGATTGCCGATGGGAGATTAGCCTGTAAATAGCTCGAAGAGATTGATAGGCTGTACTGGAGACGCTGAAGAATTATGACCTATTGTGAATTGTCTTCGAAAATCATATTGCTAGCCATTATTTTAAATGCTGTATCCGTATGTATGCACGTTTCAACGAGCTATTCATTTGCTTCTGCAAAAATGCTGCTGCTTTGTCTATTGTCCTAACCAGACGGTTGAAGTAAAACGTTTGATTCACGCTAAAAGTGTTTACTTTAAGACCTTCAAAAAGTCACTGAAAAATTAATTCCACGTTGTTCCCAATTCTTATCAATTAATTTCTAATAAATTAACTGAATAAGCAGAAGAAAATCCTGTGGAAAATTTCTTTTTATCTAGTCCTTTGAAATTGAATGTACAAGCGCGACGTAATCGTTCGGCTAATTTCAATTCAACAGCCCCGCAGGCGCTGTTTAGCTCCTTCTTTCTTCCCCATCTGATTCTCTCGAATTAATTGATCGTCACGGTTGAACAACCGTGAATAATTTCGACTTAACGACCAGAAATTATTCTCGATCCGCTCGCGAGATTGATGATCGCGATCTAGGTGGTTAAACGGTTAGCGGCGGTTTCACTGTGCGCAAAAAAGGCCGCTCGTAAAGAAGACAACCGGCTGAAGAGAGAAGCCTCCGAGAGTCACGTCTCGGAAAAGTGATGCATCACGGCGATTAGCGAAACGCAGTTGCAGGTGTCCGGAGGAGAAGTGCAGCAAAAGTGTGCCGAGAGCAAGCGTGCTTAATGTCGATGACCCAGAATTATATTCGAGGGAAAGAGGGCCACGGAGAAATGCAGTGAAATGGCGTAATCGTATTCCGAATCGAGCTCGAGGCTTGTTCGATTTTTTGCTGGACCGGTTGCTGCACTTTTCTGCACCTCGGGCGATTACTCTCGATACGGTCAACACGGTTTGCACACGTTTGCGCACGTTTGCACATCCCAATAGGTTTTAGTCGATGCTGCGAGCCACGAGACAGGTTGGAAAATAGTTCATCCGTGGTGACGGTAAAATTAAGTGAAATTGCATTTTTATGGTGGAACGAGATACATAGTATATTAGGCGTTGCGCAACTTGTTTCTCGTCGTGATATGTAGAGAGCTTCGAAAGTTGAACCCCATAGAACCGATCGGCTCTATGCTGATTAGAGTGCAGTTTTGATTACAGGATAAACGAGTCGAACGGTTCTTATCTGCTGCGACTATCTCGCTTTTTGGTATATGATTATCGACGGGTTGGATACGAACGACTTTTCTTGGAACGCGCGGAGAAATTAATGTCGTGCGAACGAAGAGAAGACCGATAGAGTATGCGCAGCATCCTAATTGTTTGGTTTCCGGCGGTCTCTCATTGTTTGCCTCGGAAAGGAAGACCGAGGCACATCATCGTGGAAAGCACCATAACTTTCTAAGCACGTAAAACACGGACGGCGGTTTCACGATTCGCTGAAGACATCTCATTCGTAACGGTGCGATGATGTATCGCGGGGAGATCCGGCGCTTTCGATAAATTTGAAAGGCCTCTCTGGAGAGTGGACCTCTCCGACACCGTTTAGATCCCCCCGCGTTGATAAAAAGGAAACCTCTGCTGAGCGTGACAAATGTGCTGGACAGTGAAAAACAGGGTACACACCATTTTGTCGAGCAAACGTAAAAGCGAAACGCAACTATCCAGATGCACGATCGGAATACTTTCTTACGCGTTTCCAACGCGGCCACCACGCCGACCATCCGCCAATTTTTTGGCGGCGGCTGCGGGCGAAAGTCTGGCAGCGTTTCTTTCGAAATAATAGTCAACCGGTGTGACAGTGGGTGCTTAAAGGTTTCCTGCTCTTGGCGACAAAGGTCGGAGGTAATCTGCTTGTTCCCGGTGTCGGGAGACATTTTACGCAACCTGACTGCGAACCTAATGCAGATTATGATGAGCCTGCCGCGATTAACGCGCTTCACGTCACTTGTATAGCTCGGCTGAGTTTGAAAAATGTTTATGAGCTGTGAGGATGTAATGAAAAGTGCATTTCAAAATGTCTATGTCTTCGTCATTTATTTTGTATCTCCTTTTATTAATTAAGTGTTCCCTTGACGGAACTCTGTTTAAAAGGATGGATATTTAAAAATTCACGAAATTAAAATTATTTTAAGTGAACTCTCCATCGCGGCCGAAGAATACAGTGGGCTGGATCGTAACATTTTACTGTAACTCTTCAACCATAAGAGTATATACCATTACAGATTACAACACATTGAAATTTGAACAAAATCCGGAACAGCAGTTCGAAAAGTATTCTGAACCAATTTGACGTTGGCCTACCCTACAATTATGTTCTTGGTGTAGTCATTTTCGTCCTCATTGGGTCAGACTTGGAGAATCGTAAGTAGTCGTATATGAAATGGAGGAAGCGAAGGAGGTCTAAAAGTTTGGCGTGCATCAAGTCAGCCTGCCCGCTTATGGGACGAAATGGTTAATTATTGGGTACAGGAAAATGCGGTTGCTGGTTTTAATGAGCTGTCCCGGCTTTACTTGTTAGGCGTAAACCAGTGAACCGGCCGATCGTTAAGAGGTGGACACGGACTCGATCGGTAGCTCGGGTGAAAGTGAGAGGGCCTGCGTGTAAAAATGGCATCGACTTGAGAGAGAAAAAAAGGGGGAACGTATCTGTATCGGGTGTTGCGAATTGAATTATAGTGTGTACGCATGCAGATCGCGAAACAATATCGTCCAAGGTCCGCGCGGAGAACGGACGGGCCGTGGAGGGTCCAAGACGAGGATCCTTCAGAAATTCGATCGGGCTCCTTTCGTGATCTATATATCTCGAATCAGTGAAGATCGAGAGGACGTCTCTTGTGCGTATACATAGATCCACTAAAAAATTAGTCTAAACATTACTCTCGAGTCACCGAACGCACAAATGCGTGTCAGGAGAGTGAAAACTAATTCACTTTTTCTAACCGATCCCGAGAGAAGCATCAACGAAGATGCAGCTTTCTAACAGAAAGTGCATCAGAAATAGAGTAAGAAAAAGAAACCGCGAAGTTAGGGGTGCCGCATACCGTTCCGCGGTCGAAAGCAGTGTCACGCGGAAGCTTTACGCGAGCCGTCCTCGAGGCGTGTCCTTCTCGCAATAAAATTGCAAATGGCGCCCGCTGGAAGCTGATCCGGCGTGGCGGCGGGTCCGCAAAGAAAGCAATTGCATAATGAAAAAAGAGATAGTTGCCAGGTAACTACAAACGAGGGGAACGCGGCTGTATAATATAATCAGTGGAGGGCACACGTAACTGGTCGGCCGGTTCTCCGTCGAGCACTTAAGGAAATCTGGAGCAGACTTTACGGTTCAGACAACATTTTTCAATTCGGTGGACCAGAGCCGACGGTATTCATCATGTATACTCAACTTTTACTCGAAGCGTGTCATGCTCCAGTGAATGAAACGGCACAGAATTTTAAGTATTTGGCTGGGAGACCTCGTCCTTCAACGCCAAAAGCTCAATTATGCAACCTCTTCTTCAAACAAATATTTACAAATCCCTTTATCTTCGTGAATTTATCGATTATTTATAAACGATCAAAATGTACTCTACTCTATTTTCAAATAATCACCATTAATTCCTATGCATCTACTTCTTTTTACAATTAATAAATTGTAATTTTCGATATGTAGGCTACATGATTCGAATTTAAAATACAGTTATAATTGATTGATTGTGGAGTCAAGAATTAATTTGTACACCTATAATAATTTCTCAACTTTTATTCACTAAAAGACTCTGGTTTTCTTTCTAACAATATTATCTTTCTGGAGGAACAGGGGCATTGGTTTTAGCTTCCTTCTACAGCTAATTGAAGTTACAAAAGTGATAACATGTTAGAATATTTACAGCTTGATTCGATTCAATTATTAGTTACCAGACTTCGGATTTTCTGCATTTATGACAAAAAGAGTGGCTGTAATTTTAAACATTAAGAAAACTAACTCGAGACCCACTCAAATTTTTAAAAGAAGAAAAACGTTCCTTAGTGGCTGTTGTTATTTTAGAAAATTTGCAGTGTACTAACTATCCACTGGCTTAAACACGGCCATTTATGAGTTTTCATTCGGTCACCGTAAAATTTCAAAGGGAAACTCGTTCAGTGGGCGTACTAATATTATCGTAAACCTTCCCAAGTAATTGCAAGAGTCACTGTTGCAACATTCAATTAAAAATTCATGAATTCCTCGGCGCAGTTCCTGATCGCCCTCGCACAACCGGTTCCTTTTCTAAGGCACGTGCCATAAGTATCGACTCCACCAAGCATAACGGCGTTAATCTCGCGAATTCTGATCTATCCGCAATTTCTCTGGAATCTCACCAAATGAATTTTTCCAACCGACCTTCCACACGATCGACCAATAAAGTACACTAATTTTCCACAGGAGAGAAACATCGAGAAGAAGAAAGATGCTTCACTTGCACTGTTCGTCACTGATTTTCCACGTCCTCTCGTCAACCACCCCTCTATAGTTTTTCTGTTTCATTTTTCGAAAACGCTGATTTTTTTTCTTCTCCACCCCCACTTACCTGTCAACGACCAAGGTAGAGGAGCAACAGCACGACGAAACGATTGACAACGCGCGAGCTTTATCTTGGCCGGCCGGTTCTTCATTCTCTTATATAGCGTGTCCCGCTGAAAGTTACCTCCACCAGGTGATATCTGGATCCGACGTTAGGGTTGTTGGTGGGAGAACACACGTAACGTGGATTCGTGCTGTTCGCCGAAAACCCTAAACCCGCCAAACAATGGGACACTCATGAGCTTTCGTCGACGTGCTACACATAAAAAACATAATTGCGATCGTTCGGACACTCCTCGATCGGATAATTTAGTGCGCGGTGAGGTGAAACGTGTTTGACAAGACACGAGATGAAGCGAGATACCCGGCGTGCGCAATCGACGATCATAAATCGTCGTTTGCGACGGTAATTGTCGGACAAGAATCGCAAAATTGATCTCCGGACGTTTTGCGAACGCTGCCGTTCCGACACTTTTATTGGTTCTTGGAAGAAGTGCAATTTTTGAGGAACGAGTTTTCTAATCACTGTATTTCTTAAATTTGTTAAGAAAATTAAAGACATCAATCCCTCAGATTCTGGCAAGATAATTAAGTAGGGTGTTACTTCGAGAACAGTAGAAAGAATAAGGTCTTTACAAGAAGAGACTTTAAAAACATTTTTAAATATTAACAACTGTAACTCCTCAATATTAACAATTGGAAGAATCGGCCGTGAAAGAGTTAATGCACTCGGAGCTCGATGAATCAAAATTTTCAGGAGCCTGCTCCAGAGACACGTAATGGGGGTGCAAATGAAAAATCCGAGAGCCACGTGGAATGCAGGGTGAAACGCAGCAGCGTGTTGCAACGGTGGACACCGCAAGGAGTTTGCACTTTCTTGGTAATGATTTTGACAGATGTTAAATAGACTCGAACGATGCTAATCGTCGAGCAATTTTCTTTTGATTCGGTTTTCAACGAAGCAGCAAGGATTGCTTCATTCCTCTTCGTTGTTTCCTTATTCTCATCAGCTTTTACGAGTTCTAGATACGATGAATGCGGTGTTTTTTGAGGAACTGAAAGTCGAGATGGAATTTTTGTAATGTAGTGTTTACAGGAACTTTCGTAGCCGAGAAAAGGAAAATGAAGTGAAATTCTCGGGAAGGCGCTCAGTTCTTCTATCAACTGGAAAAATCTGATCGGAAGCGGTTGAAGAAACTGAAATTACGTTGCTGGAGAGAAATTCGAGTGCATGCAAAACAGCGAAGCTGCGCACACTGTGAAATTCAATCGACTTTGCGCTGAGCGCGATACTATACCTAACTTGTGATCGAGGAAAGTGAAATGGCAAATTATCACAGCAGCATCTGAATAGTATGTACATACCACCACACATTTTTCTGTGAGTGTCTATACACATGTAAAATGAATTAACATTTCTAAATTTAATGCTCCATAATCTCAATTCTGCTATCTACTCGAAACTCGGACAAAGAAAATTAACAAAATAATAATCAGACTTTTAAGTTTCGTATTTAATTAACTGTGTGAAGATCTCCTTTTCTGTATGCACGAAATATAGACTGCGGATTTTTATGTAAAATTCTTCCCTAATAATTTCAATAAGCTGTAAACAGTATTTTTAAATTCGTTAAATGTTTCGACGGTTTTGCATCTACTCATTTTTATTATAAATGCATAAAATTTGCCGTCTATTTATAAGAATGACTAAGGTCTTTAACAAATCTATTTTAATTTGATCAGTAACGCGTTTAAATCAGAGCACGAAATTTGATCTTGATCTCACTTTAATAAATTATAGAAACTGCACGAGAATTCGCAGTCTATTAACAATGTTCCGAGGTCTACAAGAAAAATAAGCGTTGAATTTATTGCACGCTCGACGAATGCGATTCTTACATCACAGTCGCGGCCTTTCGATACTTTTTACATCGATACACACAGACCTTACACATCATTTCCGCAAAGCACATATCTTTCACGGGAATAGGATCGAAACGAAATTGGGTCCGAGCAGCTTTCTACCATACGAAAATTTCCTTTCGGTAGTAGGTCGCCGTATCTCAGCGTTAAATTTTTACGCGACTGTTAAGACTTTATTTGCATTCGGGGAACGTGCCTTCAATAACGATTGTGCATCGATCGACTTTTATTTCGGATTTTGATCGCGAACCCGGGCGACTATTCGATTTCTTCGACACCTTGTTGAACAAGTCGTCCATAGAATTTTTATTTCTACTAGATCCAACGAAAATTACATTGAATTTATTAATAGTAAACAATCAGGTGTTGATAGTGAATCTTTATTTTCCATATCCATCGGATCTGACCTTGTTTCCGTCTTCATGCTTCCCCATATATGCACTTATATGTTTTAATTGCATTTCTCTTAAATTGTGTTTTGCTCTGCCATTGAAATCTCGAAAGTAGGTTGGCTAATTCAATTACACGCCTTTCACAGAATGAACAGTTTAATTGTATACACAATGAAATACTGCAGTTTTGCTTCTATCGTAGCAGTAATTAAACGATTAGGATTATCGTCAATCTTAAGTCATCCAATCTGTCATCACTTAATCTGATTAATTGAGCATTACAAGATCAATTGTACAATCCAACAATTCTAGAGCTATTTATTTTAACAATGGTGCTCCGGTGATTTGTCAACTCAGAAGAAAGCACTAAAATGCAACAGTGTCGGGAAATTCGGGCATTGCGTAGAAAAACTTTCGATCTCTTTTCTCGGATTTCTTTGACTCGTCGAATTCAACGCGCTGCTTAGCGTGTAATTTATTGAAATCGTATGGAAACAGATCGCTCGAACTTTCTTTCTTGCGGGCTCGCCTATCGAAGGTCATTGTTTTCACCTGACGGAAACCGAGATCCCTTTTCGATTGACGCGATCGACGAGATCGGATGTCTCGCACGCTTTCTTCCAGTTCCTTTCTTTTTCGATCCGCGCGTCGAAGCCTTTTGTTATCGACGAATCTCATGCTCCACACACGAGACTGAAAGTTTAGACGGAACACCCGGAGCAAATGCCACGACGAAACGGTGAATCATTTTGCTACTTTCTACGAATTCGAAGTTGGATTAAACTAACTGAGTTTCACACATTAATCTAATAAATAGACCGTGACCATGCAAATTTCGATTGTTCGGACCTAATTGACGAAATCAGGAACGACACAGAGGCTTAATACGTTAATCACAGCAATCTTCACATAAAATGCGTGTTAAAATATTCAAAACTGAAAGTTTATGTGTACATTTATAGAAGTATACCATTTAGTCGGAGAAGAGAATTTATTCTGGAAACTGTTGTTCATGTTGCGCCACCGAGTATATTCTTAAAGTTATTTACAAGCGGTTCATTGCCAAAGGCAAGCGAACGTCAAAAACGAACAACGGACACTCTCGTCAGGTCCGTCGCCGGAAAAATTTAAATAAACTTGATTCACTCTTGTGGCATTTACCATTTTTATTCCGGCACATCTCTTACAATTCTTCGGATAAATGTGCTGCTTTCGAATTATTTGTCGCTTTTTCTCAGATTAATACAGTGTCCCGAGTTTATATCAATCTTATCACGTTACATAAGCACCCAGTTAGATAACGCTTCAATCTACAACTTTTTCAGCTAAAAATCGAACATTTCAGTCTCGGTCTCTCGGTTTTCTGGATGTCATTGACATTGCAGTACAGCCGAAGCATAAAACGATCGTAGAACTGCGTTCCCCGATAGAATTTGTCGTTCGAAAGGTCCGCTTCAGATCGGATATCCTTGAGAATTCTATCTCGTACTGCCATCGAGCAAATCACTTCGCAAAACTTTTTGAAATTGTCCCCTTCTTGTTAGAACGGGTTCTGCCCACGCGTTTCGTTCGGCACTTTGTTTGAAGGGCCGAACCTTCGCGAACAATACGCCGAATGATTCGCTTTAAGACTGCATACATTCCACGGAAAACCGTGGTCGTTCGGTAGAATTAAATTCTTACTGACCACAAAACCGGTTTCTGGTAATTGCGAATGAATTTAGACCAAGTTGAAGAAAATGGTTTCTCCCTTGTAAGACACCGGCAATTTTACACTTCGACGGTGTACTTTCGTAATTGATAGTTTCCTGCGTTTCTGCGGGCCTCCATTTTCAACAAATGGCACCAATTGCTTCGTTTCTGGAAGATAAAAATACATCGTACAATCGGTCAATTTTTATTTTGCATTAAAGTCTGCAGTCCAATTGTGAATTAGGAAGATTATTGTTCTCGGAGGTTAAAAAAGTCGTTGCACTCGTTCCAGAACACTGGTTCCGATCAAACGACAAATATTTGGACGCCGCAAACGCGTGGACGCGTAAGAAATACTTTCACCGACGGTCAGACCCACGGGAGAAAGTGTGTTTGCCCTCTGTTACGCCCCTGTAATATGCAAATGAACGATTAAAAAAGAATATCAAAAGAAATGCGATCCCATCAGAGATTAAGCGATGTTCGATTATTGTATTCGATTACTTCATCCTGCCTTGCACTACGAGGTTTCTCGGATGCACCTTGCGTATTGGTAATCGTTACCGATTCAGGTGAACGACCTTCACCTGCATAAATACTTGATGCAGGTGAATTTTTCATTCAGAACATCAAACTCCGTTAGCGTCAAACTATTTTACACAATTCATTCGCATTTGTCGCGATCATTTTATCCTATTATTTGTGCTTTATTTAACTGTTCAAAAAATTATTACATATTTTGGAATACAATATTTCAGAAATTAAAATGATCCTAGGACTTTATACTCTTTGCAAATATATGCACGATATCAACTACAAGTCGTACGTAATCTCTCTAATAAAAAAGCGTTTTTTAACTATAACTAATTTAAGGAGCCTAAGAAAAGGAAGTAGTTTTTCTGGAGGAGGTACGAACATCGCTATAATGTTAGAACCAACTATAAGGAGCTGATATTGCATCTTTATCTGCTATTCTCATACAAATTGGTACAGTTTTGCAACTGTCAGAAGAAAGTCCCCTTTCTCCACGAAAGTTGCTCCTTTTTTCTTTGCAAAAAATTATGCAACAGCAGTTTCGCGTGAATAGAGACATTCTCCTCTCGAGTCCCGCGGATCTAATCCGACATGTTGCGAGGAGTGTAATAATCTTTTCCGAACGCCTCAAGGACAATCGCAGCTATTACTTTCTTAGCTAACAGACAAGAATGCAAACCAGATGAAATTAATCTTTGCTACGTTTTCAGTGGAAAAGTTTCGATCACTGGGCAATGCGTTGATTTGTTGCAACATGCGATTGTGGAAATCGAAAGTTCGATGCCGTGGCCTGTATTATTATTAGTGTTGTCTTCACTTTCTTGCTTGTTTATTGAATGAATTGTGAAATATAGAGCAAAATCAAGACCTTCTTTAACATTACATATATTATTTTCTGCTGTCGAATTATTTGAAATGAAATATATAGAAGATAAGAAATTCCCGAGAGAATTTTTGTTTGCAAATTGCGGTTTCACTCGTGAACGTGTTTACAAAAGGTGATAGATTATTGCATAATGCATGCATACCTGGACTCGATAGCATATTTCTGAAACAAGTAGCTCAGGGAACCAGTATGCGTTTATATATGCGCAGAAACAAGTGTAAATGTTAAACTGTTTCTGCGTCTGTACTTCCTGCTTTTAAACTAGTATACTTTCGAACCTGCGAGATGCAATTAGACTATACATTAACGAAAATTAACATTTAGTATCTTTGCACAGTCATTTTCTATGTTGCATCTATTTTTATAGTCGATATACGTAATTAAATGATACACTTAACTGGCAATGGATTTTATTTTGCCGAATGCAGATTCATGTAAGTATAAAGATTAGATTGATAAAAAATCGTTTTATGTAAGACCATTGCGAAAAATAACGTAAACATGATAAATATTACGAAAGTCGTGAAGCTGCGGCAGAAATTAAATCATGTTTGTGACGTGAAAGAATATATATAATTAAAACATTTCAGTTCATGCTTGTTCGATGTAGTAAGAAATAAATATTTGAAGCAGGTGTAAAGAAACGAAAGGGTACAGGAAATTATACGGAAATATATCTTGATACTATACACATGTACAGTTATAGTAATAAATACAGAGTTCGTCCGATAGTTTATACATATATTTCTATCTAAAGTTGATCACGATCTCACATCGATCTCCCTTAACACGTAAAAATACTTTTTATTAAAATAGAAAAGATCAGTCGTTTTTCAGTCCGCACTTTCGAATGCATCATCGATCCACAATGTGCCGAAAGTAATCACTGGAAACAATAAATGAGTGCTTTATACAATCTTATGGCCGGTACAGTTGGTCGCTAAAACCTACACACACATGGAAAATTTCGGACATTCATTTGTTTATTAATCAAAATTATACAGATTTCGATAAAAATCAAGAATATTTTTAAATTTACCAAAGTTTTGGTCAATTTAACGATACTATGCAACAAATTTGACTAATATAAACACGTCTCTCTTGAAAATATAGTAAAAATCATCATTTTTATAGAATCTATCCAATTTTAACTAAACGTACATGTCCCAGCTTCGAAATTTATCAAGTGGATGTACGTTTTAGCCACAAATTGTACATGCCGTGTTTTCACCATCGACAGTATGATGCGAGACAATAAATGCTCTGTAATAATCACGTGTGGTATAACCATACTCTGCTATCCCTCTATACATACTTCAATAAATAATACACTAACTATGGAAATGAATCTTTTTCTAATAATCATATTTCCCGTAACAGACAACCGTGCAAAATGTAAACGAAACTACTTGAATTTCGTCCACAAACGGAGCTCAAGACATTGCTAGTAGTTCGACGACTCGAGACTAGAGAATTCTTTACATAAGTAATTCAAAGATGTATGTATACAAGGTGTCTCCAAATTCCTTCGACATCCGGAAATAGGAGGTTCCAAAAATGCCGTCCGCGGCTTTATTAACGAAAAACACGGACCAATCATAGTGCGAATACAGCGAACGGAGTCCAACTCGGTTAGTGTGGCGTCGCCGTAGGCCGAGCCAGAATCAATCCGCCGTTGCTGCGCTCTGATTGGTCCGTGTTTTCCGTTAATAACTCCTAAACAAAGCAGCGGGCGACATTTTTGCAAAGGGAAATGTCGCTTGAAATTATCTCAGCAACCTCCCATTTCCGAACGTTGAATGAATTTTGGGACATCCTGTATTGTAAGATTCTGGTAGTGTATAGAAACAGACACATAGTGATACTATGATCTAGTGACGTGTGTGTAAGGTAAATTCTCGTTTCGAATTACATTAACAATACGTTGTGTTATCATATATTTTAGTCGCGCATCGACTTTGGTCACGTGGTCTCGGAGACTTTTCGAGATCGAATAACTTTCTTATGCTTCACTGGCTCTGCAGTACTGTCGTTGTCAGACATCGACGAATCCCTTAACGTTTTTCTACCACGTCCTACATTCTTTTCTTCGTTTTCAGACCCGATAGATTCCCTATTCGACTTTCTCCTCTGACGCTGAGGAATTTGATTTTGAACCTCCATCGCCTCGCGGAGATGCTTTCGTTTCGCTTCCCAAAACATTTCTTGCCTTTGTGCTATTTCCGGATACCTATAAAAATGTATGCACTTTAAAATGTCCTTTACCATAGAAATAAAATCTTTTACGATAAATTACCTGTCTATGAAGTCTTTAGTAGGTGGAATTGCTAATCGCCATCCCGTTTTAGGTTCGTGCGTCGCTAAGTTTGTAAATATTTCATTAATTTCATCAGGTGGTAATTTAACTACGGATGAAATTGTTTTTCTATGTAGATACTCGTGTTCCGTAAAGGATAATAACTGAAATTACAGATTTTCATTAGCATTTTAAACAGTGTAATAAAATTTAGAATCATTTATGAAATTGCTAATACTTACAATATAGTCCCTAGCCCTGCACATTAGATCGGCAGGAATGCCATTATGCGAGGATATACTCTCCTTAGGATATATTAATTCGCTATTTACGACCCAATTACCTTGCACTAAAACAGCCACCTGTTGTAAGTATTTTAAGACAGCCGCTGTCTCTTGATCCGGAGACAAAATCGACCGCAACTGTACAAATGATATAACTTTGGCTGCAAAGAATTTATTCGAATCAGCACAAATCACTCCAATTAATTAAGACTAGGCGTGTGCGAGAACCAGGAAATGTCGGGAAATTTCGAGAATTGTCTCGCACACTTCTAACGAATATATATCTTAAGGTTGCTAACCATCTTTCAGAAGAGTTCTTATTTGATCCAGAAGAGGTAATGTCCTAATATAATTAAGGGATGTTATACTATTAGAAATATCTGTTCTCGAATATGGTTCTTCTTTCACTTTTGGCGCTAATAATTCTAAATATTGTTGGTTCGTCAAATTTAATGTATTTACAGTTTCATCTGTTGCAGAGCAAAACATTTCCAAACGTGCCAGCTGAAAATAAAAAAATATACATATTACAACATGACTACTAATTTTGAACTTAACTATATAACTAACTGGAGATCGTATCAACCTCTGCTTGATTACTATTTGCAGGAATATACTTTGTATGAATCCACCTCTCTTCCAAACTTTTCTTGGTATGATGTTGAAAAGATTGCTCTTGCATTTTTTTCATAAACTCTGGTTTCTGTCTGGCAAATGTTACATTTACTTGTTTTGGGCCTTCTTCTTCTTCTTCTAATTCTATAACATTCAAAATTATTGCCATTAACGTAACTTACATTCATAAGTATGTATTATAAATACCTTCTCCCATATTTTTGGCTTCATCTCTGACACGTTTATCACTTTTATCAAGATAGTTGAACTGTGGACGCATTTGAACAACCCCCCTAAGTGGTGTCAAATGTAATTCTCCATCTTGAAAAACACCAACCGCGTAATTAGAGCAGTTCGGTAATGCTCTCGAGGACTGTAAAACTGTTTTGTCCATTAAATGACTACAACATGAATAAATAATGTAAATAAACCTTATAGGAAAATTTGTTTTAATTCTATTTTGTTAAATACCTATCGAATTCTTTCTCATCCTCGTCTTGATCACTCTTTGCATCGCCATCTGCATTGAGTGCAATCTGTTCACCTTTACTTTGGTCATAATTAACGCTATGCGTATCTATTGCTACTTCTATCAGCACCTCCTGGTTCTGTGGTTTTATCAAGGATTTTAAGACAGTTGCATTGTCATAGCCATCTTTAGCAGGTCGGATAGGATATTGGAAAATAAAGAGTTTGTCTGCAAGTGTTTTCGAGAGAAACACTGGAATCTAAAAAAATGTCACGTATTTCATTCTTTCTCTTCTACAACATAGACATGATTTTCGCCTATCTTCTTCTTTCTTTCTTTAATGTAACTGTATAAAAGAAAAATATATATTCGAATAATAAATGAACTTTCTCACAAGGTTCATCCAAAACACTACCTTGAGATATCTATCAATTATTAAATTACAAGGTAATTAATGTATGATTATAATTTGGAAATTTATTTGCATATCATAGAAATAAAATGCATTTGTTATACAAATGAAAAAATGTATTGAACATCGTAAAATAAACCATAAAACAGTTCGAATACATAACCTTCAACTACCACGTTTCATGAGACAATGTGAAATACAAGTATGAAAGTGAAAATTGATATACGAACCTCTTTAACTACTGGATCATTTTCATTTTCCATGGCGTTAGCGTTAGATATTCAAACAATCTTTACTTTTCACTTATCACTCGAAATTGTTCGAGTACATATATTTCGATGCAAACACTGATTTCTATACCACGTTTTTGAAGATACTTGAGATGAAGCGCTAGTGAAGATAATATCAGATAACTATAGCTATACATACGCGCTATAGATAGATAATACCACGATAACATATCTAGCAGCTTCTTGCATATCATTACAATTTATTTAATATTGAATAATAACACACTTGCGCCAGCTGCGTAATAATAATTTGATGTTTATATTTATTATTATTAGACCTCTCCTCTATATTTTTTGCTCTAAATAAGAGATGAACTTAATCACTGCTGCCAATAGAAGTGAACATAACAAGTCAATAACAAGTTATCGCTGTCAGCTAATTGTATTTATCACGGTATATTATAAATTTGTATTGGGCTAACAAGTCGAATGACTAAACAGATAGTATTGGATCGAAAAACGATGTGAAAGTATATTTACCATGTAAAAATTAAAGTTAAACATAGTTTGTAACATTCTTGCGTGCGTGTGTGTAAGTGATAAATTATGATTTAAGTAAGTAGGCGTATTAATAAAATATATATCATCCGATTTGAAGAAACCAAAAGGAATTATCATTTGTGTGAGTGTAAATATAATATGTAAATTTTCCATCATGTAATTTAATTGCAGAGTGTACTTATCGCATTTTTATTACAGGAGAGTGAAGAGTTTTAAATAAATTAACAAAATGACATCGATGCTTGATCAGTATGAACAAGCATCTCAGCGATCAAAACAAGTACACGCACCTTCAATTCGTCCTGACATTGTAAGAGTTTATATACCTATAGTTCAGCTTTTTTATCTACAATATATTTATAATGCACTTGAAGTTCGATAATTAAAAACCTTTCAGTGTTAGAAGTTTGTTATTAACTACCTTAGGGTTTATTAAATTTTGTAGAGTACAGCAGGATTTATCCAAATGAAACTACAAGACGATGGACCGATTTTTATAAAGCAGAAAGTTAATTTTCAGCCATCGGATAGAATTATACACTTGGTTGTTAATAATAATATAACTGTTATTGCTATGGCTAATAATATGCTCTTGCGTATCGATATGAGAAATTCTAATATAGAAGGTAATCTTTTTTTGTAATTTTAATATGTACTATATGAACCTGGTTGACTTATTAAATGAAATGATTATTTCAGAAATTAATATAGCAAAATATGCAGTGAATATGAAAATGTCGGGGATGTTTTTTGATCCTTTGGGAAATCATTTGCTAATCGCTTTGGTTCCAAAGAATCCGAGTGCCAAAGATAGTCCACCATCTGAATTGTTTTATTTACATAAGAAAACTACAAAATTAAAACAGGTATAAAGTGGAATGGATAAGTATAATAAAATATATTTAATCCAAACGAATGCAGTTACAAAAAAGAAATGATGTTCAAAATATTTAATCTAGGCAAGCAAGTTTAAAGGACATGAAATCACTGCTGTTGGATGGAATTTCCAAAATACCTCTGAAACCACTACGGGTCCAATATTGTTAGGAACTTCTAAAGGTCTGATTTTTGAAACAGAAATTGGTTTAGATGGTGACAAAATATTTAATACAAGTTTGGAGCAATACTGGCGCCAGGTATAATAAAACATAACATTACTCTTCCAATTATATCATTATCAGTATACATTGTTAGTCCATGATATTAGTACTTCCCTTATATCATTATTCATTATTTCTAAAGCTTCCTAACTACTTACCTCTTTACGGTGCTAAAGAGGTAGAAGGATTGGTGAGTTAGAAGTTACATATTCTGCATGAGCAAAAATCTGTGCTGGCACCTGTAATATCTTTTTGTTATAGTTTTTCATTGATCGGCAATGCATTATTCAGCTTATTAATATTATGTTTCATCTCATGAAATCATAATGTATTGCTAAGTAAATAGTATGTGATATTCTAGAGTCGATTTGCTTTTATTTTAGGTGTTTGATATAGGGGAGAGCAGTAAACCACCAATTACTGGCATAGAATTCCATAAAGTGCCAAACACAGATAAATATGTGATTATTGTCACCACTCTGATGCGCATTTATCAATATATTGGAGAAGTACAAAATCCAGAAGAAAAACCTTTGTTACAGCAAGTTTTTAATAAATATTTAAATGTGCAAGGTAGGGCATGGCAGCATCTGTATCAATTGCAATTTATATTCGGAGCAATTAAAGAAGTAATTTTTACAGAGAGCTTTAACGAAGTGATAAGTAGCTTGAATTATTCAAAAATGCAATTCTATTACCCTTCGATGGATGCTCTACCAAAGTCATTTGGTTGGTTAACTGAAACTGGTATATTGTATGCACAGGTAAAAATGATTACATAATTTTTTGCAATATGATGCGAAATTTACAAATACTTGAAAGTAATATGAATGTCTTTAGATCGACCCGACTATAGATCCGAAAGATACATTACAAAATCAACAAATGATAACGTGTCCTGAAACAAGTCTTATTGGAAGCAATATGTCGCAAGTTGCATCTCCACCGCTTTCGTTTGTACTAACAGAATTTCATGCGCTGTTACTTTATACAGATCGCGTTAAAGGCATATCACTTTTGAATCAGGAATTAATATTCGAAGATATTTATAATGACGTATGTATAATAAATAAGAAAAACGATAGTTTAAGTATATTTACAATTAAAATTATGTAATTCTGATGTTTTAATTTTCGAAGGCTCTTGGCAAATTAGTTAATATCACTAAGGATCATGTAACTCGTTCTATATGGGCTTACAGTGAACAGGCAGTATTTAAATACAAAGTGAATAAAGAAGATAGAAATGTTTGGCAGGTGAATGGTTATACTTTTATTAAATTATATTTATTTTTACTGTTATTAATAACATTGCTTGAATTTTTTCCAGATATACATTGACAAAGGTGAATTTGAGCTTTCCAAACAATATTGTAAAGACAATCCAGCGCACATAGATCAAGTATTGGTAAAGCAAGCAGAAATGCTTTTTAAAAACAAAGAGTATGTTACATTTTTACATTAGTTATTAGGATGCGACACCATGAATTAAGTTGAATATGGTTTTACAGATATGAAAAGAGTGCTCTAATCTCTGCAGATACTCATTCGTCGTTCGAAGTAATATCGTTGAAGTTTCTTCAAGAGTGGCAAATAGAGGCATTAAAAACGTTCCTCAAGAAGGTACTGTATTCATTATTCCAAATTCTTTGCATTCGAAACAAACGAAATAATCTTATTTTGAATGTACAGAAACTAGAGAAATTGAAAACACAAGATAAAACACAAATAACTATGATTGTTGTGTGGGTGATTGAATTGTTTATGAACCAAATGGCGGTATTACGGAGTAGCAATAGTTCATACTTAAACAATTCACAATACTTGGAACTTCAGAAGCAATTTGATAGCTTTCTTGCCATACCCAAAGTTGAGGTACAAATGAATACCAAATTGTTTCATTAAAGAAAATATTGTTTTTCTACATATGTAATTCTTATTTTAGGAATGCGTAAAAAGAAATCGCAGTACGATATATGATTTAATGGCAAGCCACGGCGACAAAGACAATCTCATTCGTTTAACTATAATGCATTGTAATTACGAGGAAGTGATACGTCAGCACTTATATAAAAACAATTATTTAGAAGCTCTTGAGGTTTTAAAGAGTCAAAATAACAAGGATCTTTTTTATCAATTTTCTGGCATTTTCCTACAAGAATTACCGCGTCCTGCGGTAACTGCTTTGATATCGCAAGGATTTTCGCTAAAGCCGTCTAAACTTCTGCCAGCTTTAGTCTCTTGTAATAGCGATGAGAAACATGTAAGGAACAATTTGTATTTCTTTGATTATTTCTATATCTTAAACATCTAATAATGTTTGGTGTTATAGGCGAAAGAAATAATTAGATATTTGGAGTTTTGTGTGTACAAACTAGGTTGCCAGGAACAAGCAATCCACAATTTTTTATTGTCGTTGTACGCTCGTTATAAAAAGGATGAAGTTATGCGATACATCAGTTCTCAAGGTAAATTAATTACTAAAAGTTATATTTTCCTATTATTTCGAGGAGATACTGTAATATTTTATCTAAATATTTCACTTGTATTTAGGGCAAGATATCAACATGGTGCATTATGATGTTCACTATGCATTACGATTATGTCAAGAAGTTGGTTTAACCGAAGCTTGCGTACAATTGTCCGCGTTGCTCGGACTCTGGACAACAGCAGTCGATTTAGCTTTGACAATAAGCGTTGATCTTGCAAAACAAATAGCAGCCATGCCCACCGATCACGACGATGAATTAATAAAAAAGTTATGGTTGAAAATCGGTAACTGAGAAAAATATGAATTGTGAAATAGTTTCGTTAATACCTACTCTTATTTATTCCAATTTCAGCTGAACATGTGGTTCGGGAGAAAGACGATATACAAGAAGCCATGATATTTTTACGAAATTGTGATATAGTCAGAATAGAAGATATACTACCATTCTTCTCGGACTTTGTTACTATAGATCATTTCAAACAAGCTATCTGTAATTCGCTACAGGTGAAATAATTTTAGCTCTCCTGTGTTATACTTTCTTCAATCCGCTTGATATTATTATTATGTATTTTAATTACAATTAACAGGAATATAATCAACATATCCAAGATTTGAAGGAAGAGATGCAAGAAGCAACGAAAGCAGCCGAACTTATTAGGAAAGACATACAAGAGTTTAGAACAAGGTAATCAGATAAAAGATGGTATACGTATGGTATTTAATATCGTGATATAATGAAATATTTTTGCAGGTGTACATTTGTGTATGTGAAAGACACATGTAACACTTGTGATGTACAGTTACTATCGCGACCCTTTTATGTATTTCCATGTGGGCATAGATTTCATAGTGATTGCCTCGTAGCTGCACTGACACCTATGTTGTCGATGGATCAAAGAACAAAGTTAGCCGATCTTCAACGGCAACTACTTGTTGCACATTCGAATAGACCAGAAGATACTACATCAGTTGGCTCAGTATCCTTATCGAGAAAAGATCGAATCAAGGCCGACATTGACGAATTAGTGGCCTCCGAGTGTTTATACTGTGGAGAACTTATGATAGAGTGAGCTATTCTAATATTTCATTTTCTTTTTTCTGTATAAGATAAGTATCGATTTTTACATCTTTTATAAAAAAAATTATATTATAGATCTATAGACAAACCGTTCATCGAAGAAGAAGACTATGAAAGAGTAATGAAGGAATGGGCATAAATAATACAACACCATTTGTTTGTAAAATATTCGAACAAATATTCATCCATTTTGTATGCTATAATTATATATCAAAATTGTAACAAATAGAATATGTATCATACCGTTTTCAACGTGATAGCTATTTATTTTGTATGTATTATTAAGTAAATGCAAAAATAAAACACTGCGTTAATTTAAAGCCACAGAAAACATCGACTTCACAATTTTGTTCGTGCACGTATAAATTCGTATAAATATAACATGCTTTAAATAATTCCAATAATTTAGTTTAATCCCAATGTTAATTCAGCTTCCTTATTTCGTTTGCTCACGGCTTTGTTACCGTGTACGTAATATCGCAATGGTTTCTTTGACCATTCTTCTCCATAGTTTTCTATACCTATCCTGGGGCACTTTACAACATTGATCTCCATATTAACGTTGTCCTTCTCGATCCACAAACCTTTCCAAGAACACATCGAGTATTTACTATGTTTTTTATGTAGTTGAAAGGCCATGCAGAGCTTTGATGGGCCATTGCATAATTCATGTGTTTTTAAATCTTTCAAAGGCTTTTTAGGCACACCCGATGTTCCCTTTGATGTACGTTGACTAGCCATGCATTCAATACCTTCCAAGGGTTCAACAGCCCTTATCAAAACAGCACATCCCTCACCTAAAATCTTACCAGTAGACCTTTATGCGGTAGGATGCAATACACGGAAAATAAATATTGTTAAATATTATAGGCATGCTCCTCAGATTTAATATCTCTCTCGGTTACACTAGAACTTCCTAACACATAATATCGCCATGCTTTTTGTGCACCATATTCTGAATCATTGTTAGGATGTGTTGCCACAATGGTAGTAAACTTTATGTAAGGATCATATTCTATCCACAAATTCTGAGACTGGTAAATTTTATGTTCATTGAAACTATCTTCTTCAATATCAAAAGCAGCACAAATCTTGGCTGGACTATTACAAAGCTCATATTGTTTGATAGACTTAACGTTTGCTATGATTTTCTTTTCTTTTCCACTCTCTTCGAGCTGCATGTTTCTAAGCAATTCCATGTAATCAAGACCAAGCATTGGTTCCACTGCTTTAATTTGTACATATGCACCTGACTCTGAATATTTTTAACGTTATACTAGATGTGTTTTGTTACAACTTATGCTAGCTACTTAGAATTATGATCGCTTCTCTTTAAAATCAATTATAAAGAGTGAAAACTCTGGCCATAATCAACTAATACCTCTCTAAGTATTCAACGTAATTGTTTCTTAGAATTTATACTTCATGTACACTCACCTTGACTAGATATATTGAAGCAATGGTACATGCCATAAGTCATATACACATAGATAGTTCCTGGTGGCATGTACATCGGCATATTACGGGGAGTAACTTTTTTCTGATACGTGTGCGAAGCTTTGTCTATCACACCTAAGTAACCCTCTGTTTCAACAATTCTGCCTTTCAGAATAGTCCCATTCTCTAAACAACGAACCAGTACTTTCCCTAAATATAAAAGCAATAATAGTATTTGTTAATAGTAGCAGAAGTTAATAGTAGTCTGTATTCTCATTAATTTACCTAATAAATTTTGAGCTAATTCTTCACAAGGAGAATCATAAAATGAGAATGGAAGCCTATTAAAAGATATTTGTTTCTCCCATTCAGTTGATGGAGGATCTTCTAACTGTTTTAATTCCTCAGTCATCATTTTTAAATCTACTACAGCTCTAGGCTTATTCTTTGGTGGAGGTGCATTTGGTTTGAGTTCTTCTTCTTTTTCTTTATTGCCTATGTAAATGAACGATGAACATATAAGTGTCATGTCTAGAACAGAATTTCCTATAATTTGACTTACGATCTTTCAGTCTTTTCAAATTAAGTTTACTTTTTTGTTGGAGCTCAGGATTCATAACAGCTTTTAAAGGAAGTTCAATGGGATCCTTGATACTATCAACTGATTTATTTTTGCTTTTTGATATATTATTTAATTTTTGATTTTTTAAATTCTTAGCTTGTACTATTAAGTGATGTTGATTGTCCTAATAGAAACAATATACACCTCTTTGATGAAAACAGTATGTTATCGTTCATTTTATCATTCGCAGGATTATTGAATAAATATGTAAACACATTAAAACATTAATCACGTTTATTAAAAAAATCTTGTTACAAATATAATTACCAGTCTAATACAAGTTGTCAGGTAATTAAAAAGATTCAGAGA
Organism: Lasioglossum villosulum; assembly: GCA_963971365.1. Lineage (NCBI taxonomy): Eukaryota > Metazoa > Arthropoda > Insecta > Hymenoptera > Halictidae > Lasioglossum > Lasioglossum villosulum. The sequence goes on along the minus strand of OZ020503.1, from coordinate 20,948,442 downwards.
ATTAATTTAATTTTTAGATTATTTATGAAGATGATACGTTTAAAAAATAAACAAACCTCTGACTTCGCTTCGATTTCATTTTTATTAGAATCATCTCTGGCTTCTCTCCCCGTTTTTGCTTTCGAGCTAGCCCTCGTTCTCTTCATTGATGAACCACAAAACACAAATCGATTCGCTATGGAATTATTTAAAGTTTGTCGAATAACGTTCTCTAGAAAAATCATTACATATTGCTTCATAATATTGAAGCGGGTTACAGAACTACAATGAAGTTTCTCATGAGATACAAATGTCAAAAATCAATGTTGCCACTACAATAGTAATCGAGATGATCAGATAATCTTCATCCAAGCCTTTGTAATGGTCAAATTTGAAAGCTGTTGGTGTTCAAGAAAAGTGCTCAAAGAATTCTTGTATTTTGTTAAATGGTGAGATAAATAGTTGCGTTTTCGCAGAAGAATCAATTGAGCTTATAGTGAATTGGTTAATACGTACGATGTTTTAGTAGTCCACAATTGAGGAGACTTTTTAAACTGAACTTCGCATAGGCCAACATCTATAATTCCGGGAGGATGTCAGGTACAAATTATAATTTTTGTTTATTACTTCTGACATAGATAGTTCATTTAATTGTTATACCTCAATATTATGGTAGTAAAGAAATAGTTTTGGTTGCGTCTAGCTATGACAAATATTGTTTCATATGCGAGTAGTATCATAGACATCGTTGTTTGTTCTTTGTACTATAGTGTCATTGCATTTGTTATAATTTGACGATCTTCATGCAAAATGAAATTTTAGGCATATATTTTAGATACTACATTAGAACGAAATAAAAGTTCGAATTATTGCCTTTCTAATGTTTGTTGATGTATGAATAGATCCATTGAAATATTAATCCTAAGATAATTAAGGTTGTGTTTGACAAAATGGCCGGAAATCATAACGTAGTGAGTTAAGAAACTATTCAAAGTATTCGAATTTGAACGAATTTCGTAAGAATGAGGTGTAAAGAAACGTGTCAACCTTTTTCCATTAAATTGTAAGACTAGAACTGACAAACCAATAGAAATGAGTTTTTAGGAGCTTATAGTGAAAACATAAGAATATCCACTCAAACTCTTTTTAAAAACATGGACATTTGAAAATTGACGAAATTAAAATTATCTAACATTTTACTATATCACTTCAACCATAAAAGTTATCGGGATGAAACTTCCACTAAAATTCACTGAAAAATTATTCCTACCTACTATTGTAATAAATATATTTCTTGTAATCATTTTTTAATTAATTCTTGAAATTTTGTTACCTTAAAATAAAATAAATTTTTCATTAGTTACTTATTTCGTAGTTTTTCAGATAATTTAAATCACGATGTCTACGGCTATAAATTTGTCTGTATTTCATGAAATATTCATAATATGAAGAATAAATGTGCAGTAGAAATGAATAAATTTTTTGAGTGTATACTCTTATGTTTTCGCTATAAACTCCTAAAAACTTATTTTCCTCGGTTTGCTAGTTCAGCTATTATAATTTAATGGAAAAAATGTTAATAAAGATCTTATTTCTTAAACGAAATCATCAGAAGCTAACGATTATGTGCGCACATGAACAACTTAGCTTATCTAAGGCTAAATCTTCAACCAGTTTACCACATCGGTGGAGAAACACGAAGAACAAGCTGTTTGCTCTGATTTTTATCATGCTATCGCTTGCTGGGTATTTTATAGGTTTACGATACGCGCAAAGAGTTATCATGTTGACAAAAAAAAGGGAGCAAAAATTTATGAAGATCGAGCAAGCTCATATAGATCAGCATATTTCGTAATAATTTATTTAGTTTAACTATAAACGTAATAAAGTAGCAAAATGTCGTAAATTCTCTATTACCAGCGCTAACACAATATCTACATAAAGCGGTGAATATCGTCGTATTTTTCATAATTTGATGAGATTTTGAGATCATTAGAAGGAATTTTTCATCCAATTGATTAATTAGGTAGTCTAAGATAGCTCATGCTTGTTGGAAATGCAGATGTGACCATCAATGACTTGGAAGTTGCATTAATGTCCTTTCCTACGGAAATTGATCCTTTGTAAACGTTCATCCTGCGACATTAAATAATGATTTTATTCGTTTAATTAAATATGCAAGCGTTTTAACATCAAATTCAAGAAACATTTTAGTCGGCGAACCTTTTTACTACGTATATTCATTTTCGCGAAATTGTTTTCCGATGTCAACTATTGTTTCATAATAGTGTCTACCGTAACTTCGCTACTTTTGTTGCATTTGTCGCATGAGAGTGAAGTACGAGGCTGCCGTGTTGAACACCTAGAAATAATTCTAAATTTGCAATACTCAATATTCACGCTAGTGAATATTTAGAGTTCAGAGTATTCATTGCAATACTCACGCTGGTCAACGTGCGGATTGATATCGTCTGGAATGTTAGCGCTGAGATACTGCACTGTTGCTGCGCCCTAACAATTATAAGGCAAAGCTGTCTCCGATAAATTGGCGGTAAATTGTACCACGGCAGGTTTAGATAAATCACATGACCTATTTGCTGGCTTTCTTGAACAAGGATTTCGCCCGGCCAGCACCATAATACGAGCTGTATTCCCATCGATGTTAAGTAAGATATAAATTTCAGGAGATCGGTGCCGGTGCCGTTATCAAACACTGCGAAACCGCTCAGACAAATCTCCACGCCACTCGTCAAGAATTGTACGAAAATGATTGGAGCCAGCAAATTGTTCACTTCGTTCACAACGCTGAACAAACATTATGGTACAAACATATATACCAAGAAGAAGAAAATGTTAAAAAATCGTGCAAAACAATGCCGTACTTTATTACACGCTGATGGTGCTGGACGCATTTCAATAAATCGACTTTGAACTGCGGCAGGCAGTTATCATCGCAACAGATTTTATTGATCCATATGTTGATCAATTTAAATTGACCGCACACGTGCAGAATGATCGCCATGAATGTAGCGTCCAGGCCGGAAATGCCGGCGCAACAAATCAGGGACGCGATGAATTGGCAAATAAATGCGATCTCGAATTTCGGGGATTCCGTTATGTCTGTTCCGTACCTAATCGCGATACAACAAACCGTAATACATCATTGCAATTGTAGAATTATTTCCAATTCATGCGAAATCTGTTCATATAACAGTAATGCTTCTACATGAATTGTTATGAACTGTATTTCTGTTGTTATTTAGGATAATTGTCATGAAAGTTTACCAAACTTCAAACGGTAAATGGCGATTATCAGTAGAAGCCTCGCTGACGTTGTAATTCACGTAGAAATAATCGATCGCCGCAGCCGTGGCGAATGTAATCACGTTGCACATGCAGGACGAGTAAAAGACTATAGTGAGTATCCTCGCCCAGTTAGCCAGCTGCACGTAGGGTTGCCTCTCGTCAGGATCATCCGAAGAGTCCCATAGGCGTCTCAGCTCGTAGTAAAGTTGATACATCCTTTTTCTTCTCGAAAGTAGGTACATCATTTTGAAGAGTAGTTGTCCGACTGATGTTAGGACGCATCCTACCCCTAATTTAAGGGCAATTTTAATAATTGGAAATGTGGCAGAGAAGGTGTCTTAGGTAAAATGGAAATAAGGAAAAACTATGAAAGAATGGCTGTTCAGAATGTTGATTAAGACCTTCAGAAAGCGATGTTAGGTACAATGACGGAGATCAGCAGGGTTTCAATTATTCCCGTTCGATTGATTACCTGCTAGAACCTTCAAATCACCCCAGTTCACCGCTATCGCCAGAATTTCCGGCACGAAAACACTGCTGACCGCCGTTAACGCGAACAGCAAGCGGAAGTAAGCGAACAGTTTGCTGAACGTCGAACTGTTATCCTCGATAGGCCACATCCCGGCCATTCCGCAGAAAATCTTGTTCGGCAGTATGTAATAATCGATCGAGGACTTGGCCGGCTCTTCCATCTTCCCATGCAAATGTTGCGTGTCCGATCGCCTAACTCTTTTCTTGGCGTACCGCAACAAAGTCTCCCCGAACAGGGAATTCTTTATAACTGCGACTATTACCAGGATGGACGGAAAATAATAGGTCTGGTTCGCTGTCTCTGACTTTGAGAATATTATGCAATATTAACGTCGTTGGCTCCGCACCTGTGGGCCCCCTACCTTATCTCTTTATAGTTTGAGGAATGATTAGGGCAGTAAATAGCCGGTATGAATAATTCGTGGGTCAGGATTAGAGATAGTCGGGTGACTATGAATCTTTAACCATTTTGTTTCGCTGGGAAAACGTTGGGACCTAACACGAGGGAATCAGAAAAAAGGAATTCCCTTCTCATTCTGATTTTTCTTCTGTTACCGAGAGTTCGTGGGTAAACACTGTCTTTTTTCTCGTCATGCATATCATCGTTCGCTGTGCGCGAGGTATAATAAACAATAACAACTATAATCTCGTTTATTCAGTTAATAAATATTTATCGAGTGGCTCAGCCGAGTACATTTTTGACGTAAAAAGGATTCCTTGACGAAAATAAATAACTTTGTTCGAGTTTCCTTCACGTGAAAAATAGTTTCAATATTTTGTACCTAGTAATGCTTATCTTCTAAGTATCTTCTTATCAGTATTTACACGGACGTTAATCCTGCTTACAGTCAGTTTCACTCCGGAGTGCGTGAAGTTAATGAACGATGAAGGATCCAAATGATCAGAATTTTTTTCTATTTTTTAGTCTCTCGTTGTATTTCCAGTAGGCTCTTGCCGGTGGTTTCCGGTATTAAGAAGTAGACATAAGGAGCCAGGAACAGCATGCCGAAACCATAAGTCCAGAACACGTATTTGTCACCGACCAGGTTCAAGTATGGCTGATAAGTCTTCGCGCTAGCGAAAGACAACACAGCATTGCTGGAGCTGACGAAGAGACAGCCCATGTTCTTCAAGCTCGCCTGGAAGACCTCACTCATGATGGTGCTGGGGACCGGTTGCAAACCGGCAGACACGGAAATGTTGAACAATATTAAAGCAACCATCAGCAGCCAGGTCAAGCTACGGCCATCGTACTCTAAAGAAAGAAGATGGAAATGGAGGCCTAACAGCGCTAAACCTATCGAAGATCCAAGACCGGAAACGATCAGAAGACGCCTCCTCCCCAGTCTATCGACTAATAAAGTGGCTGTCGATCCAGCCACGACCATCGCGATTCCAAAAATCGTCACGGCCAAGCTAGGCTTCAGATTGATCTGGCTCTTGGTCACTATAATCTCAGCGTACGTGAACATGGCGTTGTATCCACTCACGTAAGTAAAACCGTAGAGTCCCAGCACAAGCAGGACCTTCTTGAGATTGTCTGAAAGCGAGATCGAACATCGGTTAAGTTCGTTTTAATCTTTTGCACTTCCAGCTATTAGTCAATGCGAACAATTGACATAGGAGTGCGAAGGGTTTACATTAATTCTCTCTCGCAAATTGTGTTTGTCTACCTTCGATCAATATACTATAATATTAGGAAACACGAGAATGTTTTTCCCGAGTTGTCTAGAAGACCTAATATGCCATAAGAAAATTTTTCGGAAAGTTCTTCGTAGGTATATCGTTTCCTAATATTTGAGCCACGGTAGAGAACAATTTAGCAAAAGTTTAAGCAAAGAAATCGTGGGTACTTGGTCGGAGGAACTCCTTCAAGTTGAGGAAAATATTAGTCCGAGCCCCGTCGACGAATTCTTGGAGCTCTCGCATCTCCGGTTTGACGTCAGCTTCTCGCCTGAACCACTTCAAGGATGCCTCGGCTTTGTCGATATCTCCGTGCAAGAGGTAATGGTACGGTGATTCCGGTATCAGGCTGAAGAGGATTATGAAGAGGATATTCGGGACGAGGCTCACGTACCCGAACATCTCCATGGACAGATAAGGACCCATCGCATTGCCCAGAACCATGCCGAAGGAGGATGCGTTCACGTTCATGGATATCTGAGGACGTGACCACAGGTACCCCTTTATCGGACAAGAGATCTGATTGGGCACGTTCGCGTTTCGCCAAAAAAATATTCGGATTTTTGGCTTGGATGCAAGTTTACATGTGATGTTTAAGAGTCCTTTCGTAAGAGGACTTAACTGAAGTTGATGATTGCATAGGCGTTCTTTTTCTTTATTATTGGACTAATTTACTTAAGAGGTTATTCTCTAATTTTAAAATTGATAGGTTTGTTAAGCACAATCATTTGGAGAATGTACTCAATTTTTTCTTGCAATGATAATCATTGGACTGTGGATTTTATCGTCAAACTATTTTGAGTATTAATCTAAGCTGATTTAACTGAGGTCAATGAAGAAAGGGGAGATGAACATTAGATTGAATAATGGAATGATGTATAATTGAACGATTTTAAGCATTATCGGGAATATGACATTTGATTCAGAATTTACCAGCGATCCACGGATCCTGGGGTCAGCGATCTCGCCCAGATACATCGAGAGAGCACTCCATAACATTCCTGTTGCAATTCCTGAGCTGATCCTGGAGGCGTAGAGCCACATGACCGATGTGGCAGAAATACTGAGCACCCAACTCATGGCCATCGGAATGCCGCTGAGCACAAGCACCCTCTTCCTACCAATATAGTCTGAAGATGACGGTGTGACATGTTAAAGTTACAGTTTCCTGAGAACAAGATCACCACAACTCAGTACCAATACTCGCTCGATTGGATCTTGGAAATATTCCTTTAGAATGGAAATATTCCATTTGGAAATTCGTAATCTTTACAATGGCTCTTAATCTTAATCATCTCGGTACACGAACGATCAACTCTGAATCGAATCGCGGAGGGATTTGAATCGCTTTTAGAATTGAGCCTTGCCGTTTTCTATTTTCTACGTACCGCAATTTTCATATCACGCTTTGCTACGAGTGCTGAGTCGTGGCTGCCTTGTTCTTACTTGAGTTCACGACTAACAATGTTGTTCGCCATTGTTTGCCTTGCTTGGCCGGCTGATCGCGTGCTGCAAGAAAGGATCGATCGGATCAACTGAGTATGAATTTAATGTATTCGAGATCGGGCTTATCTGCTGCAATGTGTTAGGCGAGGAGGAAACCCCTGAGGAAAATGTTGTAAGAAATCTTTTTAATGGCTTTCGCTTGCGGGTTCGCGTATCTATTAAGCAAAAACCTGTTTCAACGTTTCTAGCTTGTGACAGGATTTATTTGTTACTGTAGTGGGCAGGCAGGGAACATTTATTATAAAAAGTCCTGATTTTAATGCTTTTAGGTTCGTGATTCACTGTGTCTTGTAGTTTCAGACATTTGACATGGCTTCATTAGACTGCAGGTAACAGGAGAAAAATGAAAGCATTATTGGACTATGAAACCGTATATAACTTATTGCTGATAGACAAACTGCTAAGGCAAGAGCAGGTAGCTTTTCCCCGAGTAAAAATTTGGTGAGTGGAGACGGTAGAGAAAGAAAGAGGGTGGAGAATTAAGCTGAGTATACGCGACCATATAAACAATTGTTACACGTTGTTAGTTGCAAGGATCGGAGGCAGAGAGAAGTTATGTTCTCGTTGATTGGAACCGGGGATTTATATTTGACCGGACACGTTTGGGTAGTTTTTCAAGTTCACGCGATTCCCGGGGACGTGTCCGTGTGGGTGAGTTAATGGGGGTTGGCTAGACGAATTTTCTTCCGGACAGCGAAGAATCGACCTTACCTTGACACAGTGCGCTGAGCAAAGCGCCGGCGAGCCGGCCAAGATTTAAAAGGGAGGCTACCCAGGACGCCTCGGTATCTGTCAGTCTCAAAGGCACGCTCGCTTCCGTTGATGTCAGTTGAGCCAAGTACGGCGATGCCCAGCCATTTGCGAGACCACTTCCGATAACAGCTAAGCTGACTGTCACAAACGGCCATGAAACAGTTGTGTCAACAGATGCGAGAGTAATTTCATTAGTTCATACATAGACATAGGTCTACAAGCGTCGCCCCCCTGTGCACGGCCGAACGGAACATCTTGATGCACCCGGCGAATGTATATACACTGCACTCTAAACCGATCTAATCTTAGTAACAATTATACCGAGGACCGCTTTACTACTGACAATATGCTAACTGTGGAAAGCAATATATACACTGTTCTCAAAAGATTTTACTATTTCTAATATTATTGATTTTTTTAAAACCTGATGCACGGTCCAGTCATAATATTAATTGTTGGTTTCATTCTAAATTCCAGAATTTGATTAGAGAATAATCTTTTGTTTAGAATGGAACACGTTTCTAATTTGAAATAAATTTCTAATTTGCTTCCTGTTATTCAGATTCGATCGAAGTGAGCATTTAGCACTTCTGATTAAGTGGAATTATGTGATATAGAGCATTCGTTTGGCTTGCCATTGAGATAAAGAGAATTCTCAATTACTTCCAATTTGATTTGGACGTGGATACACAGTTAGTATAGAATGATGCTTTGTTAAGTTTTGCAATAGGAAGCAGTGCTGAAATCACATTAAAAAATCAATATTCAAATGAAGGGATTTCATTTAGATTTGAATTTGAACGAATGACTACCTTTAATGGAAATAATTTGACATGAATTTTTATATTGAATGTGGCACAACATCATCGAGTGTTGTCGTCTGTAGATTCAATGAACGCGAAATCGTTTTCACACATTATACGAATAATTTGGAGGGCCCCAGCGTTAACACGAAATCGAATCAATAGTTTCTGCCAGACTTGGCGTTTACTTACGAGCGAACGCGGCCAGCCACTGTGTCCAGATCGTGATCTTTTTGGCTTTATCATCCTCCGGGTCCTCGGCGACCATTTCTGTCTCGTATTTTTCTGGGATACACGGAAATGTGCAAGATGTGATGCACCTTCTATCTCGCCGGGTGCAGTTGCCTGCACTGACTCATGTGGCCCCGCGAATCTTATACCAGGAAGATACCGTTCGAGATCGGAAAATTTGCGTTCCGATAAGATCTTTGATGTATTTATATGTCGTCCGTGCGTGCGAGAGAGAGTTTGATTATTCGGTCGCGCGTGAAAAATCCGTTATCATTTCGGATCCTAGCGTGGGCTGATTTTTCTTATCTTTGGCAATGACAACAAGACGGCATAAATTATTGAAAGACTCGTGGAGAGGCAAACACCGTAAGTGATTCATATATTGTTATCGCTTCACACCAGTTATCGTTGAATCCCGGCAGAAATAGTGAACGAGACGCTATTGTTTCGGTTGAGGTATTTATTAGAGCTGCGAGAGAGATTGACACTGAGATCATGTCTTTATAAATCACTCGTACAAATGAGATCTTTCCTCAAACGCACGAACCAAAGACAATAAGAGTTTCCCTATTTTTAGGAAATTAATGAGGACGAAGAAATGCTAATCATTTTCAATTGCCCACTGTACATTTAAAATTTTTTTAATTCTTTGGTCATTTTTTATCGATTTAAAATATTGTAACAATTTTATATGTATTTTTTGAACATAAATTTATGCGTTTGTTTCAGGGTTCAAATGTTTAAGGACGAAAAAGGATCCGCTACCATCAAGGGAAAATAAGGTCACAGATCCTCTGACCACATTCGCGAATAAAATTCGTTCGGACGGAACGTAAGTCAATTAAAATCTGGAATTTCGCAAATAATAATTCCGTCGGGCGTTGAATATTGGATATATTTTTTCTTTGTCAAGATTATTTTTATGGAAAATAGAATTTAATGCGAAACGTGTTCCGCGGTATTATATTAAAAATATCTGTGATGCTGTATCGTAAAACGTTGTTGCCAGCAAACAGAGCGCGAAAGAGTTATTAATGTCACAACTGTCGCCACCTCGTTGTCAGATAGACTTCTTGCCTGCAACTGTAAATTTGGGTAAATGTAATGCACTGGATTATGAGAGTGCGAAAGAGTTTCAAGATTCGCGTGACACTGATAAAGGTAATAGTGCGTTAAGAAGCTGTTTAGGTAAGTCTTAAATCGAGATTAAGTAGAGAACACGCAGTATGAACGTTAGATTGTAATAGGAAAATGAGTATAGTTTCTTAAGAAAATAGAATAGATGGATTTTACTATTAAATGGAACCTTTTATGTATTATGTAAAAGCTGACCATGACCAGAAATGTGAAAAAGAGACAGTAACAGGTGAAGAGAAAGAAATGAGATGTATAGAGTGTTTAATGAACGATCTCGAATTATCATGTGATGGCGAATGGTTGAGAAACCATCTGAAGTCACCTTTGAAAATGGCGGTAAAAGAAATAGTAGCGAAGAAGCCTCGTGATCCTGTCAATTATCTCGGATTTTGGTTGTTACATTATAGAAAATGCATTGAAAAGAATCAGTGGCAATTAGAGGCGAATCGAGAACTAGAGCATTATCGATCCATGGTTAAACCAGAATCAGTATGTACTATTCGTGAATATTCAAGTTATTTGTACAGTAACGTAATGTGTATCTATGTAAAAAATAAGTCGAAAATATTGAGCAACATTGAGACTCGGTTTCTGTATGAATCAATAATAACTAGAATCGGTATGTGATGATCAGACTTCTTAGTCAGGGCTAGTCACCGAGCAACAAATTAATTTTATTTAGACTCCACATAATCAACTATTTAAAAATATTCTATATGATTTATAATCCTATTACATATTTTAAAGTTCGAGAATGTGTATATAGTATTAATTGGTAGTTGAACTTATAATTTGTGTAATTTCATAATTATGTTCAGAGTACAAGTAGTTTAAAATAATGTTCTAGGTGCTTGAAGAAGAACCACTTTCGGAGAAAGGGGAAGAAGAAGAAGTGGCACGAGACTGGAATTTTAAATACTACGAATCTACCGAAAACCCGGCGTAAATATTTAATTATTCATTTCCCAGTATGTCCATTTTTTATATCACTTAACCAGTCCACTTCTAGTCTGAAGTTAAAGTAAAAGATAAAAGGTAAACAAATTCCTTCACTATTGGAAAGTACGAAAAATTGTATACAAAAATCATTGGAACAAATATATTTATACTCGGATCGTGTAGCTCAGAGAAATTTTGAAACTGAATAATCATATTTAAATAATTTCCAGATCCTGCAGGAAGAGAATGCGACCAACGTCACTGAACATTATTTTGCTCCTATCACAGGGTGTCGGGCCAGTGTCAGGCAGGTTACTGTCTGACCATAGGAAACATCTACCCCTTAAAGACAACCACCCCTAGCGGTTTCTGGCACGTGACCGCAGATGTCACCACGCTCGCGTCGGATTGGCCGTTGGTTCGTGTGTGATCGTTTGTTTCCGGCTTCGTCCGCACGGTTCCCATGCGAGGCTGCGCTCAGTCCGAATCGCGCAGCCGCCGCAGTACCTCGTTGCGCGGTTGATCGAAAATACGAACGAGGGTATCGCGCGATGGCTCGCGTCTGGCTCTTGCGACCGTAGTTTCTATTGTTTCGGGTTGGTTCTTCGTTTACAGGTTAGAGACGATGCAACGTCTGGTCCTGGCCGTGGTATCGGTGGACGAAAAAGCTCGCGAATCGCGTGTCTCGTTGCGCGATTCGATTGTTATTGACGCGAGGGTTGGTCGCGCGGCCATGTCAGTCGACGGGTCAGCAGCTTAGTCGTCAGATGGCGCGGCGTTCGTCTCGGTCCACCCTGCCTGCGCTGGAATGCCCTGAACGAGGAGCCTGTCGACGCTGTCTTCTTTCGTTGGATCTTTTTTCCACGCAACGATCAGGTGACCGGCTCGAGAGAGTGTTTTGCCCGTTCGAAACGACCCGATACTGTGGCCGGCGATGATCGGCCGTGCACGGTAACCCGGCCCCGGAAACGGATGGCAACGAACGGATGCGCCAGGCGGGTGGTCCACTTTACACGTACGGAGGTGGTGTGTTGTGTTGTGCACCAGAAGGCGGTTCCAGTGCGCTCCGCTCTCTATCTATCTCCTCAACAAACGGTGCAGGATATCCCAGTGAAACGACATCGCAACGAACGTTCCGCTACCGAAACAATTCCGTGGCTGATCGGAGCGGTGACAGGCGCGGCATGCGTGGAAAGCGGTGACTTAGCGACCGAGTGGAAACGGAACACGGGAGTGTCGTCCACCATTTTGGCTGCGCGAGGTTACTCGATGCGTGCACCGTTCTCATCCGCACGTTCCCCGTTCTCGACGGTTTCCTACGAATCGTTCGTGGGATGTGCGTGTGCAAGTTCACCGAGACGATGCGTCAAGGACCATAGTGGACAACAGTGCGTGCGGGAACGGCTGGCTAGGTAAGAGTGCGCCCGTGAACATCACCGACCTGCTGTAAATGGAGCAAGGCGAGAGCTGTTTTCCTCGTCTGTTTCACCTCGGGCCCGTCAGCTGGTCGTAGCAGTGTGCCATCGGATATACTTGTCGTATGCCTCGTCGAGTCTAGGCTGATCATCTCCACATAACCAAACTTCAGAGGTGTCGGGCTACAACGGTCCATGGTGATCAGCTCGGGGATAAGGGACAAACCTCGAAACTGGGTTACCATAAGTGCCGTCCTCCTCGCTGGCTGACGACGTTCCCTGACCATTTCCAGGGTCGTTTGTGTGTTCGAGGAATTATCTGTCGCAGCTGATCGAACGTGTGCACCTTGATTATTTTGATTGACTAGGCCCTCGGTGACTACCTAGACACCCGGACCAGGCGTCTCGGATCGACTTTTTTTTCCTGAACTCGGGGCCTAGGAACTCTGGATCGTGAGATGGGTGGCGCGATCGGGGATCCGGTTTTCCAGGCTCCGACCATCTTATGGGTCGTCCTGGACCCGCCGTTCGACCTGGAACGCGGGAAACGATGAGGACCGAACATGGATCACTGAACAATCTCAGCCGCCGAGAGCAGGGATGAACCGTTTTAGGGTATTCCATAGCGGTCAGAGCCTGTTCCATTTGTCTCTGACTCTGTCTGTGTATTATGTACTGTGAACTCTGTCTCCCTGCCGCTGAGATAGATTGAAAAAGGGATCGAGGGAGAAGGGGGGACTAAGTATCGCCGCGATGGAGACCGAGTGACTTCTTTTCGCCCAACCCAGCGTCGGATGGGCTGTTCTAGAGTAGTTCTGGATGGTTTCGTGTGCAACGTATGCATTCGTCGGCCAAGTGAAACTGGTTCGGGTGTGCTCTCGATACAGTGTGACGAGTGTGTGCCGGTTGTTTTTCACGAGGTGTGACGAGGATTACGCGTGCTACGCATCCTTATCCCCTGACAACCACGATCTAATGTAAGTATCATCAGCCGACTCTCGACCCCCAAGGGGATCTGTATACACCGTGCTCCGGAAGTTTGGGATCGTTGATCCGAAAGGATGCTTGGTCTGCCGTACATAATAGCGAATGCTTCATTGGATGGTATTGTTGACACGGCATAATGAATCTTGGTTTCTTGGTGGGCTTGTTTGGGAAATTGGCAACACTGATTGGTCACTGTGTGTATATGGCGCTTGTTCTGAGGGACGATTATGGTAAATTCAGTGAGGCGATTGGTCATCAGCTAGATATTTTGATGGAATACGGATTCGAGCTCTTAAATTTGATTTTCTTGGCTCTTAACGTTTTCGTATTGTTGATGGTATGCTTGTTCTTCATGTGTGATCTCGAACATTTGGGACTCTGGTAGAAATTGTCAGAGAATTATGATAAAAAATTTGTAGAGAAGGGTTTTATGCAGAAATCAATGAATTGTACCACAAAAAATCCAAGTATGAGAAAGGGAAAGTGGTCGGTTCATGGTCAGACACTGCAGGCGAATTAAAAACTGTTATTACAGCGATATTTATGTTGTTTAAAGTTATTCATAGTTTCGCTTGACTGCTCAATTAGGCAAATAATTAATTTTTAATCGAAACAGTTACGAGACAGTTAGAACAATATGGTTTCGAACACGTTTTCCGTGTTTCTAACAACAAAATAGCTTTAACACAGTCTTTAATTAGTAATTATAGGTGACGTTAATATTTTCTAGTTAATTGTACCCGTAACACTGAGGAGTCTATTAATTCTCCAAGATAAATGACCAAGTAGCATCTAACCTGTCAGACTTTAAACGAAACAGGGTCAAACAACAAATCTTGAAAAACTCCAAGAAGACGGACAAATTAAATACCACTACCTGGAAAGCGCGTGCAAAAAAAAATATGCATGCTCTAATATTTACTAACCAGCTTCTAACCAGTTCATAAATTCCATCCAAAATTGCTTGAAAACTTGCTACAAGTTTAACATTTATTTATTGGGAGCACTCTTTGCACATCATTTGACAAAGGATCCTATTCATCTCTTGAAAATAAAAATAAAAAGTAATAGTAAAAATAAATTGAAGCTCGTAAAACTTTACAACAAGAAGTTCCACCCAGGAAAACACGTGCCAAACGATCCAGTAAACCTTGTCCTCAATAAAATCTCCAGCAATAATACCAAAATCGTTACGAGAAGAAAGTATTTATTTTATTATTCGAGACATACGCTTGCAAGCTCAGCAACGTTTGAGCGATTCTTGGAATCTGTTATCCGACATTTATTTTCTATATCTGGTTCGCCATCTACTCCCGTGCGGACGACAGCCGGGGAACGTCGTGGACACATTCCCTACAATGGTCGAAGAACTTTTTCCGGCGATTGCCTCGCACGTTTAAACGTCCGAGTTTTGGAGCGACCGCTATGCAATATTCACATGAGATCTAAAATCGATGGTAGTCTACGCTTGCTTTATGCTCTTCTCGCGGAAGTTGCGCCAATTGCAGTGCTATAGGTACGTGAACCACTGTGCACAACTTCCGGGTGATGTCCATAACGGTTCCGAGCGGTTCTTGTGAACAGAGTCTTTAATAAAATGACCGTTTATCATCACACTTCGTTCAGAACGTTCGTTTGTTGTTGCTGCGACGCGATATCCGCCGCCGTACATTGAAAGTTTAATACGGAATCATCGAACACGGAGACCTGGCAGGTTTCCAGTGGCCCCTGCCGTTTCTGAAATCCCACCTGCAAGCCTTTATACAGTACCAGTCCGCCTAACACATGTTCCACCGTGTAGATGACATACGTTGCAGGCATAACTACCTGCATAACTGCGCTGGCCGTTGAATTATTGGCAATGTAAATCGAAAGTAAACGGCACGCGGCCGTTTCACGCGCCTACCGCCGTCCTTTGGCGGACCAGTAAACAGTGAACGTGATTTTTCGGGGATTTATTTCGATATTTGTTTATTCGACGCGTCAAGTGGCCTACATGCGATCCTCGACCATTCTTGTTCAGCTCGAGGACAATCGGAAACTTTTTACAAATTTTCGGAGCGGTGCAATAGTTGTTTTTCGCGGAAATGGGATGAAAGTTCGAAAAGAGAAGAATAACAATGTGTGTGGTGGTTCTAATTTCTGTTTTTTCCCGAGAGCAGCTTTTTATTTGGAAAATGTTTAGGTATCTTGAAGTGGCGGTGAAAATAATTTTTAATGAGGTTTTTAATTTTTAATGAAACCACACATGGTTTATTTTTGGCCCGTAGGTGGAGATTTTTTTGTTGAGCATGTTTAGTGACGTTGGAGTTACTATTTGACCATACACGAACTGTTTCGCTTGATTCTCTTAAGACGCTAGTAGTACAAGTCAATCGTTTCTCTTCCTACAGCAATGAAATTTTTAAGTGAGCAACAAAACGAATGTTAGAGCGAGCACGTTAATACATACAAAATTGTTAACAAATAAGGTAATGAAAAATATCTGAAAGTCCAGAATTTTGGGGGTAGAATCGCTTCTATCCCTCCCAGTGTTTATAAACAACGTAGTGCATCGACCGACGAAATAAATTCGGTGTTCGACACACTAAAAGGGGAACGTATAGATAGAAAGATTCAAGAAGTTATAAATAAGTCCCTTGTTTTCTCTCGAGCATCGCTTTCTTGGTTCTATCAGATCCTTTATAAGTGTTTTTATCAGTAACCCCTTGTAACCACCAGATAGCCGCTTGTCTTTGCGTTCTGCCGTCCACAAATCGATCATTCCAACAATAGACGGTACTTTCCGATTCTTCGAGCTCATTAAAGGGGGACTCGCGACAGCCGATCAATTTTTTCGATCTGAGACACCCTCGGAACAACACTGTTTCACCCCTCGTGTCAATAACCGGGACTCATCTTCAATTTCTTTTTAAAACTTTTTTAAGTCACACGATGCTATTGTTGCTACATAACATAAAACTACTCGTGGCTAATCAAGAATTCATTGAGGAATTTCAAGACAATGGAAAGAAACTTAAAATTTGTGCAGTGAAGGGTTAACGTTTTTGTCGACCAATGGCAAAATTATAGACTTCTCTGTTCTTGGGTGACCAACATTATTGGATACCCTAGAAAATGTTGGTTATTGACAAAAATATTCTCGTCGGGTGCATTCGAAATTCACGGCGATTTGTCAATTAGTTTCTCAATTTACTTTAATTCATGCTCCCGTTTCCACGTGACGTCAACGCAAAAGTCGGGAAAGTAACTTATCTTACCTCGCGGAGGTCAATTAAGTAGAGTTAAGTAGGTCTTACTTCGTTACCGAAGTTTCGGCGCCATTGAAAACATAAGAAATTCAGGATCATTAAAGTCACGGAATAATTAGCGAAAGAAGATAGAATGGAAGTTATTATACTGATGTTAACGAGAGGGGACTCTGCGACATAGCAAATTCCTCCGAGGAAACTCGTTTAACGTTGCTTTAAGATTGCTATTGTTCGGAAGGTATTAGACTTCGGGTGCTCAATAAGAGATTTACCTTGAAGTTTCTTGTTATATTTCTGCGACAACAGCTCCACGGTGAAATATAAAGCTGACTTCGTGCTTTTGTCTACGGTTGCGTCGAATAACTGATAATAAGCACGCGAATTTTGCGCGAACATAGCAAAATCGTGTTGCGAAGCGATTGAGAATGCAAGATTCAATAATCTTTTAATGTTTTAATATCTACAAAATTGTATGAGCTTGATTCGCACAGTAGGAACACCAGGGAAAGTAACAAAACAAAAGCGCATCGATGGTAATGCTAATTGCGTGTAAATTGTTTCTAACAGAGTGGCTGCGAACAATGACGAGCATTCCGCCCCTTTAGCTAGCTCTTCTCTTTTCGAGACGCTGATTACAGTTAAATAAGCGAGTTCCAAATTATTGTAAGCATTAATGGCGCGTCTCTCGCTCGATTTCGCAATAACGCTAATTTTTCGAGCTGATTTCATAGCGAGGAGGTAATCTTCTGTCTACTTACGAGCTTAATTATGTTCAACGATGTTGTCCAACCTTCGTGCAGTAACTACCGCCCCGGAAAAATCCCTTAACCCGATTGGTCCGACTTATTTCACTCGCAACTACTTCTTCATGATTTACCGGGCCGCTCCGATCGTCATTAACGCTCGATTTTCTCATTAAAATGTTAGAATCAATATCTTTTCTTACAAAGAGAAATTACAGGCTTGAAGAACATTTTCCAATATGAATAATCAATAAATTTGTTCGAGTTGTAATACCACTGAGAAAGATAGTAATATCTACGTGTAATTCAGTGAGCAAAGTGTGCAATTAAATGTCACGATTTTCCAGTTCGACTAGATTCAGATGAAAAGAGTGTATCGAGAGTGTATTCATCAATTAAGTACCGCGAGGAAAATTGAACGAGAAGTTTGTTAATTCGCGTTGCAAATTTTTGCTAGACCATGTTGGAATATTCGCCATTCATTACGAAACGGTTTAATTAAAAAGCCGGGGGATATATTATAAAAATATTCGGACCCACTTCATCAATTCAGGAAACGTTTTCGAGAATATTAATTACAGCTTTTACGAGCAATACGCACCGAATATGCACAATTGACTGATTGTTATTGCATCGTCGCGATATCAGAGCGTCGTCGTGGATTTTAATAATGCATGAGCAGCTGCAAATGTTAAAGCACGTGAATGTCGCGTGTAATTAAAGAATCTAGCTGCGAAGATAAATATTTCGCATTTACAACATATCCACATTTGTATGTTTAAACGATCGCTCTCATTCCGCCTGTAATTACAAATTGGATGGATAAATACGATGCCCATAAAGATCCGAACCAATTTGAATGAATTCATTGGAAAGTGAAAAATGCTGATTAGCATAATTAATTTCGGCCCAGCGAAGTGAATGAGTACGGCCCAAGAATCAGCGTTACGCAATTCTCAATCCATTACATTTCTGAAATTCAATTTTTAAAAAAGTATTCAATTCGAGCCTATTCCTAAGAACAAAAAGTCTGCAACAAATTCTTCAGTTAGGAAGATAAAGTGTTGCAGATTTCAAAATGCAAATAATAAATGCGTAACTTCAAAATTGTGTGGTATTATTAAAGATGAAAATTTTGAACGTCATAGAAGATCTCTGACTTGAACACAATTCTAGCAAAAATTTCAGTAAAGTATGGGAAGAAGGTTTTCATGTTTTCTAACATGATTTTTATAGTTTCCAGTGTCTCAGTCAGTAGAAACAGTATGTTTCAAAAGAGCGTTTCGAGCAAAAAGATTCGACCGGTTTCCCTCGCAAAAATGAATTTTAATTCTGCCTCGGTCCATTTCTTTGCGGTCCTCTATCTCTCATTCTTGTTTGCCCGGTTTCTTGTTTCCTTTTCGTTTTCAGAGGAGATCTGCTCTCTCACGTTTCTTGTTGAAAGTGTCGCGTTATTTCCACTGGCTAAAGAGAATTTTAAGTCGACGCGGATATTAGTTCCATTCACGGATTCGTCCTCGGGCTGGCCAGTCGAAATTGACTTCCGCCGAGAACGAAAAATCTGCTCAACAGAACGTTCTATTTTCAGTCACATGAAATTCTATTGTCCACCGGAAACCTATCTTCTCAACAGTCCGACGTCTCCTTCCTTGTTTGAACGGTTTTACGCGTTCTGAATTTTTCCGGGTACTCTTCCGCTGTAACAAACCATATTTCCCGCGGAGTTTCGCGTCTGATTAACTTTTATTCGTTTTTCCTAGCAAATTTATATTTTCCGTTGATTCTGACCAAGCATATTCTATATTTTATAAGTTGTGGATGATTTGGATAATTTTATTTTTAACTTAACTCATTTTGAACAAGGGTCAAAGTAGAGATTCACAAAAATTAAATAAATAATATAGAATTGAAAAGCAAGTACCCACAATGTTCCTATAGAAAACTTTATTAGTAACAGTTGTTCCACGTAAGTTGGACACCAATTGGATTGCTCATCGACGACCATAGACGATTTTCTGTGCCAGTTGTTCTCGCACTATCTCGATTTCGCGGTTTCTTCTGACTCTGGCAACCATCTTCCCAGTGTGAAACAAAGTTCCCCGACCCATCCGCCTCTCTCGTTTTTCCCGCTACAATTTCGCGCTGTAGAAACAAAGCAATTTGTCCCTCCGTTACACATTTGTCATCGATACCGCTCGCCGATCAACTGCAACGAGCCACCCACTCGCGTTCGCCATCCCCTTTCCACTCTCGTCCCGTCGAATATCGTGGCCAGCCACGATTTATCAGGGCTGGACACACGAACGAGACCCACAGGAAAAGAGAACGAGAGGAAGAAAGGCATGGAGGGCCTTTTCAAGAACAAATGCTCGCGAATGCCCTGGGACCCAAAGCTGAAAAGCATTTCATCTTAGCTAGCGGAGTTTTGGACAGCTCCTGATATTTCTCAGATGTTAACATGCTTGATGGTAATCTTACAGTACCATTGCTGAAATTTTGGGATAACTGTGTTGGAGAACAATGTCAAGTGGTGTGAGAAAATAGCTGTATCTTGATTTCAGTGCAATAGGAATTTGTGTTAATATAGCGGTCACATTTTCCTGATTAGAATGAGTCCAAATATGGCATAGTTTGCAGCATAACTGTCTGTGTAATCTCTGATTCAGTGAAGCCTCAATTGTCTGAAGGTATGAATGGTGTTGTACCAAAAGGAACCTTGGAAATGTTCTTCTACATTATAATTCCGATGGCAATTGTTGGTCGACGTGACCGTGGTTGACTTGTTGGTTCAGAAATGAAGGATTCATTAAAAAGTTTTTGGCTATGGACCAAGCGGGGAACTTTAAATGACACACCTTGTATGCCTCGTCAGGGTTAAGACGTTCGATTCCATCGGTCTTCTCGATTCTTCTGGGCTTGTTTTCACGAACAGGAGTCGACACTCTATTCCGCAGGAGCGGTGTGTCGTTGATAACAGGCGAAAAGAAGGTCGACTGATGCGAGCACCCCTTCTCGGCTAGAGCACACTCCACCCGGTACATAATGCTTTGCAGCGCGCGCGCGTAGCTGGGAGCACGAAAGCGCTAACCTACATACTCGTTCGCATGGCAAATTATATTCAGTTGGCAAAATGAAAACGGACCGAGATACCCAGCCCGACCCTCTCTTCCCTCGAAAACCACCCACCACGGCACCCACGAACACCGCACACGCCCCCGCAACCGTTCGCCTGCAACACTTCCGCGTACAGCTATCCAGTTGAATGCGGTGCTAACTGTGCCCGAGCTCTCGCCCTGTTATTGACGAAACGGTGTTTCCGTGAACGGAAGGTTCTCGATGGATAGGTCTACCGGGTTCGCCAGAGATATTCCCGATGCTGGAGACGGAACGCGTGTTTCCGAGTACTTCGAGAATTGCTACCTCGTACGGGGCAACGACGAATGTCTATTGACCCGAGGCTGGATGGACTTGGATCTGGTCTGACCCTGAGTTGCGAGTGTTCTATCTGGATTCTGGTTTTATGGCGGTTGGTCCAGAATATAGCAATTTGTCTGACAGCAATAGGTTTGTTTTACGTTTGGATTTGTGCGGATACTCGCGAGTGGCGCGCGGATGAATATTCCGCTATAGATTGTAGGCTTGAGCCCTGTCCGCTTAATATTGGGCAGCCGTTTCAGTGATCCAGTGGAAGAAAGACAATTATCGTTACAATTAACCGAAGTCACGTTAAAAGAGCGTTTCGTTCCGGACCTGCTATGGGACTCATCAGTATTTTTATTTTAGACATTTAGATCTCCTTCCCATAGCTCTGAATGAGGCCTTGGGAAGGAGGAGTGGGACGATACCTAATTCGAAACAGTACACTTAACGGTAATGGGTGTTCCTTCGGAGAGACTAGATTTATGGCACGATGTCCTTACTCACGAAGAACTAGGCATCTGGCAATGCCTCGAATGGTCGCCGAATGACCCTAATTTACTTAATCTTCGAAGAAGATGTTTAGTCACGAACGCACCGTAAATACTGTCCCAATGAAACCAACGTGGACTGTTCCTGTGCGACGGAACAAGGTTCAATAAGAAAATCAAATTTGCTATCAAAGAAGCCATGTTAGCACGTCGCTATCTCTTTCCGAAAACTCGAATACAGCTCCAGGCAACTTCAGACAGTCAATGTGTCCGTTTTCCCGCCCCTGAAACGAATCGACGAAAGTACATAATCGGATAACAGAGGGTTCCTTGCTAAAACCATCGAAGACTCGGGCGCCCACGTTATCATTACCGCTTCTCTCCATTCATCGGCTCGATTAGGTAGATTAGGCGAGGCAGAGGTAGATAGCGGATCACTTATCACAGAGTGAGTGCTACCTTGAGAGGTGTGCTTTTGGGAATTATTTCGGAGGGTAGAACTCCAGCAGCAACTGTCTAACAATACGCTCCGACAATTGTTGTTTCCACGCTGGTGGGCGCAACACGCGAGGTGTTTAAGCCTGGTAGATGGATACCCTCGCATGAACACGTAGCATTAAGCTAACGCAGGGCGCGGATCGCGGGCTTATGTACCGTAGAAAAGTCAGAAGACTTCATTCGGGTAGACAGCAGACACGAGAATTACCCTGGAGGGGCACTGTGTAGACTCGCGAGTAGACTTCTGTCAGTTTATTTAATCCTGGCTCGTCTGCTCGAGTATAGTTTGCTGGCATGTTGGAACAACGCGACTTCTGTTCATAAAATAACGCAGTTCTGCTGTTCGTAAGGTTCAGGAAATTATAAAGAAAATTATGGGCCTCGTCCCCTACGTTTCTATTTCAGTGGAATTTTTTCAAAATACGAACGAGTCAGTGTTCTATGTATGTTCACTTTTTCCACCGGATTGGTGGACTTTTAATACCAGTATCGTAAAAGATTTGCCCGAAGTCAATTACAAAAGAAGCACGCCTTCGTTACTACCGAAACGATATCCTTCTGATGTCTGAGTGGTCTGTTAAACGTGTCTCCAGGTTTGACTTTAGAACAACGATTTGATAAAAATTAGGGTAACGCAGATCACTGGACCAATATTAATAAACTGATATTTCAGAGCTCATGAGAAAACAGAAACGAAATCACTGCATAATCTGCCAGCGCGTTCGGACTGTTCAGATTCGCGGGGCTCAATTAAAAGAAAGGGCCTGGCAAAAGGGTAGAGAATGAATGAACGAAAGGACGAGAAGCACTTGGACGCCACGAAAGCCGAAGAAGAGAGACCACCGTGGGGTGAAATGAAAAACGCCGAGCCGCGGCGGCAGGGAGGGGCGGGGAAGAGCATTCAATTTGCTGCAATCGCGTTCGTGCTTCCGGCCGAGTGTGCAGAAGCGAAGAACACGGGCAAGGACATGAAAGGAGGCACTAGGCGGACTATTTGTTAATTAAATTCGCCGGGGAACATGGGGGAAACTAGAGAGAGCGGCCGCGTTAGTTTTCTCTTATCGCCGCGGCTCTCTTTTTTCATGATTAAACAGGTATACCACGCGTTTTCGACTGGTTGCCAAGCTGCCATTAGCGGCTCCGACGGTGGCATTACAGCTTGTCTGCTATTGGAACTTTAATTACAAGCTGTTTTGTCTGGCTACAGTCTCTCCGGTCCCTCCGAGTTCTCGAACCGAGGGTTCATCCAACCCTGCTCGCCACGCGGAGCGTCGCAAAAATACAGTGCACGAAATTTCTATAGGGACGCCAAGATTTATGAAGGAATTCGTTTGATTAACCCCTTGTATTTTAACGAGTTTTATGACGAAGACTCGCGATGATGGTTTAAACAAAACAGTCTCTCTTTTTAGACTAGATAAAATTTTTATTTTTCATCGATTGTGCAAGAAAAAAGGGTTGATTATAAAAATTGACTTCATCTCTTCATAAGTTTTATATGTTGAGAACAACCTAGCAACGTTCAGATTTGTTAATTTCTTTACCGTTTCATGTTTGGACAGACACGTTCTGGTTATTTCTATAAACTAATGTAAAGTAGTTGTTTTCTGTTTCCCGTAAATCTAGTATTAACGCGTTTACCAGAAAATCTCTCCCGAAGAAGTTAATGTCCAAGGGCACCCTTAAATCATCAAAGATAAAACATTCCCGCGAGGGGAATTTAGGCGAATCCGGTCGGCATCGGCCGGGGAAAGTCACATCTCTGCAATCAGAATCTCTCCGGGGCTAGGTTGTGGAAACTCGACGAAAAACGGGATAAAAAGACTTTTAGCTTGGGCGGTAGTTGGCCGATGAGAGATATTAAAAAGAAGGAAGAACGAGTAGAATATAGAGAGAAAGGAAAAGAACCAAGAAGAAGGGGCGGAGGAGGAGGAGAGAAGTATAGAAGGAGGCAAACGAAGAGACGAGAACAAACTGTTGTTTGAGACCGAGGAGACAAGGCAGAAGCCCGTCTCCGTACACGTTCGTAATAAAGTAAAATATGGCCTCCCTTCTGGCATCGCTTCCTCGAGCTCCACTCGCGGGACTTCCAGTATAATTTGAGAGCATCTACGTACACTCGAGAGACTTTCTTTCGGTCGTACTTTATTTCTCACTGAAATTTCCCAACTTGTTCATTAAAATTCCGCGTGTTTTATGATGGCGGCCAACTTCCTGGGCCGGGAACGGCCTCTCCCCTTGGACCGCCCCTGCTGCCTACGGCCCTCGAACGAACTTGTTTCATTACTCCTTTTTACGACGGGAGATTATTTCCGAAATTGGATAACGCGCACGGCGAACTCGCTATTAACCTGGACTCACGAGGAAATTGTAGACTGGCACACTAGGACCTGGAAATTCTTGGACGCCTGTGTCGTATGCTCGGAAGAATGCATTCGTGCCTTCCAACCACCCCCAATTTTTATTTTTAACCCTTACACAGTAAAGGACTCGTGCGCGAACGATTTTCGAACAGTTTGCAAAATTCACGAATTTTTATACTATTGACAATGGTACATATTTCTACAAAGTATTTGTCAAAATCATTGAGACGATCTCATCGATTTTTTAATTATATTTTATTAAATCTTGAAGATGATTTTTGTGTAACCGTTCATCGTTGAAGTGCACATCGGATGAAATTTAATTTT
Source organism: Lasioglossum villosulum (assembly GCA_963971365.1). Lineage (NCBI taxonomy): Eukaryota > Metazoa > Arthropoda > Insecta > Hymenoptera > Halictidae > Lasioglossum > Lasioglossum villosulum. Next base: position 20,924,082 of record OZ020503.1, on the reverse strand, counting down.
GCCAAGCGATCACACGACATTAAAAATTTAAGTAAATGGAGCTGATAAAATAAATAGACTTGATTAGGAACGTGCATTTTTCTAATTGCTCAAGATGAAGGCGTTTAGAATTACCGGAGGGTTGTTAGTCGGAGTTTTACGATATAGATGAGAGGGGTTAGACACACGGTGTTCCCCGGAGATTGATTACCCGCTAAGACAACTCTGACTTTGCGCGGTCCGCCCGTTTATGTACATAGTCCGGGTCGTCCTTCGTTAGCATTGTTTGTCTAGAGATTAATAATCTGCCTGTCCTCTCCGGAGAGTCTTCGTCGGAGTTGCATTTAAATGTTTACCGACCGTAAATACACCGATACGCAGCCGGATACGGCGGATCGTCGCTCAGCCCTTTTGCACAATTATCCCTCTACAAACGAGAACAAATACTCCGTTTTTGTAATTAATCTGATCCTGCAGCGATTCTTTGGACGCTTTGTTGAGATGTGAAACGTGAAATGGAATAAGTCGATTTTTTAAATGAAGATAGAATCGCGCTTGGAGATTAACTAGAGTGCACATTGTAAATTCTTGATCAGCGAATAAGTATCACTAAACCTGAATGCAACATAGCCGTACCTAATTAATATCGTTGAATATTTGCTGAGTGAACGTATGCTTTCATGATTGACGACATTATTGATTATTTTCATCCGTTTGCATGTAAAGGAAGAAGGAAATATAATGCTCTTGTCACGAAGAATTTCAAAAAGTAAGAGGAACTTCATATTTCAATAATTTGTACATGTGTATATGTCACTTACATATTGTCATGTATGTACACAATGTATGTGCAAAACAAATCACCAGAAGAAAAAGTAATATCAATGTTTTTTGTTAATAAGTACATTTTCTTATATTTAACATAACATTACACTTGAAATATTCTCCTAACAGATTTCAAACATCCTTAAATCTCAGAAACTAGCAATTTTCATCACATTTCATGCTATAGCGAAGTTAACTATGCGCACCATATACACAAGTTAAAAATTCGTAAGAAATTTCGAAAATATTCTAACTTCCCGCAATATTAAAAACTGGGAACTTTCATGCGCGTTTTATTTCTCGACAGTGTACCGGCGACAGCGAGTGAGAATGTAATTGAATTTCTAAACGCGTGCCGTTTGAACGCGGCGCAACGTTAAAGCTAAGTTTTTTCCCCTAGGTTAATTTTATTGCGTCGGTTCCCGGCGTTACATTCTTTCATAAATATATATCCGCCATCACGGCGCGGCATGGCGGAAAAAACCCGAAAAATTTCACGACCCCGCGAGAACCGTCTCTTGCACTCGGCCCGGTTATAATTAAAATTAATCTGCGATTTTAGCGATTCGGAGCCGTGTCGCTACACGTCGTATTGCACGGGCATTTTTCAGCGGCACGGAAAATCTGGCCGGGCAGGAAAGTGGCCTTCGGCCACAAATTAATTGAAACGCATTAGGCAGCTTGTATTTTCCAATTTGTATGCGAGACCGGAATTGGATTATGCAGTTTCGGTCTGAAAACTCGCGTTCGTTTCCGAACAAAAATGCGCGTCCCCGCCCCTCGACCGGAAAATTTCGAAATTGGCTCGCGATTTGATTTTTACTCCTTTTTTCACGCGGTCCTGACAGATCTCGCTTGATTAATCACTTTTACGTGTTCTTGAAATTACACGTTCTACTTGAAAACATTGTTCAAACAATTATACTGTTATAAAGAAAAATAAAAAAAAATACACTGTTACATTTGGGAGAATTCACAGAATCGTTAGCGTAACTTTCACGTTTTTGGAGCAAAAAATGCTCGAAAGCCAAAAACTCACCCTCTGTCGCAAACGAAAATTGTCAAAAACCCAATCCGGTGGAGAAAAGCGACTTCTGCGTGAACGTTGAGCAGAGTCTAGAATTGGTTATCGAAACGTGAAATTGTTGTCGGACAGTGTTATCAATTATCCTGCGATAATGAAGCGTGCACGCTAATGCCGTGTGCGGGTCGCAGTTCGGGGGCTGCAATCCGGACGAGCATAATTACATAAAGCTAACGAGACCGAGACATGCTCGAGGGAGAAACAACACTCATTGCAGAATATCCTCGATCCACCGATGCGTTAGATTCGGCTCGATTATAGTGTTTGAAGCGCGCAATATTCCGCGCTCGACGCGTGTCAATCAGCCCGTGGCTTGAGCACAGACAAATGTTTGAATTGGAAATTATTCAGACAGATACTGTCGTTGAGATCATTAACTCTGTCCCCCTTACCCTTCTGTGGAAAATAATCTCACATCTTGTCCACGGTTAACGAACAAGCCACTTGATTCGATGGATTCCTCTCGCGCCGGAAAGCGAAGCTTGAAAGTTAATTAGTAAACCTTACGCAAACGGGAATTTCTATCTTATGCGAGAGTCGCCAAAAAAGTACGAAGTCTTTCATCGTGTTGGAAGCATAATTAAAATTCAACAAAAAGACCCCCTCTTTAAATCTTTTAAAAATGTTCAACCTTTTATAATATTATAAAAGAATAGATCATTGCATTCGGTAGAGTTTACGGAATTAAAACTGATTGTTGTTAATGCAAGTCTCTGCAAAATTATACAATAAAATAATTTATTTAAGTCGTTTGTAGTAATTTAAACACTCGATGTTCTGTGATTACAGAGAAAATAGTTTAACATTTTATTGGGTCGAATAACACCCCAACGAATTTTTATAATTCTCGTCTTTTGTTGCTAATTCTCTGTAAATGGAGTCTGCATTTTCGAATCGAATCTTTTGCAGCCTCCAGCGGAAGCCAGGCTCCGTCTGTGATTTTATTTTACATACGGTGGAAACGAACCATTTAAATAAACACACCTGGAATTCAAAGTTTGATACGACCCATAAAATAAGTCAAGCAGCAAGTCCCGGCAAATATTCACATCGTTAAAGCTTCGGTAACGCGATTCGGGCGTATTTCGATAAATCGTTTCTCGAAGACGGTCGATTTACTTTCTCAAATATACTTGAGGCCGCGGCAAGAGTTACGCCGGCGATCCGGGTCAAAAGTTCATGTTTGCCCTATCGAAAGTGGAAACGAAATCCCATCCAAAAGTTCAACCATCTCTTCCCCCATGCCGATAGAAATTCATCGATAATTTGTTCAAGTGCTGGGCACACGAATTGCGACGCATTTCACCGCGGCATTTCGCGTGTCGTCGAATTACTCCCACACAAAAATTCATTCGCAAAAGGAAACACAAAATTTTGCAAAAATAGTGTTAATAAAATGATCAGACTATAACCGAGTTATTAAAATTCTTCTAGATTTTCCAGAAAGATTTGAAAATAATTGACGTTAACTTGTACATTTAAGTGGAATTGAGAATTGTTTTATTGCTACAATATGATTATGTCATCAACAAATTTCTTGTTCTAAGAGACATTTAGTTTAGTTACAATTAAGAATCATCTCCAGCAGTAACTAACCACTATTGAGAATATATAAAATCATGAATGAAACGATTGTAAAATCTTTTTAGAATTACATTTAAGCGATTACAGTGAAGTAAATATCTGTTCAAGAGTCCTGTCGCAGCTATTAAAAACCGTAGTAAACAATGGTGAAATAATAACACCATTATAATTGCAGCGGTTTGCAGAACGCAGAGCGTTACTTGAACCATTTATCTCGCGATTCGAAACAGTATCGTAATCACATCCGCAGGTATCTATGCAAATTGCGACAGACATCGAGACCCAGGCCGACTGCGCGGCAAAGTTTTGTTCGCGGCGAACTCGAAAATTCGGTTATAACTCGCCGACAGTCTCGTTGGGGAAACTAAACCGATTCCGGCTAACTGTAAGATTTAGCTGTAATTAGAAAACTTTTCCCGCGGCAGGATGTTTCTCTTGTTTATTACCAATTTCTTCGCGTCCCTCGCCCCTCTCACCCTGTTCGGTATTCCGCGGTGAATTATGGAGTTTCCCTTGTCGGCCATCGAACAGAAGAAAAGCCGAAGAATAACCAAGGGATACCCTGGTCCGGAAACCTCGAAACAGTTTCCCCACACCTTAACCCTTTCAATCCCATTTTTCTCTATTTGGAACTCTTCTTTTTTTCGAAATCGACATTACTCAAGAATGAGAGTATATTGACTTCGAAACTTGTATCTTAATATTTAAATACAAAGTACAGTAGAATAATAAAAGCAGTATAAGTTGGCAATTTTTGTAACAATCAATTTTTTAATGAAAGTCTAGGTACATTGAAACCATCGATTTTTAAATAAAGGTCTGTCCACACTGAATTCTCGTAATTTTGTAATAAACGAAGAACTTCGCCCAAATTCCGCAGGAATAAACAAAATTATGATTGTGAAATAAAATGTCTGTAGTTTGAACGGGTCTGATGGCCACAATATTAAAGCCAATAAATCAGCGGGAAGATACAAATTTCTCTAGATCTCTCTGCTTGGATAAAAGCATCGTCCCATTAAAATTTGCGGATGTTCCGAAACTGCGAGCCTCATATTTCTTCCCCCGCGATTGCCTGGAAATGAACGAATACAAACACCGGCGGACAGCCATTTTCTCTGCAAACAACATTACGCAGTTCTCGTCGGGCAAAACATAAATAAGAAAATTAACGGAACGAGGAAGACGACATCGGTGGGTAGCCATTGGGATAGAGAGCGCTAATTATTCCGTAATAACAAAGACCGAATAGTAACGAAGACAAAACAATAACACGGGCAGAATTAATAGAGGCGTAAATTTTCTTCGTATTTTAGGAAACAATCAACACAGTTCAAGTATTTAAGCTCGAATACAGACAGAGGCACTGTCCAACAAATTTTTTCATGTTTCCAAATAACAGTTGAGTGGATCTTATAGAGTTTTTGTTTAAACAATCATAACGTATTAATAACGGATATCACTGGACAAAAGTTATATTTAAATTCCGATTTTATTTCCAGAGATTGTTCTCTCCAAGCATGCACGATATTTTCATTATAAGTTTTTATTTGAAATCTTCGCGATCCACATGTCGAATGCCAGATTGTGAATGCGATGGACACGAAGAAATTCTTAGGGGCAGAAATTATTCTGCATGAAAATTCGCAGTCCGATGAAGATACGTCAGATGAAAGTTTGATTGATCATTTCCGCGGTGGTTGGTCCCTTCCTCGAATTAATCCGGCTACCAATGACGTCATTCGCAGGCATTCATCGGCCAGCAAACGGATGTAGGACGCATAGTTACCGGCGGAACTGCGGAGTTAGTATTCACGCAATCCGTGGATCCTGTTGGCCAGGTTTTATCCAAGAGCGAGAACTCGATAGGATATTAGGGTATCACGTGCGCACGAGTTTTGCGCGACTTTATTCAATAGCGGGACGAACGCTTCTGCATCTATGCAACCCCTCGTTGCCATGATTCATACCGAGAGCATATAATGCGCTTGTGTTGCACCGATGACTTGATCATGCTAACCGCCTCTTTGCCTCTCCCTATGTTCCTCAATGGCCGCGTTTGATGAATATTGTTCTCGCACATCGTTATTGTCTGGGCGTGAAGCCTAGACAGACTTTATCGGAATTTTTTGCAACGAAATTAATTGACGTATTCATTTAGAAATTTCTTAGTATGTTCGTCAATCTTTAAAGAATATACCTGTAGATATGTCGCAGGTAGTCATACTTCATACCAAGGTAGAGCATTCTAGTACACAAGCACGAACCGTCTGCTAATTTCAAGCCTTTTTAAAACGACTAAAATCGCAGCAAGTTATTACAGGAAGAACGCGCGAGCTCTTTCAGCGAAGGACCAGATCGTCGATCGTTTAAGTAGGTCATTTTAATGGGAAACGGTAAAGTTTATCACGGATGGTGAGTGCCGGGTACAAACAGGGACGGTCTTTACTACGGTTGATTTAGTGCCCGGCCGCGAATTTATGCTATTTCCTTATGAGAGTACTTTTTCACTCGTCGGTTGCCCGTTTCTATATATGTCTAGAAAAATAAGAAATAGCGCGGCAAAGCGAAACTTTTCGATGCTCCATTTTTCAAGACACGGTGGAAAAAGGTTTCCCCGGTTTCTGGGCCAACCCGAGCAGAAATATTACGTTTTTCTTCGTCGATACGTTCGCCCGCGCTAAAGATCAATAGGGGAGGGAATAAACTGGAAATCTCGTCGATGAGAACTCGCCGGGAATTGATAGCGGCGCGATTCCCGGGCAATTAATTAAAAAATTCAATTTTCCAACCGATCGCGCTCGAATGATTATTATTATTATTTATTGCGTGATTGTTCCAGCGAATACGCACGCTGGTAAAACATTTTCCGCGGTTACAATCACAGAAAAATTTCATTCTTATTTATCGGAACGGTGCTCGAGGTTGTAAACGTTTTTTAGAGAGTATTTTTTTAAAACACCGTACTCAATGTATTGCAGTGTAATCAGGAACAGCGAAAGTAAAACTTTTTTTCCAAGAAATAATTATAGCAGACAATGCGAAGCTTCACGTAGAAAAATCAATAGACTGAATAGAATATTTATGAATAAGGGTTGCTCATCTTTTAATACAATATTCATAATTGTTGACCCCGATAATGTGCATGTTATCCAGCCATGCATGATTCACGAGTTCCGCTTGCTTCACAGTGCTTTGAAATTGAAACCTACCACACTATTGTCGATTATTGGTGCAACAGTATTTTTTATTTAACGCCAAATTGTGCTGTGAGAATAAATATTGTTCGGTTGAAAAAAGTTTGTTTGACCACTGTCCACACAACAACGAGTTAGTACAATGAAGATTTCAAACAGAATTTATTAAATATGAACGTCATCCATGATCCTGTGAATATAATCATGTTGTGAACAATTTAAAAAATTATGAAAGAGGTATATAAACTGGTATTTAATTTCTCCTAAAATATAGACATAAGGATTTGACGAAAGTTAGCCTGTTGATTACAAAATTGTTTTAACGTAAAAAATTGACAACCAAACTGTTCGTTTTCTCCGTTGATCTACGACCACCAAAATTCCACTAAAACGTTCGCACAGCCTTCAATAAATTTCGAGGGTGTTGATCGTTTTAATTAACTCGAAGAAAGGATTCTAACAATTTGCGACGAGTTTGGTGTCGTAACGATGCGGTCGGCGTGGTTCCCGCAGCATTCTCACCGTTTTCCGTCGCCTGTTCACGTAATTGAATATTCCACTCGAGAGTCACAGTTTTTCTCGACTTCGCGTAAACAATTTTTATGCGCAATTTCAAGGCGCATTCGTCGGACGCGAACCCAACAGTAAATTCGCTTAATACGGCGTGCATCTGGACCTCGCAAGTTTCAAATTTTATGCTTGCCACGCGCGGCCACCGAAGTGGATTTAATTAAAGTTTACCGGAATTTACGGTGTCCTTCACCCACCGGGAAACCTTCCAGAGGAAGATGTTGCCCTTCTTAGCCGTGTCACTGTGTAATTTTTATGCGGAAAACCTTGACCGTGTCCAATTACAGCGGCTGTCGGCGAGCAACCAGCGAATGTGTGCGGAAAAAAGGAAAAAGAATTTCCAACGTGCAACTCCGAGCTACCAACAAGCTGGTTATTTATCGTGGAAGCGAGCAATCTTTGTTTAAGAAATTGTTTTGTGTGTTTTAGACTTTTTTTGATCCGTACCGAATGCACTCGATCGATCGACTTGACCCTTTCATTGTTATGATTGTCATGTTTGTTTTATGAATTTGTGAGAAGTTATTGCTTGCACTTCGTACACTTGTTCGCATTGTAATACTAGCAACGTGGATACTCTCTTTTATTACAAAATCAATTTTGCCTTCGAAAGTTTACGAATTCTGCTGGGAGATTCGAAATTAAATGAATTTAACATGAAATGATTCGAATTTAAATGTATATATATAAATACATTTATTATGAATAATTAAATGCAATTAGATATGTATAAATAATTTATACGTATATAAATATGTATGTGATATTAAAAATTTGCATGAGAATATCTAAAATTTGCAAACCGTGTTGGATAACTATTTTTAGTATTTGCAAACTTGAATATAGGTGAGTCGAAAATAACTGATAACTCTAAAAAGTAGAAAAGACGACTGTTCCGATCTTGACTATACATAAAATTTGATATCTGGGAAATATAGGGGTGGTTATAAGCCTGTTTCAAAAATTCTGTCGATGACGTCTCCCGCAGGTCACTGTGTCTCAGTTTTAATGACTTGGGTCTCGGTTTCGAATGCTCGCGGGTCGTATCGATTTCTCGGTCCCGATAAAAATTCCGTTTCGCTGCGGATCGAGGGTAGTTTCTTTTCACGTACGTGTGTTTGTGCACGCGTTTCATCAACGTTATGCAAGCACAGGAAAGTTCGACGCGAGAATGGATCGGACGTGTGTGCGTGCCGAAAGTGGTATCACTGGCCCGTTTTCGTGAAATCGATACACATATCGTTCGCACATGTGTATTTTACACACTACCCCTCATGGGGTTGTGTACGACATACACACGAGGATGCTTCGCCGTTTCAACAATGGCGTGCCATTTTGCCTCGCCGTTTCCGACGTTTTATCTCCCGGATCTGGGTTTTCCTTTCATCTATATTGAAGTCCTTACTTCCAAGATGGATGTCTTTTTACTTTTTTTCCTCGCTCATCCGAGTGTTTCTTTCGGAAGGATATTGGAACTCGTGTTTTCGGTTTTTCTGTTCACCACGTGCCATTTTGCCTCCTCCGCAGGAAATATAATAGAACATTTATGTCGTGGAAGAGATGTCAATTTCTGATCGTTATAGATTTTGACGAGAATGAAGCAGGTCTGCATTAATTGCAAAATACAGTCGCGTTCTTAGCTTTCTAGATGCCATTTTACTTCCATTGGGGGAACACGATGTCAGAGGTAAACGAGGCACAGACTGGTATTTGGCCGCTCTAGCTGGCCAAAATTTTGTATTGCTTAGAACCGATTAAATTTATTATGTTTCATTAAATTATGCTTACATAATTAAAAAAATACAATTTACACGTTATGAACAATGGGGTTGGTTCGAGGGACTACATGGCTCTCCCAATAACGTGTTATTTTTTACCTGGGGGTAGTTTTGGGAAATTGACTTTTGGCCAGCTAGATCGGTGAAATACCAGTATGTGCGAGGTAGGAAACTTATGGAAGGAAGATCAGTGTAAAGTCATTATCAATTTCTAAACTGTGGACTCGAGTGAAAAGAAAGTTGCAGCCCTCGAATTCGGCAACTTCCAAAATTTCTAGGGACAGACGCGTTTGGATATTTCAGGTCAGCCAGGATAATTCACGACCGTACCCTTAGAACCAGTAATATTCCCGGTTCTCCCACGACATCCTCCACTGAGGTAAATCACCCCCACCGGTTTGAGAAGATGAAGAGCCAAAGGTTCGAATGGGTGTTCTGGTAAAGTGGCTGGGAAACTCGGGGACGTCGTTTTTTTCGAAAAATAATTCTTGGATTCCCGACCGCTCCCTCGTCGCAGTCTTTCCATTAAAAAGTTCGATTCGTGGCTTCGATGGGATAGAGGATTCTCGTTTTTCGTTGACGACGAAGAGCTTGTTGGAACGTCGACAGATATTCTAGCGACTTCGGAGTCCTCGGCGGACGGACTATAACCCACGGATCCGTTTCAAATCTTCTGCAGTTGGCGACAATAATTTATCGCCCGCCATACTCACCCCCTGAACCGCCCCTCCAGCTTTTATTCGGATTACGGTGCGCCGCGACAAGCGGTCGCTCGTGTGTGCTAATTGCTTGGTCTTTGCTCGGTCGCCAGGCTATAGTCGGTCATAAAAGTCTACTTGCTGGTGTTGAGCTATAATCCTGTCATTGTCCATTAACCGTTGTGCAACGTAGCAATATCCACCGACAGGAAAATGTTTTTCATTGTAGTTCGTATTATAGGAACCGAAAAATTGATTGGAACACAATGTGCGGTACACGGCTTGCGTTGCTGAACATTTTTGTTTATCACCCCTCATTCGATCCCTATTCTCGTACTTTAATACGGAAAGCACCGAATCAGGAACCAGCCAATGACCCGTCACGTAATTTTTTATTTAGATTTTTATTCATTTAGAGCATCTAGACTTATTAGATTTATTTAAATTTATTCATAAAAAATATTACAATAGATTTTTTGAGTCTCGCATCTACAAAGACCATTTCCACCGAAAATAAGATTCTATTTAATCGCACTTTTTAAAAATTTGTTTACAAAGATTATAAATATTGCATATTTCAAGTTTGCATTTCTTTCGGTTTAAATTCGCATGTAGTAATATATTTGACATAAATATTTTTACGAGTATAAAAATACTGTTATATCTTCCACCGAACAACTTTTTCGGACGAATCGTTAGAACAAAGTAAACCTCGATCCCCGAAATTGTTTCGTCAGTTTTCGAATCGTTAACAAGTCATAGAACTCGTTTGATCCGCTCCTTTATGGACAAACACAGCCATAAAGCTAATCTCTATAGGCCAGGATAAGAGATTACAATATTCCCTTTGTTATTTCACTGTGACAGGCTCGTCGAGCTGAATCTATTGTAACGGCGACACCATTTCCCCGAAATTTCTCCTTACGCTACTTCTGGATCCGGAGATAAGGTATCCTGCGTTCCCGTGGGATTACCCCGATGTCCTGTTCCTTATCCTCGCTTCTTGGAATAATCCACCGACTCATAGAAACCTTACACACACACACACGACCCCACGCAAACTGGTCCTTCGTAAGATACTTATTGTTAGGAGGATGTCCCCTTTTCATTTCAATCGCCTCCATTTCCTGCCTCGATTTTAATAGAACCGCCCAACTACCTCTGTTTCACAGGACTCCAATGCTTTTCGAGGAAGTTGCACTCTAAGAGAACGGTTCAAGAAGTGTTTATGAAGAGTCTAACCATTTCAATAATCCACACCTTACTATTATTACTATTTTACGTCAAATGTCAAATTATTGAGATTGAGATTTCAAGGGCAGAAAGTAGAATAGGTTGGCCATGGTCGGACGCGTCAGACAGGATTTTCAAACTCGATTTTCTCGAAAACGAAGCCCGGAATGAACACATTTTATTTTCCATTTTCGACTTATCTGTTTATCCAGAATCACCCTCTTTTCAATTATTCCACCAGACTGTAATGTTATAATAAAAATTGAGGTTTAGTAGATCGAATGTTAATGACTTCCTTCCAATGATGTCCACATATTTTCGGGAGGCAGTGTATGCATAAATGAAGTTTGCCATGGCACAATAAACTATTTATCGACGCGCCTGGAGCCGTTTAATTCTACTTAGGCGAACAGTGTCGAAGTTCGTTGCCCCGTACGGCCGCGTAAAAACATAATCGTGGAAGCGAGCGCTGCGACGGTTTCGGTCTACGTTTTATGTAACGTTCGCGCCACACCCATAATACTAAACACCAGCATAGGACAGCTTCTTCGGTATCTTTGCCGGGAACTTTCCGAGAGGTAGTTGAATGTTTAATCGATTTCATCGGCCTGTACGCCGGTTTCATTAGTCTCGCTGCCATATTGCCTAACCACACTTCACCCAGGTATACATTGCAAGGGTAAATGAATATTTCGGTAAAATCGTCGTTCACCATCACCATAGCGAAAGTACCAGGGCCCCGAGTGCTCGCAATTAGCATAAATTCTACACCGTTGCTCCGTGTTTTCTCGAAAACCAGGCCGAAATCCAATTTTCGATGTGGCTTGCAGCTACCATTGCAGATTTGTTGTACACACAGATGATTTAAATAAAATTAGACACTTCGGTTGTATAAAAAGCTTTTCCGAATCGTATATTAACTATTCTACGAGCAGTTTGAATAACACCATTAAAGGAATAAGATTTAGAGAATATTTTCATGCTGATTTCATATCGGATTACGGATTTTGTGCATTTAAGGGAAAAATGAGTAGGTGAAATATAAAAACTCTGTTATACCCTGTTATATTCTTTCCAACCTATTAAGATTGTTGAGATTTAATTGAGATAGAATTTTGCATAAAAATACTGAGTCTATTCTCAATGTTATTAAAGTTTGAATTCTGAAATTTTTGATAGAACACTCGAATTTAGCAATCTGAAAAGTGTAAGAATATTGTTAAGAAGAATTTTATGAAAATTGTGGATCTTTGTACGGATGCAACTGCGACTGTCACGCTTTCAAGCTTGCGTTCAACAACAATATCGGATTCGTATAAATTCCATAGTATGCGATAGATTTCATTCTGGGATTGAACAGCAAGCGGTTCTATGGATAAAAACAAATGGAAGCGTAGGATGGTAGGTTTCTCTGTATGGCATCGGGAAAAGTGATTTTGAGAATTCATCGACCGTGGCCAGGTTGTTTTACGTGGCTGACTATTGCTCACTGTTTCTACTCTAAACCGATGCTTTGTTAAACAAACCTCAACGGGAAAAATCGTATACGTTGTTCCAAGCTTCAGTGTTCGGAAAGCGGACACTTTGACGACTGCATAGATATCGATGTTTAGAATCATTCTAGCGGCTATCCATATTTGGCCCATTTTTCAACAAATATTTTCAAAGGTACATTCGCTGGGATTTTTTAAAACAAGTGGTTTGAAATTCGAATCAATTTCTAAATGATCCCTTTGAAATTTCAAATCTACTTTTCATAAAAAATCAGGACAACCTAACCCAACTGTACAAGTATCAACAATTAACCAATGATCAATACTCTCAAAAAATTGCAGATTGAAAACAGCGCTGAAAAATCAGTAGGAACAACCTCGCAACAGCAACTCTCGCTGGGAGCGTTCACTATACCTTCATTAGGCAATCGCGATCAAATCACCGAACCGTATAATCGAGATCAAAGCTCGTTGCACGCGAGTATCGTCTAGTGGCGGAATAAATCACGCGGTAATTTCTCAAATTCGATTTGCCAGGTACGCAGAGGGCCCAGGTTCGAGCAGCGAAAACTTTATTCTACGATTCCCCGATTTATCTTCGAACCGCGGAACCGGCCATTCGTCGGCATATATCAATAAACGAAACTGCTGGGCCACCGGCAATAATTTAATATTAGAGACTCGACGTCATAGTTCTTCGCCGGTTCCATTCGCCGGGCGTTATCGATCGGCTCGCCGACATAACTTCCCATTACGTCGCGCCGTGTATCTTCCATAGGGATATGAAACCGCAGGGTATAAAAATTTATCTCGTTGCCACGGTTCGTGTACACGGAAGCCGACGGAGACAGAGAAAAAAGAGAGAAAGGGCGTGGGATAGAAAGAGAGGGAAGGTCTGGGGAACGAGAGACCGATCTGTCTCAATTTCTCTTCCCCGATGCAACGAGAAGTCCCTAGGACGAGAAGCTGGATCTGGATTAGATCTGGCGTACCTTATATTATTGTAAAGCTGCCGGTGCACCCTTTTGTTCATAATCGAAAAATTTCACACTGCTTCTTGACCCATTCAAAGCCCAATAAAAGTACTAAAAGAAAGCGTACATCAAGTTTCAGGGTTTCGTTGTAAAGGGGAAGTTCCAATCTTGAAATCTCCGGTGGATTCAATCTCGAGAAAAATATTTGTCAACATTGTGAGCAGTGTGGATATCAATTAAATTTGCTAAAATGAACTATTTATCAATATCTCTGTAACTATTTTCTCAAAATAATGATAGAAAGTGGAGGACGAAGAGGGAAAGAGGGGGAAGTTTGGGAGACGAGAGACCGATCTGTCTCAATTTCTCTTCCCCGATGCAACGAGAGGATGAAACGCCGGGGCTAGGTGTCTGGCGACTCCACCCTGGGCGACTTCTTTCGACCAAGAACCTCGCTAAACGACGTAACTTTTATCGTCGAGCATCTCGACTTTGCAAACTGAGCTGTTACAAGACGGCGTCCTCTGATGGAAGGTTCAGGGGAGAGGCTGGAAGTCGTTTAAACTTCTATGAGGGTTTGACGCTCGCTACCTCCCCCTTCGAATTGCCCTGAGCGAACCCGGGAAAAATAAGGGACGGCTATCCTCTCCTGGCTTCTTCTCAAATTCAGTTACCTTCGCTCCCAATAACTGCTAATCGTCCTGATGAACCCTGGCAGTTTTTTAGGCTTCCTTCTGTTGGGCGGTCCAGGGGAAATTGATTGTCTTTTGCGGAATTCTACAGGCCGTGCAAAATAGAGTGGTAAATGCGTCATAAACAAAACATTAGAAATCTGACAAATTTATTCAATGGATTGGTATTGTCTCACTCGTCTTGTATACCATCGACAATAACGGCAAGGAACGAACGAATGTACGGGATGTAAGTAACAATTCAATCCTAAATTTTTATATACATCAAGAAATTATGCTCAAAAAATTCTCAAAACAGAAATTTTAGGAAAGGATTTGAAAAAAGTCGCCCGAAGGGAAATGATCTGGGGAACAGGCATTTTTGATAATACCTGGATCGATCGTCAGGTGTGGGGATAAATTCCGTTTTAATTGTTTCCATGGTCCCAAAGCTGTCTGTCCCAGGCAGCACTGTCGATATCACTTTTTTAAGAGCTTAACACACATCGGGCCGCCGCGAGCGGCTTCCCCCGAAAATTCAATCGTCCGATATTGAAATATCCAGTCGAAGTTCCATTGAATCACGCAGTGTAACCCCGGGCCCTAGATTCGTTGATTAAACCGAGATCGCCGGGGCTCGTCTGCCGATCGCACGCGAATACACGGATTTTATGGTCCTCTCTCTAGCTTTTTTCGTTCTGTCTCTCGCGCGCACACGCGAGCGGAAAAAATGAATGACAACGACAGATTGCATATTAATGACAACAGGCTTACGGGCACGCGAATCCTCTCGATCGCTGGCCGATCTTTTTCCGCGTTTCCGACGAACCCGTTTTGATAGTCGAATAATATCCAACGGAATTATTTATCGTTGCCACGGCCGAATGCAGTCGAATAATTTAATGCGCCGTCGATCGGCGTTGAAAATGTCGGTCGCGAATAAAATTGGTTAGCAAGTGTGCACGGTGCCTAGTCAGTTTTCACTCGGAACGACGTTGAATTTGCCGATACGCGAATTTATGCGATCTGGATTCCATTCGGTTCGCATTCAACCCGATTTTGAAAATTTTTGTTTTAAATGTTCGATGAGAGTACAAATTTCCTTGCAGTTCGATTTAGTTCGTGTAAAATCAACTGGCTGAATCTCGACAGAAAAATTGAAAATTGAATAGAACAATTTTTGATATTTTTTTTTGCTGAGAGATGTAGGTCTTAAGTTTTCGATTTTTTGTTTTAATGTGACTAAAAGATCCTTAGAAATAACATTTTAGATCGTATTTTTTACTTTCAACTCTTGAGTGGATTATACTAGCTAGTTTTATATTTTTCAAGATCTGAAAACCACATTAATAGCGTTTTGGTGACAGAACTTTTGTGACGAGTTAATATATGCGTGTCTATCAGAGAGAGAGAGAGAAAGACTATAGTTAGAAACGTTGGATTATTTCTGCTCGAATTGACCTCAACAGTGTAGAAAGGGTGATATGAATCATTCGAAGTACTTTTCTTCAGGAGAGTTACGCTGTTCGGAACAATTATACAAACTCTGAGAACAGTTACGATTAAAGTGTCGACGTTTATGCAAATTCTCATCATTTATAGACGTGCTTCGGGAGAGCCGAGTTAAGTGTAGTTCCGTGTTCCCGTAGAAATGCAAGTTTTACGTAAAAATAATCAAAGCCTTTATTCAATTGCAGTATACCTTGCTTTATTCCCCGTTTCGAATCTTCCATTTCTAAAGAGATGCTTTCTGGAGCAGATATATTAATTTTAACCGGCTTGTATAGCTTCGTTACTAGTTCTTCATCAGCTTGAACAAAGTTTCGGCTCTACTTTAAACGTTTGCTCCTTCGAGAATTCGACTCGACTTTACAAACATTCGTCGATGATGTTCCAAGATGGAATAAAATTGTTAAATTAACGTGTTATCGAATGTACTTACATGTCCCTCAATTCCGAGATAAATTTATTTCTCCCAATGAAACGTTAACTTCACCCAAATTCAATTCATAACACGTCAATTTAACAAGTTAAATATTGATACAGAAGCTGATTAACTACTGGATGTTATTTGCCAAAACTGTTTCTAATGATTCATTTATGAAGCTTTTACTAATACATTCATCAGATTTCTCTGATTGAAATACGATTGGTAACCTCATTTACCCTGATTGAATTCTTCGTTATTTGAATACGCGTCCCAAAATTCTCTTTAAAAAGTTTTAATCGAATTCAACGTGCAATCCAAATAAGTCGAAAATAGTGTTTGACATTTTCCAAAATTTCCGGCGCCGTAACCGGCTCGAAGAATTATTTCCGGTGTCGACGGGTCGCTGTCGGGTTCCAGTCGGCATCGTCGGGTTCGCAAGATCCCCGGATGACGTTTCGGTTCACGCAATATCCGTCATTTCAAACCGTCAGGGCCCGCAGCTGGTCGCAAAACAAATCTTCCTCTCGAAACGAGCGACGGGTTGTGTTGCTTTCGGGGGCACCTGGTAATTACGTCTCAACACCTGACAGTTATTACGGCCCTGTCCCCGGGTGCCATGCACAGCGGCCTCATGGAATCCGTGGCCATTAACGAGCCACATTAACCATCGAATGAACCGCGAGAACCACCCACCCCCAGACTTGATAATTAGTCGAGCGAGTTTTGTCGCGCGCGCGTTTTCACTAGGCTGAATTATGCGAGCTGGCGTTGTCGGGGATTGGAAGAAAATTCGGCGGTCCCTTATTATTGCTTGATGAACTACGTTCTCGAGGAAGGCGCCGTGAAAGACGGAGCTGCAAAGCCGGTGTAATTAATTTATTCAGTCCCGGGAATAATGAGGACGCACGGTTGAACCGACTTCGGAAGCGGACCAGACGGCGATCGATTGGTTCCTGTTCGGTTGACAGTCTGGAACCTCGATTGCTTTCCGTAGTTTGGTCTTTGAAATTTTTAGGAACCGTCGGAATTCATCGTTGTACTTGCCAAACTCAAGATCGTCGCTCCATAGACGGTTTTGGAGCTCAGATCATCCTACGTTGAGCATTCGCTGTGTGAGACGTCTTATCAAACCATTCTTTAAGTAATTTTTTCATATTTTTAGAACGTAAAATATAGAAACGATATTACAATTATTGGTGATCTATGAATGTATAGCGCATGGAAAACTTTAATCGCAGGAAAAATATACTCTATATAACGTTAAGAAACATTTCAAAAAGCTCTAATTAATATCACCTCAATTTTATTTCATTATTAAACAGCTTGCGATCGAATGATTCGTGAAATAATTCGTTCAAAATTGATTCTTTGGAACTTCAGAGGCATCGCATTGAAAACCGTATTGAAAGCAGAAACCGCGCGAGATTTATATCCCCGTTCATCCAATGTTGTCAAATTCGAATCCATTTTCATTAAATCCCATTTAATTTGAAACAAGCCCCCCCATTTTGTGGCGTTATGCGAGGTACACAGCAGCTCGTATAAATAAATATTGCTGAACAACGGTCCACACGTACGGCCCTCGTATTTCTTAGTTTTCAAATTCCCTTGTTCACCGGGCACGCTGTGCACACCGGATCCCCAATTAGTTTCTCCATTACCATTGCTGTCCATTGTTCTCGGTTAACAGCGCATCTGGGAGCAAACACGCATTTGCGTCTAGCTCCTCCAGTTACCATTATCAGGCCGCGATAATGCGAGCTGGCAATAACCAACGATTGTCAACCGTAGTTCTCGGGTTTCCGTAAAAATGACCGTGTCATATGCTGTGTCCGATAAGAATACTTTTGACAACCCTTATTGATGTTAAACCGAAACATTAATTTATTATATGTTGTTCATGCTGAAGCTGCGTAATCCGACTTTTTTGAACACATACTTTTAACATCATAACCAGTCGTCCAAAATTTATTCAAATAAACAATTTTTTGTTTTTCATATTTCTTACGAGACTTTTGTCACCATATTTGTGACATTTTTCTAACCGAAATGACTCCGCGACACAATTTGGACCAGATTTACTCGTTTAATCCTTGATACAATGGAATTTCGATTATCCCAACCGATATCAGAATTCTTCGTTACTTTTTGTTTTTCATATTTCTTAGGAGACCTTTGTCACCATATTTGTCACATTTTTCTAACCGAAATGACTCCACGACACAATTTGGACCAGATTTACTCGTTTAATCCTTCATACAATGGAAGTTTGATTATCTCAACCGATATCAGAATTCTTCATTACTCGAGTGATAAAGCGATCCATATACAAAATGATTCACTGTACAAGTTAATATCTATTTAATCAATAAATGTTCTACAATGCAAATTTTCATGTTGCAGAGTTCTTGGCATGCGTAGGCCGGTGGAGGAACCAGGGGGCGAGCAGAACAGGACCGAGGAGCATGGCGTAACGCTCGTTTCGGGGGTGGCTCGCAGATCAAAGGACGCGAAAGAGGGTCTGGCCGCTCTCGAGCGATTCGAGGGCCGGTGAGCATCGCGACGGGGCAAGCAACCCCGTTGCCTCGGTCAACGTCTAACAACCCTCCCGTCTGTCACCGTCGACGAACAACAGAACAGGTACATCGATCATCTACACTTCCAGTGAAAAAGATTGCTCACGTATGCTTCCCTACGACATTGACAAACTCAAGAACCAACACAATATTCTTTTGGTTGTTGAGATCATCGCTGAGATTATTTCAAATGTTAACCCTTCAGTGGTACCAGTTAAGGGTTGAAGGGTAGCTGTGTTTGAAGCTATGGACCATCAATAAGAATATATTTTTTGGATGAAGAACTGTAGAATCTTCGAAGTGATTGGTTCCTAACTTTTTTTATAAATTCCTAACAAATTGTAAAAATTGTTTCAACCGAAATTTTCGAATGAAATCTGAATAGATGCAGTCTATTTCTTTGTAACCATATGAGTGCTATATTTTTGAATGCGGTTGTACCTTCCTTCCTCTTGATTGTTCCCCCAAGCGATTTTTTTCCTCGTCGGACGTGTCCACCCCTCATGGTCACTCTGGCACTCACATCATCCCCATCCTCGATCAGGATGATCCCCCATCTGGATGGGGATGATACCAGCACAAGGATAATTAGGCATGTTAACGAGGTTTATTGGGATCGGGATCACCATCGCGATACGGCTGGATTGTCGTTGATGATCCCCTTTGTTTGGAATTAATGTATGCGGGTGGAGTCGAATGGATAAGTGGGAATATAACTGTTTAGAGGGGTTAAGAATTTTGGGGGTCCTGAAGTTCGGAGGATTAGGTGTCTGGGGGTTTAAGTATTCTGGAGGGCTGAGGGTATAGGGGTTTAAGACTTTACCAGTCTCAGAGTTTCGGCGACTTGGAAGTCTTGGTGTTTATGAGCCTACGAATGGAGTGAGGGCCTGGAAATATACGAACCTAACTCTCTATAAAGGGAATGGTTATCTCTTTAACTGCTTCCTGTTCTTCAAGGGGTTAAATAAATTTGTTTACTTCTAGTTGTGATATTTGTACTGTGGATCTTTATTTAGAGAGGAAAGTCTAATAATATAAATGTCTTTTGACATCTTTGGTAGAAATAGTGTTAAATGTGGAGGAGTCTAGAAGTTAGGGGCCTACGAAACTCTATATTTAGCAATCTAGGATCCTGGCCTAACAGATTTAAGACACTAGGGGATCAAGTGATTTAGCGACTTGAAGCTTAGAAGACTATGCTTAGGAATTCAGAAAATTATAAATTCAAAAACCAGTTAGTATAGGGGTCTGTGTTTTTAGAGATCAAGCGATTTAGTAATTTGTAGCCTAGGAGTTGAGATAAAACAATTAGTTCCAAAATCCAAAAAGAAAGTTTTTAGTGTGAAGATGCATGGAACTCGGTACCTAGTAATCCAGTTCTACTCTTGATGTAGAAATATAAATATCGGAATATCCGATACTTGTTGCAATGGGGATTTTTATCATTGGAAAAATGTATGTCCTCGCTGCAAGGAATAACGACTCGCAGGTGCTAGAGTGCAATTTAATTATAAACCTTTTACTGACCATTTAAATGTTCCATCGGAATCAAGTGATCATATCCGAATAAATTGGATACATATATATGCATATATATTTATTAAACCGTAGAATGGTATTGTTTATTCGATATGGTCGATACCCCTGGATCATGTAACTTCATTACGTTTGTGCAGCAATATAACCGGCTTATATCGTTTAGATTAAATCCAAACGCGTTCGCGCATTTCCGCAGATATACAATCCGTGGATCATATATATTCAACAAAGTGTGATTTATGGCTCGGGCACGTATGACGAAGGGCCATTTCCTATATTGTATTCGTATCTCATCCTATCGGTCGATATCTCGAAAAAAATTAGCAAAATCACTCGCCTCTAAAATTGTTACATTTATATTTCTATTTGAATGAATCATTGAGTATTTTTTAAACATTCACAAAAATCTCTCGTCACTAAAAATTGTCACATTTATATTCATATTTGAATGAATCATTGATTATTTTTTAAATATTCACGAAAACCTCTCGTCACTAAAAATTGTCACATTTATATTCCTATTTGTATGAATCATTGAGCATTTTTTAAATATTTACAAAAATCACTCGCCTCTAAAGTTTTTACATTGATATTCCTATTTTATGAATCACGGAGTCACCTTTTTGTTTTCGAAACGTGCTACAAATCGCAAGCTAGGAGTGACGATATTTAAGTCTCAACTATACTCATTCCGTTTCCGTTCCCGCATTCTGGAATTCGGGATTATACGCACGAATGCCCGTATTTTCTAAGGATTTGAAGAATTCGAGGGTTCCCGTTGGCCCATGGTAAAGGCACGTCCTCAAGTACAGGCTCCGCGGTTTAGAGAGTGAATTTCGTGGTTTAGCATACCGACCTGACATACCGCCATAGAACGTTTGGCGACGTGGCGACCGCAATTGCGGCCGTGTCGTCCTAACACCTTCTAGCAAAAGCCCGTGTTATGTATGCAGTAATAAGGGAGCTAATGTCATCCGAGAAAAGTATGGTTGAATGCGGCCGTGTTTATAGTTAGGCGCGTTTAGGCCGTAATTAACTCGAGAAAGCCGATAACTTACCGTCTGCTGAATGAGCGACGCTGAATCTGGGCTGGACGCTAAATCAGTCTTATTTGAAATAGCTGCACTCAAAATACGGGAAGCTGATATATTTTATTTATTCAACAGACTTTACTTTTGCTGGAAACATTTATTTCTTCTTACTTAGAAGCATGACGAATGGAGTATAAAAGGCACTGGGATAACAGAACGCTGCGTCCCGACGCGCAAAGGAGATCCCACCTTAAGATTGCAGATTCTCCAAACGCATAAAATCAATTCTCCAAACGCCGATCAATTATCAACGAATCCGAATACATTTTCTCTGAAAATAAAGAGAAATGCATTTGAAAGGTCTGACCTATTGAGACAGCCGCAGTAATGGTAGGATTTGAAATTGAAAAAAGGTCCGTGGAATCAGTGAGTATAAGAGCTCCCTGATAGATAATCGCGATGCAGCTGCAACTTTCATACGGGCAATATTAAATTTTCGGTAATGGGGACATTAATATGATAATTGACGGGGTATGTAAATGGGAGTGGCTCCGTTCGGGGTGGTATAAAAATGGCGGCGAGAGGAAGAAAGGAAACCGGTGGGCATAGCCTGCGGAGATCGTTACGAAGTCACTAATTCTCGAGTGCGGATTTCATTAAAGCAGCTCGTTTAAAATGTAATGCCCCTCGAGATCCGCGTATTACGACCCCGGAAACCACTTCTTCCTTGAAATCTGTCGGTCAATCCTCGAAATACGGTGCTCCTGCTGAAGAATCCTTCAGCGAGAGACTTGTGTACGTTTTTTCCTTGTTCCGTGCGTAAGAAGTCGCCTGGAGACAAACCGAGAGAATCGTATCGAGTAAAATAATATCAATCTTGCAATTTTTATTCACTCGTGACAGGAAACGTGTTGGATAGCACCCGTGGAAATTGCAATTAAAATTTTTTAGCAATGGAAATTGCCAAATAAATGTAAAATACATCTTTTGCTCTTAATTTTAGTGTAACAATGCTTATTTCTGGAAAAAAATTACTCAGACTTCTGCGCATGAAATTCTTTTATAATTTAATTGACTTTTGCGAGTTGTAGCTGCAGGCAGGTTCGCAGGTCTTGAACATAATTTTGAGGTAACTTTGGTCCATGTTTGGGAGGTTATTTTCGCAGCACAAATGGTTCCCTACAACTTGCGAGTTGTTCGAGGGAAACGAAAGCACCGCGTTCACGTTCGACTAATATTCATACACATATTCGAACGCACCCTGATCCAGGTCTTTGACTACTCCTTGTAGCCGGCTCCTGAAATTCGATGTAATCGTATACGACCCGTATTATGTGTATATTCGGCGGACCGGGCGATTCATTTGCATTTATAACGCTCGCGGCCCGTATTATGCTCTAGAGACCGATAAACATTACATAATAAATAGACCAACATAATGGGGAGCTGTAATTGCTCGTTACATATGACTAATTCGCCTCGAGGATATAAGATCGCCGACCGGTTGTTAATTAAATTTTTTTACCTAGGCAACATGAAGAGTAATCGACTCATTCTCTTATTTGTAAACCTGTATTGAACATTATGCTGCGAATATATAAATAAAATCTTCTTTAGTTTAATCATTTTCTTAAAAGAAAATTAAAAATCAAAAACCTTTCATTATGGTTTTCTTCTGCATTGTTTAAAGAGTACAAAAACATTTGTTGCGAAGTCTAATCAAGAGATTTTGTCAGAGAGATTTTGTACTGTGGATGAATGTTCACAAGAATATTTATTTTTCTTGGTTTTATAGTGCGTTTTACCTGTGTTTTCAGAAATTTTCAAACAATCGCGTGGCTAGTTAGATATTTTAAGCCCCGCGTTTGTCGATAAAAACCGACGCCGGTGCTATTATCTTAATTTATTCAACGCGGGTGTAGCGTTCGAGATTATTAAAATCACACCTGGTGCCGCGCTATTGTTTGTCCGAAAATTCTAGTGTATTATTTTAAAACCTGTGATATTAGTTATACATATTTCATTCACATTAATGTCTGGGTATTAGCGAGAACCGATGAACAGTTACAATTTGTGCTTGATGTAACGAGGCCTCTTAGGGTGTAGGAAAAATTGTTTGTCTTCGTCTTGCGGCTTGTATCGGGCACTCAGTCGTTCGGGACTATTTTGATTTAATCTGCAGCTGCATTTCACGCATCAAGATAGTAAATTCAATCGACAGTTTCACTTTTAATTAAAATCTTCTATGAAAGAAATATTTCTCAGATTGCCAGTGTCTCTATTACTGCAAATCATTGGCTACGATACACCGAGACGAAAATGCAATAAAATTGTCATTTAAGTATCGACTTGGCGGAGCTCGTAAGCAATGAATTTCCTCGAATCGTCTTTTTCCTGAAATAATCGAGACTAATGTAAATTTGCGGTAGGATAATTACGATCGTATTTGATTGTTGTCTTTATAGTCGGTGCGTGTTGGTTTTGAGCACTTTCAAGAAGAAGGGGTCTTCAGAGGAATGTTGACAAAGAAAGCATAATTTCCTCCCCATTTCATATTATGATAAGAGTAGCGAACAATTTAAATAATTTTAGCTTCGTTATTTTTACAAGGCATGCTAGTTACTTTCGAATAATTTTAACTCCCTTAAAAAGTTAGTAATAAACACACATATTTGTATTGTATTTAGTTCGGAAAATAGTGGGGTATGTATACCTTCGTTTTAAGCTTATTAACCAGAGACTTTGTCGTAGCAGTGGGGCGTTCGGTTTTTTAAACGAGTTACAATCCGCGTTAATTACGCGGGGGTTAAAAAAAAGCGACACTCTTGAAAGTCAAAGCTTTTCTCCCGGGGGAGCGAGATCGAATTAACCCTCGGGGGATTACACGTTCATCGCGCTAATATTTATCGACTTTCTGAATTTAACTAATGAATGAAACGTCTTGCGAATAATGTCGTCAGCATAACTCGAGACAAGATTGGCAAAAAAAGACGGAAAAGAGAGAGAGAACGGGAACCCCTTTTATTGTAACAAATCGCAGGTACAACGGAAATAATGACGGGAACGAAAATTTGATACATTTATTCTTGGCCGGTTCGGCGTATATACGAATAATCTTTTAATCCTATAAAAGTATTAAATTTATTCATTAATTCCGTCGAGAGAATTTTTCTGGGCAAATTTCCTGTCCCACTTGTACGATCCCCAGGAACGATAACGAGCGCCTTCAATTAACTTAATTTACGAAACACGTTTCTACGTTATTTCGCCCGGCGGAGCGGGTTAACACACACCACGAACCCGGCGAACAATGATTTAATCGGTTGTTGTTTAGAAGATGAAAATAAACGGACCCTCAACATTCGCCCTTAGCGAAATTTCATCGATAATTCGCTCGACCGTGATGGCTCTCACACGGCTCTTGGATTATAGGAGGTTTTTACCGAATTAAAAGGGTTCGATGGAACACGGTATCTGGGTCCACCCTTTTCTTCGTCGGTGTGCACTAGCTTACCGACTTGCTCGTGCAAATTGGGAACAGCAATATTTTGGTCAATTTAATCGCTATTTTCTTTTTAATTTTCATCTACGCTCGTCTTTCACTTGTTCAGAAAAAAATTGTAATGAAAAAGTTTCATTTTTAATATACATATATGTAGTTGAATGATTGTTCGATGTTTAGTATGGAATTAGTAATTTTTGTAGTGTCTGACCACAGCCTGACCACTTCCACTGATTTCTCTGAACCTGCAAGTAGTACAAGTCAATGATTTCTGCCCACATCAGCTTTATATATATTAATGTGTACTAATTTTGTGAACTCATAACTAAATAATCGAGTGTGTGTATGTATATATATATATATATATATATATATATATATATATATATATATATATATATATATATATAGATCAACTACAAAACGATTGTTGTGTGTTTCCAACTTGTTAGTATACATATATATCTACGTATAAGTACATATCTCGTGTGCCTGTAATTAATGCGGACAGTTTTGCATAAAAATTTGCAGTCTATGATAAAAATTAATTGTCAAGGACAGCCGAAGAATTATGTCAATCAAATGCGATCAATATGTTAATGTGAATATAAAAATTAATTCAGGGCGAGCAAAGAATTATGTCAGTCAAATATTAATGCGCTTCCGGTGAACGATTGAAAAAACGTATATAACGTTATAGTGGGATAGCAAAGCGCAAATAAATTTGTCAGTGACGCGGCCGGTCTCGTAACGACCATGATTTCATTAATACCCGTTGGAAACCCTCTCATCTGTCGCGAGGACGAATGGGAAACGGGAACGAACGAATTAATCTCTTATGATGCACACCCTTCGCGTTAATGCCAGCCGACATTCCGCAGCTACTCGAAGAATATAAGGGCGGGCGGTGGCAGGGGGGACGGGGCGAATACGCAAACGAGTGACAATAAGCACTGCAGTTTGAGTTGTCAGCGGGGTTGAATGCAATGACTAATTGCGGAAACAGCCATTAGTCGGTTTCGTGGCTAGAAAATTCGTTGCCGGGCGTGCTCGTAATTTCCTTCAATTCGAAGGGAGCATCGCAAAATGGAGTTTCGCGGAGAAATGCGAAATTATATTTTTCACCGTTGATTTCGTCAGTACATATTTAAATAGTACCTCTTTTTTCATCTCCATATACTCCCATTAAATAGTTCCACCAAAAATTCGTAGTTAACATTTTTCGATTTTACATTTTAGACCGTTCGAACTTAACTCGGAAATGAATTTCATAAAATTGTGTATTTCACTTTATTCCATTTAGCATTTATGAAGAATTTTATTTGTTCGTTCTCTTGTTGGATATTATCCTGATAACTAGAGGTTATGCGTGTAGGCAATTTACAACTCGGCGGAATTAATACCTTAAAGTGATCGATTGTGTTTAATTCGGTTTGCGTGTTAGTTCGAATCGAATCAGCTCGTTACAATGGAAATGAATATTTAGTTCGCTCCAATCTGCGAGATCAATTTTGTTACCGATTACGGGGTTATTGTTCGATTTTAAACGCCGATTTCAGCACGTCAAAGCATAAAATAAATATGTATGAGTCCCAAGAACGTTTGAGTTTCTGCAAGCTCCATGTTTGTGTATTCCTGCAAAAAATGAAAGACTAACAAATGCCTTTCAACTTGCCTCTTTTATAACCAGACTACTCATAAATGTTTGTATCTCCATTACTGGTACATATTTTCTCGCAATAAAAGTAGTGTATATTTGAATATCAGGAAAAATGTTCTAAAAATTTCAAAAGCCACGGTGAACTAGGACCAAAGGAAAAAAATTCCACAAAACAAGTCGACTCGTTGCATCAGAGGGTGTTTCACAACAAAACTCATTTACCTATTCGCAAGACACCCTTAACGATTCGAGTGACGCGTCAATGCGTTCTGCGTTCCCTTGAACGCAACAAAACCTACCTCCTCTCGAAACCGAACCAAAAGGACGCTAACCAACACATACACCAACCTCGAATCGAGGCGGGAATGTGAAGGGATTCAGAATCCGAAAAAGCTCACGCGCTCCGCTTTTGATGGTTCTTTTACAGGGGCGGAAGGGAGGAAAAGAATCAATTTCCCGGCTCGCGCAATTAACCATCGAATGCGAATTTTACGGTGGATAGGAACCGGCAGAAATCGAGATTTTTCGCTATGTTTCGGCGGACACAATATCGGCGGAGGGGATGAGCTCGAAAAAAAACGAAAAGAGAGAGATGAGCGTAAAGAGAGGTATACGAGAGGCTGCAAATGCGCTTCGCGGAGCGCAGTTCATTTTAAGCGCACCGATTGATGAACAGGCGAACGAACGGACGAACGAATGAACGAACGAACGAACGGATAGGTAGCCAATGGATTCCACCCCTGGACAGGTCCGTCTGACAAAGCTCCCGTTCCTCTAAATTACTCGGGTTCCAGAGGCCTCTTTGCAACCGGAGCAAGCGGAGGTCCGTGTTCTTTCCATGTGAGCAGGCAACCGTGAACAAACGCCAGTTGCTGTTTGTTCACGTCTTGTTAATCCGCGGAGCGACGAACGCGTTCGCAGTAATTACCGGGATGCGGATGTTCGCGATATCCTGCTTTTTAAACCCCTCGTGTGAACCGATGCTGCAAACTGACGTTAGCCAGGCGAGGGGATGCGAGCTGCTTCGATGATTCTTATTTGTTAAACAATACGCAGCGACATGAACATGCTTCTAACATTCTTGGACATTCATTTTTTCAAACCTATCAACTCGTAATAAGGGATGTCCCAGCTAAAGGAGGTCACCTAAATTTTTCCTTTATTTTTAAGGGCACACGAAATATTTCTGGCATCATTTAAATGGTATTGAAAATAAGAGAATTGAGTTAACCCCTTCCCGTATCATTTTCTTTATCAGTTACAATGATTGATACGCCTTTGTCCCCAAAAACGTCGTAGGAAAGAAAAATTATTTTTTTCGTATGGCTACATTTTATTCGTCTTTTAAAATCACATTTTATTTCATTCAAAAAGAAAGGCGTAATATTCATATTTGTCAGACTTTGTTTAAAATCTACATGACGAGTGTGACCGTTAAAACACGACAAGGGGTTAATAAAGAAGTTTCTGGAATTCGCATAAAGTTAAATCTGTGGTACGCGAAGAGTCTCGCTAGAATTGAAACAACGTAAAAATTGCATAAGATTTGATTGTGACGGTTGTCCGATTCGTTTCTGTTCGCGAAACTGTCTGGGAGAAGATTCTTTGAAATCAGTTAACCGGAAATGCCTGCACCGGGGCGTCGTTCCCGGGAAAGTTTCATTGTACAATCGCGATTAATGGGTAACAGGTAGGGAAGCTTTAATGCGACTGAAGTTGGAACGAGGTTAAACGGCGGCCATCATGTGCGTTTAAACTCGCTGCGGAAGCAAGAGGTTTTACATAATTTGTGAAGGGATCAACCCTCGGCTGAAAGTATGAAAGAAGTGGCTTCAGAGAGGATAAAGGCTTCTGGAGGAGGGATGGATGAAACCAAAGGACGATTTTATTATACTCTAATTGCCGGTGTGCGGTACCAATTGTCGGTTCGGAAACGTTTGAACGTTGAAGTTCAGTTTAAATTCATAAATAACTAGCTGTACCCGCGACTTTGTCCACGTGCAATAATAAATCCTGGTTGATTATTAACGTAATTAAATTTCCAATCGCCAAGCAAAAGTCGGTAAACTAAAAAATTTAAGCAACACGCACACTTTTTGTCAAAACTTGGAATAATTTTATCGACGCCAGGTTCGGTCAAACTCATTCTAAATTCATTAGAAAAATTTTAAAAATTGTATGATTTTCAACCATTTACACTTCTCGCAAACTCGATGCGGCAAATTTTTTTCGCACAAGCATCTGCAGTCCAGTAATGACATTGATTAGCCAAGTTTTCTGCGGCCACTACGTGACGAGAGCGTTCGTGTCTGGGGAGCGAAAAACATTGGAAAAGTTAGCCTTGAAATTCTTTGAAGCACTGTCTCGACGGAACAAAGCGTATCGCCGAATACTCGCGAGGTTTACCTTTGGTGGGAAAAGGGTCGAACGGAAGGATTTTGAGATAGGATGAATGCCCGCGAAAGTTGGAATACTTTCTAGGGGCGAAGTTTCGATGGTTCCAGCCCGTCGACGTATAAAGAGCTATGCCTCCGTGACGCGGAAGTTCGTTTTAATTGTGTAGATTTCTGGTGAATTATGCAACGCCTACTCCTGCGGGCTGTCAACGAATTCGCGCATGCCCGCTATTATTTAAACATTTAAACTCACCGGCGAATTATTCAATTCGTTGTTCCATTCTCCATACTTGATAAATCATCTTGGGTTTAATAAATAGTGAATCT
The DNA here is from genome assembly GCA_963971365.1 of Lasioglossum villosulum. Lineage (NCBI taxonomy): Eukaryota > Metazoa > Arthropoda > Insecta > Hymenoptera > Halictidae > Lasioglossum > Lasioglossum villosulum. The sequence continues at coordinate 20,895,035 of OZ020503.1, read as the reverse complement.
CCTACGTATATCTCCTCTCGTTTAATTGTTATACTTATCCAAGAACGTTTCTATAGCTACTATAAATTGCTATAAATTACTACATAAATATTTATGAATTGTCTAAATATAAGACATAATTTTTTGGAAAACTTTCTGTGGTTCAAAGAATGAGGATTTAAATTTATTTCTTCCTTGAATACATAGTATGAATAGGTTGTTACCACAGTTTCTGATTTTATGCATTTATGGCAAAATTTTGTTTGACCTCGTAAAAATGCTTAAATCCGTCTGCTTATTGTTGAACGAGAATTTCAACGAGACTTTCAGGCTAACCAAAGAATTCGACGAGCGTGAAAACGCGAGCAACGCGAATAAAAATGGAAATGCTGTTATCGTGATGGATACGGGGCACGAATAAATCTGCAAGAGTTTCAGCCCGGGGAATGGTACAATTCCCGTTTCTTCGTCAAACGGAATGTAATTTCTGAGGTGGTTCGGGAACACTTCGTTTATTCGCAGCTTTCACTGTGCAATTTACCGGGGCTGTAAGTCGCGTCACGGTATCGAGTATCGACGTATCGACCTCTTCCCATAATGTGCCCCGATCCGAAAAATACGATTCAATCCATCGAATTCACCCGCTATTAAATTTCCCTGTTCCAGATCGATCATTTCTCCTCGGGCCAAGTTCCGCTGGAAACTTTTCTACTTCCGCGCTTTGTCACTTCTCTATCTTGTCAATTGTTTGGACGGTACGGACCAAGTCTCTTTTATAAATAATAATCGATATATTACCAAAAGTGTACAAATCTTGAACAGCCAGTATGTTATTCTTCTAATTTTTTAATTTTAAAGACTAAATTGTATAATGCAGAGGAAAGAAGATCAAGCAACAATATTTCGTGCGTGTTGCAATTGAGGTAAAAAATATTTGTTCAGTATGAAAATATTTAATCTACGAGACAAGAACAATTTCCTCTAAGGGAACGTTGCTAAAATGCCATAATTTCCACGAAGAGGGGAGAGAACGTCCAATTTTATCTTGGATCGAGAGCTGCAGAAAGGTTGGGAGCGTTTAGGCGAACGAAGGCAAGGTCCAGATCATAAATACAGTTCTTGGCTCATGCATGACAGTATTCCGGCGGCGACGTGGCTTATTCGGCTCATAAATCAGAGGAAATAAATGTACACGAAAGAGAGTGAGAGAGAGAGACAGCAAGGGAGAACGTAAAAGAAAGAGAGAGAGAGAGAGATGAAGTATGTTGTACAACGAAGCGAACGATTAAAATGGAACCGGGATGGTCCGCGCGTAGAGCCAATAAACACATTCCACTTTCGAGATGAAATTTTTCGTTCTATCCGGAAGAGCGAGAGCCCGAGCACGTTCCCTGGAATTCGTTATTCAAAACGCGTCGTGTGACAGTCGCCGGTCTTATTTCTACTCGAATCCAATGATGCTCTCTCTCTCTCTTTCCTCCCTCTCTCCGTCTCTCTTTTCCACGTGATCTCGAAACATGGAAGAACGTCGCCGGAATCGCAGGTTCGGGGAGATTGAACGAGCCACGCGGAATGTTCGTGCAACTTACCGTAATTCTGCGGAATAGGGATTTCGGACAATTTAAATTATCTTTCGCGGATGAGGGAACATTATGGCGCACAGGTGGCGGGATCAGGGGCCGGACTACCCACTTTCCCAGTGAATTACTGTCGTGGATCGCGGACTTCACCTTTGGGATGCAATTTACTGGGAATATAAGTCTTCCAGGTATCGACGTGTAATGCGCCTCCATTCGCCGGGTTCGATTCGTTGAATTTCGACAGTCTCCATTCAGCTCCTCGAGTAACCCCCGAAGTTACCCTCCCCTTTCACGTCTCTCACACTGTTCATTTTTCTTTCCTCCATCTCGAGCACCTCGATCTTTGCCTCGTCTTCTTTGTCTTCCTATAGATCCCTTTTCACTTTGAACGATTACTCTGTTTGTAAATTTGTCTTCTCTAAAATTTGCCTGTCTCGTTTTCATTCTTTATCTCCCTCGATTTTAGTCATCTGCTCTGTCCCTTCTCTTTGTCATTCAAGCTTACCCTTGTTATGTTTGCTCTCTTTCTTTCTCCCGTCAATTCTTCCTCGTTTCGAATCAGCCACTGTTCAAATTTTTCCCTCTGACTCTGAATTTCGATCCCTGTCTCCATTCTCTTTTTCCTGACTGTGCATCTTTTTTCAGCCACGATTTGACTCGTCCACTCCTCGAGTCTCTCCTTCTTTCTCTCAATTCAATTTGTCTTTTCCAATCTGTCTTCTTTTCGGATCTGCCTGTTCATTTTCTCATTTTCTTCTTCAATTTCTCATCCATTCTTCTTATTTTCCGATCTATGCGTCCTTTTCTTCTTCTTTCAAGTGCTGTATGTCTTCCTCCATTTTTCTCTTTCTCCCAATTTTCTGCACTCCCTTATTTTCTTTCCCAGCGTCTCTCCTCGTTTTTCCACAGTCACCGTCGCAAGTATCATTAAAGGATAATCGATAGAACGTTGGGGGGCTCAGGTTCGCAGCAATTATTTCCACAGTGCTTTCAGAACTCATGAATATTAAAATAGTCCGATATAATGGTGGTGTATAGAGATACGAAAAATATATAAAAATATATTCGTTATCGACAGGCATTTGTCAGAACTTTCAACCTTATATGTCTGCCAAAGTAACCGGATAACATACAATTAGAAGCAGAACTTCGTACAATTACCGAGTCGATAGGAAACTGTCTAGAGACGCTCATTTTCCGACTGAAATAGTTAGACATCCGAGTTTAAGGTGGGTTCACAGTGAGAACGTGACTTCATTGTTATTTTTGAGATCCATTGCTTCGAGAGCAGCATCGACCCGCTTGTGTACAATGGTGAGCAATAGTTTCTCGCCGAATTGATTTTTCATTTTCTATTCCTGAATTAATGCACAAGAATCATTTTCATACTCTCACATTTAGCTAATAATAATTTTCATACTTTCACATTTAGCTAATAATAGTGTTTTCACATTCAGCTAACAATAGTTGTCACAAATTTCATATTCAGAAGGCAATAATTCATCCTGATCCATAAATAACAATTGACGAATTAATCACGAAGAGTAAGCAACACAATAGTCTTGTCACGTTGTGTTGAAAAATCTTGAAAAATATAGGCTGAAAAATGTTATGGATCGATATGGGAGTTTTACGTGACAAGGAGTTATAGAGAGTTAAATAAATTTCCCTCCAGCCAACAAAGGATCAATACTCTTCTCCCATGTGCAATTTTTCCGGGACAAACTGCTCGTTGAATTGAAAAAGAAAACTCGATTAGAGGAGCGATATTCCGTTGTTCGGAGACTCTCTGACGGCGAGATAAACTCTTCGCGGAGGCTTCACTGGGCGAGACAAACACTTAGGGGAAGTTTCGCCCTTTCTCCCGCGCTGCGTCGCCTGCTCATTAGTCACCGGTGGTTTCCTACGCAGCTGACGAGGGGAGAACATATTAACTCTCCCTGGAGCGTTTCCAGGATTGATAGTTCAACAAAAAGCCAGGCTTAAAGAAAAATTAATTTTTCAAACTGCTAAACAGAAACAAATCGTCTTGCCTCTTCGAGGGGTAGAAAATCTGGCTGATAAAATGCTTCACTAAAACAGCATTTCCAGAGAGAAATAGTATACGAATATTTACCTTAAAGTTGCCAAATAAATGGTTCCTTAAATTGCAATAATATTAATAATATTTTGTAAACCATTCATTAGGTATGAACACATTAAGAAAAATATATTTTAGTGACAGGAAAATCGATCTTCCATTTCAAACCAGTAAAGATAGAATTAATAATTTCTTTACTAATCTATAACGGTAGAATTAGTCTTCCGAGACACGCAGATACTGGAAGCTATCAAGCTTTAAAAATACTCTTGTCTTATAAAGATGGTAAGTTTGAATTTGTTTATAATAAATTTCGTGCCTGTTTTGGTATTTCGTCTAATATTATTGCAAAATTTCCCGAGGTTTGGAGAGGTAACGGAAGACGGCTAGACGATAAAAATACCCCGGGACACGGTCTTGATTAATAAATAGCTCGTGTCCCGTCGAAGGCTTCGCTTCCGATAAATCGATACACTTTGAGCGGTCGGTGTATTTCACGGCCTAGGATATTCAATCAAAGTGCGGCATGGTACGGTCGATTTTTTATTCTCCGCCGGGATTATTCTAGTCACCGTGGTATTCGCCTAATCAATTTCATCCGGCCTGGCGTGGGGGAGCTCATACAGAACATCCGACCCGGTATTCAATCCGGATTTTTGTCCAAATATTCTCGCGAATGCCTTCTCATCAATTTCACAATTACTCGTTCCGTTTGATTCTGAATGAAAAATTATTGCTCCGTTCGAAAATTGCTGATCCATAACGAAATTCCTTTTGTCCGGAATATTCCATTGGAGAAAATATTGTTTTTACACAGTTTTCAATTTTTTTATCTCCGAATAAATGTATTCCCGAAGTAAATATATATGTTGATTGACAATTATTATAGCTATAAACATTTGTAATGTAATTTTAGTAAAACGCAATAATTAATGATAAACTCTAGTAGTATGAGTCTCTTATATATCAGACAGACAACAGAAGACAAACTGTAAACCTCTACGTAAATTTCCAGTTTTGACAAATTTATAAAATCGGAAATTATACAAAATATTTTCATTTACATTTATAGTTTTTTTTAAATTAATACGAATATTTTGAGACAGTATTATTTCCTATAAATTTCTCTATTTTACTAATTTTTAGTAATTCTTGGTTTCACAGTAGAATACCCCGCTGACTAGTCAGCCAAGCAAAAATGCATTGATCTAAGCAGACAGAATTCTCCGACAGTACCACGAATTGTGATTCAAAGAGGAAATTGATCGATCTTTGCCAGATCGTTTATATTTACACCTGAATGTTGGCTCTGAGCGTTCAAGCAGAATGGGATCGCTTATCGCCAGCCAAGTTGAGATTAGGCTCTCATATTCGGTAAGTGGAATAAAATCATATCCGTGTGGATAAGCGGATTAGGATTGTTATTAATCAGACGATTGGAACGGGATCATTACTGGTCAAACAACCGGAAACAGGGCTACGTTCGTCCAAGCAAATGGATTAAGATCGTGACTGATTAGACATGATTTCGATTATACATGTCTATGGCTTAGTGGAATAGGACTGTACGCATTCGGACGAGTAAAGTGGAGCACGTGAACGTTATAGCACAGCGTGAAATGAGACCACGTCTCTCTTCCGTTAAATCGTCCTTAGATTTTTCATGTTTCAATAAAAAACTGCATCAATTCTTACTAAATCTCGGTGTCTGCAATGAAAATCGTCCAACTAGAAAGTTCTAAAAAATTCCTGTTGAAAAATCTCAGTAAATCAATTACCGAATTCTTAATCAATTCCTCCTCTATTCAATTATCACCGGCACTCACGTGAACAAAATGCCCCGAAATAAGTCTGAAAGTCTCCCCAAGGGTCGCACGCACCCTAAAGCGATATATTATCCGGCAATCCTCTTTCCCCGCGAGAGGTGGCTGGCCGGAAAGCGAGTCTCACCCCTTGGGAACGCGGGTAATTCTTCCCGAACAAATAAGTAATCGCGCGCGATAAATCCGGCGGCTGGGTCCCGTCAGAATTCTTCTTAAACAACACCGCAAATAATCGCTCGCGATAAATCGGCGGCGCGCGGCCTGTCAGAGGCAGCAGAGGCTCTCGCTTTGTCGGCAAAAAGGCCAGACAGAAGAAGGAACCCCGTGTGTCCCCGACACAGACCGGAATCCTTCTTTCCTGATACTTCCGAGGCCCGTAAGAAAGGGGTCTGACGGCATCGATGACGCGGAAATTTATTAGACACGGAGCCCCGGACGCAACAACAATGGTCGGTCACGCGTTAAGTCTCCTTCACCCATCGCGTCCCGACAATGGACAGGTTTTGGGAAGAGCATTGTGTGCCGTCTTACGCGGCCATTGTTCGAGAGGCTCATCCAGTAAGCGACTGAATCCGTCGGCAGCTTCTCCAGCAACGAGTTCAACTTCATTCACGCGACGGATGGAGGATGGAACGAGAGGCGTAGACAGTGTACAGTCTAAGAAGAATTGTAACACAGCTTGATTTCCTGCTGTTTGAATATACAATGGCCTATATTAATATTCAGATAGTTCTTCCAATAAAATATATTAGTTATAAAACGTGTATGCCTGGTCATCATACACCGATTTAAACAGAGAAGAAAAGCTCAACGTTCAATTTTTAGAGAAAACGGCATCTATTATCTGAACTGTCGGGTTATATTGTTGTATGTCCGAATATGATAAACATTATCTAAGCAACATATTGACCAGCATCCGACAGAGTAATAGAGCAGCCTAGCTTTTTGCCGATGACTGTATGTTAGAAGGGTTGCCAAGGTAGGGGCTGGTAGCCACCAGCTGACAAATGGCTCTGTTTACAATGGGTCTAACCGAGCTGCGAGCATCAGCGATTGTACGGCCACGGTTAGGAACGTATAATAGAGAAAATCCCCTCTCGGCCCGGAGATAAGGCTCGCCGGCGCGCCCCCGGGCGTCTTCGATACTCGAAAACGACGTTCTGCTTCCGCTCTATTCCAGACGCAAACATCCGGCACCCCCTCGACTCGATCGGCCCCTCGTGAAAGCCTCTCAAGGCTATCCGCCGGGGAGAAACTATGCTCGCATATCTACGCTCGTTTCGTGAGCCATGTTTGCACGGTTATAACCTCCACCCCGTGCCCCTCTGGACCCTATCCAGTCGACCCTTAACCCGGTGTACCTTTCGCGGAATGGAAATACTAAAAGGGCACCGCGTCTCTATTTTCGGCAATAAACGGGATGGTCCTTGGGAATTGGATCCCGGCTGTCGTTAGGGATGCTGCGTAATTGTTTCCAACGAGGCAAACAGTGTTTTCCGTGCTCGAGGTTCTGTTGGTGGTCATCCGATCTTGATCACTCTCCGCGAGCAAAAGTTAGGTGAAAAATTGTTCTGGTTAGTTTGGATACTCAAGATTGGGGCGTTATGTGTTATTATCAAAAATGAACGTTTATTAAAATACTTGTGGTTTCCTAAAGTCTGTATCGTTTGTCTGATCAAATCGTAAACTACTTGTACAACGATACTGTATCCTTGATTTCCTTGTAACCGCAGGCTATCTCTGTTCTACTCGTCTAACCATTGATTACTCCCATACACCAAGAGGGCGGCCGTATCTAATCACTGACTATCCTCGCTCCACTCGCCGGACCACAAATAATCCCCATTCTGCTTGACCGGCCATTGTAGTCGCTATTGTAAGTTGCTGTACATTGGTGGTCCGTATACTACTTGTTGAATACAATACCATTGTTCTATTTGTATTTTTTGTTCCATCTAATCTTCGAACCAACCGTGTTACATCAAGTGGATAAAAATAGTGCGAGATCGCGAAGATGTCACTGCTGGTGAAGACCATAACCAGTGGCTGCAAATGCTTTCACCGAGGCGTTTATTTTACGGTCAATATTATTCGTTTCCCGGGCCCAGGGAGCACATGATAAATGAACTTTGCGAAACCGCGCGGAACCGCCTGAAAACTCCGCTTGTCGTCTTTGTATCTGCCGGGATACAGGCTATTTCGCGGAAGACTGGCTTCGAATTTAACCTTCGGTCCTTGTTTATTATCCGTCGCCCTTCCTCGCCGGGGCCAGGACCAAGTAAATGCGAATCTTGCACTGGGTACGTGCTAAGCTTTCGGTTATCTGGAGTTGCTCAATTTAGCAGCGGTTCTTGCCAACCCGGTCCGCCCTTTCAAATGAGCAGAACGGAAAGTTTCCTGGTGCTTCTGCTCGCCTTACTCACTCTTTCTCTCTAGCTCTTCGCGATTCTTCCTCCTTGTCTGCCATTCAGGATTTTTTTCCACCACAATTCGATGGCTGCGAGAGTCCCACTCGTCTTTCCCTCCTTAATTGCTATTGAAGTTTCGCATCGGGTATCGATCCGCACCCTCCGAGTTTCGCGAGGGTTCGTTAACAGTCCGCCAGCGCGTCGCAGTCATAGTTTCTTAACCCCTTTCTGTCCTAAATCAGGCCCTCTCATTTTTACTGTACCCGACTGGAAAATTTGTTTCAAGCCTACTTCGGAACACCCGGGTCCATTGCAGGCTCGCTGTAAACCTCTACTTCTCGTCTGATTTAATATAATCGTTTACCACTTGTCTGGATCTATAGCAAGCTCTACTACTTGTCTGTATTAAAGAAGTCATCCACTATATATGTTAATGTACTCCTCTACTACTTGTCCGACTTTAAACAGTGTGTACTACTTGTTTCATTTTATATACACATATATTCCATATGTCTGGAGCTTACATATAACCGAAATCGAGTACAATCTTCTGGCTCCACGATGCGAACGAAACTTTCTATGTAGACAATTTTCAACAACAGTATACTATCTGTTAATGCTTGAAACGAGAAGGGAGAGCTAGCTGGAGTGCCGGAATCGTTCGAAAAATCGCGAAGTTTCCAGCGCCATCGGGTCCGAAACTAGCTCTTGAACTTCTGCTGCTTCTTTTTTCTATCTTTCGGCGCTTTAAACCGATTAGAACGCACCGAAACATTTTTGTTGCTCCGTCGCGGAGAACTAGTCCGTGAGAATCGGAGAACTTTCGTCGAACTGGATCAGCTGGGTTGCTCACCGACGACTTGGAAAACTCGATCGAGTGTCGAGGTCGACAAAGGAACCACCCTCGAGTACCGTTTCGCCAGGGGTCGCGGGTCACTCTGATCGAATTTGATGGTACTGTCGGGGAAAACCTGGTCCCACCACCCCTTCCAAACTGTTTCCCTTCCTTTTAACACTTTACTGGAACACTCTATGTTTCCACTCACGGCTTTTGTCCGTCGGCTCTCTCGATTACTGTTTCTACAGTGTTATCTTCAACTATAGCACCTTTGCTAATTCCGACAGTTCTCAAAAGTGGAAGCACATTGTACATCTTCGTGCAAATTGCCTATCCTCGGAGGAGAGATCTCTGTATTACTAGTTTGTCTAAGAATGATAGTGACATACTGCTTGTCTGACTTATGACAGTCCTGTACTACTTGCTAATCTTAATACAGTCTTCAGCATTGCTGCCTGTGTAACGATGACAGTAATACAATGCTTAATACAATCCCGTGTTGCGGTCTGTCTAAAAAAATAATAAACTAGTTTCAATACGATCCTCTACTATTTATCTGATTCAATAACACGGCACTTCTTGGAGTACATCTTGTCTCAGGTAAGCGTATAACCTATCCCGAGGCTAATTTACTGACTTACAACATTTTCGTTTTCCAAGGTCATTCAGGGTCATTCGGTGCTGTCGACAATTTTTTCCCATCGGAGAAAGAAAGAACCAAGGACCTCGCCAAATTCCTTCAGCTGCATAAAAGTCCAGCCAATTAACCGGAATACGAAGAGGGAGGATAGCTGGTGGAAAGGCGGTTCGCATCTCGAAACTCGTTATCGTACGTCGAGTTTCCACGGCGGCAAACGACGCGATAGTAAATCGGAGGATTCCTTGCCGGCAACTATTCCGGGCTTTCATGAACAGACCTGACGGAAGAAACCCGCATCGTACTCGCCGGGTAGAATGATTCATCTGGTGGACGAGCGCGGCCGGAACGATCAATCTATATCAATCGCGACCGCGCGCGCGATAAAACCGAAAGCAATTTCTTCCCGCGGCGAGATAACTGCTTTTCACCCTATTCCCCCCACTACCCCCGGACTTCCCTGTCCTTCCAGAAACGATACGACTTCGGTTTCATCCACCGGAAAATGCTCCGGCTGGTTTGCCCGGCTGCATCCGAAGTAATACCGTTCGGTGCATCGTTCCCGATTGCATTTTCTTGCGTTCGAATCCGCGACCCCGCTCCTTTGTTTGCGCATATTTCGCCCGGATACCGAACTATAGGCCATGGGGATGGGGCGCAACGAGGCAAAGAAAAACACCACGATTTTCTCCATATCTTTCTGGGAAACGGTGCTTCGCTTGTTTTCCGTTGTTTTCCACGGGCGCCGCGGTTTCACAGCATTACCGGGGACTTCTGCTTAATTTCTTGGATTTTGTTCCCCTGAAAGGCTGCGCATTGCAAGAAAATTGTGGAATTGGATGTACAACTCGACGAGAATTTCAAAGTTTCTCCTGGCAAATTGCTTTCGCTGATATTTTTTTCTGTTTCGCTCGGTTTTTTGCGTGAATTGCACGGTCTGGCGCAGGCTCTCGGCTCCCGAGAGTTAATTGTTTCTGTCTTCATGATAATCCTTAGATTGTACTACTCTCTTTTCGTCTTTATTGCGAACTTCAAAAAAAGGGAGGAAAATATTTAAATGGAAATTCGGAATGTGGAACAGTACCGTTTGAAAGATTTTCTATTTCTACATCAGAGTAAGAGTTTCTTTCAGTGAATCCGTTCTTGGTTCAATCGTTTGGAAGCAATTGTTTTCTGACTTGGAGAAATGAACGTTATAAATAAACACGTTTGGCAAATCCAATTACGAAACTTCAACTAATGGTGTAAAAAGTATGCCAGCTGTCTCGTTCGCGAACAATTTACTATACTTCATAACCAAGCGAAATTACATAAACCACTTATTTAGCACGGCACTACAACAAACTCGAAGTAGGTTACGAAGTAACGTTGCTCCTTCGTCGTTCATACTTAAACACCGTTCACTTTCGCCATAAAACTTCCGGCGCGAAGACGGTTAACAAAACTTGACACGGAATGTATAATTAGAAACAACGTCGCCGAACGTGAGAGCGAACCGATTAACCCGTAAGTCGATAGCCGTGACTTGAAATTTATCTTTAAAATGCAGTGTTATAACTGTAATAGTTTCCGGGGGTTGTACTCGTGATCCGAATTTCGAAACGATTCGGTAATTGGTCCTCGGAAAGTCGATCCGGGGCTACTGTGTGCTACACAGTTACGATAGGGATGCAGAAGAGGGGAGAGGAGAGGGTTGAAACCGAAGAAGGATGAGTTCGCAGGAGTGGATGAGGGTTGTTTAGTCGGCGGCGTCGTTAGACGTGATATTCCTCCCTCCATTAGGGAAATGAATTTCATCCCCGTCCCTTCCGATCATCCCCTTCATGGGCTCGAGAAAAACTTCGCTCCTAGCGTCCTTTCCCCGCCCCGCATCCCCTTGTTCGTTGCTCGGAAGCTACTTCTTCTGGCTTCTTATTCTCCTCCCATCCCTGCGCGTGCGCGGTACGAATCCTTATCTCGCGACTAGACAACCAACACGGGACTGTCTGGCAGGCCTCGCCGGCCAATTATTTTCTGTAATTAACGAGCTTCCTCAGACGTGGGACGACGATTGTATTGCGTGTTCTCGTGCCGGCGACGGATCTGATACAAGCTCGCAATGGGAGAGGGTGGCGGCGATCGATACATTTTCACGAACAATGCGATAATCGGCTGCTGTACCTCTCTCGGAATTAGGGGAAAATTGTTGGTATCGGTGGCAGGTGAGCAGGCTACGGTCCTGTGCGAAATTCGAGTGCTCACGTGACCGCAAGTAGCTCCTGAGTTATTTGTTGTACGAAACAATTTTTCCAATAATTGTTGCATGGTTTTCAGGGAGACAATTTTTGTCGAGTTATGAATGTCACTTTCAGCTTTTTAAATGGAATTGATAATACATTTCCTCGAATTCGAATAAAGCACCAAAATCTGCATAAAAGCGGGGGTCGAGCTAGTAAATTTAATATAACATTATTCAAATATTAATTAATTTTCGAAGAAAATGGTTCCATTGGTTCAATTTTGCTGATGGATTAAACCCAGTTACTTTGTATTAGAGGGTTAGTGGACAAAACCAGCAGCACGAAATTATTATTTAACAGCGTATGCGACATGAAAATACACCGTTCGTTTCGGAAATCTGTATGCGATCAACTTGGAAGCAAGTTCATCCGCAATACCCAGTATAATAAAGGATCGGGAATTAATGTGGGAGGTACGATTTAGATGACCAGCACACATTTGGCAACTTTCCTCAGCGAAGGGTTGCAGAGTGACGCGTAACCGTTCACTCCCTGGTCACACCCACGCGAGGGTGTGCTCGCGTGGGCGTCTATCCGTGTATTATGTTCTGTGTATTAGTAGGCCAGGGTAATCGAGCGAGGGGGCGACGGTAAAAAGCGTGCAGAGTCGGTCGAAAGTGTACGTGACTCGACTGGAATTCTATATTCCAGAGAGAGGAGAGAAAGAGATAGAGAGTGTGAGAGAGATGCTGTGTCCACCCGAACACCGGGGGCGGAGTTAATTTTGATTTTCGGTGAATAGGTCGTTCTCGCGATCTTTGTGGTAGACACGACCGAAAAGGCTCCAGCGATTCGCCCCAATGGATTGAATTTCGAATTTCGACTCATTGTTGGAGGGGAAATGATTGCGTCTGTTTGCGGGGGAAGTATTCGGGGGTGGGATATTTTCATTCTAGACTGTGTGCTCTTGATCAGTATTAGCCTTGTTCCCATCTTTTTATTCACATGTTTCATATTTCTGTATATTATATTTCCCTTTTGATAAACTATTTAATTCCATTAACAGATTTATATGTATGTTCCTCATTTTATAAACACAATAAGCATTTTGTTTAAATAAATCCCAGATATTCTTCGTTACGCGAAAACAAGAATTTCGCTCGTCCAAAGAGACCATACAGACAAACATTCACCGTTAAAACATTGCGTTAAAAATATTTTATATATCCGCGAAATTTCCGACGAAAGAATGAGCTGCTGTCTGCGGCATTTTTATCGAAATTGGAATTGCTTTGTCCAATGAATAAATTATTTATCGTATCGGTTTTTTCGACCGAAACGAGACCTGGCAGAAATTGATTAAGTTAATTACGGCGGATCGTGCGAAGTGTAGCGCGAAAATCGAATGGGCGCGAGAGTGGGAGGGGTGAAAAAGGAACTGTTAATACGTTTCGGTAACATTTCACGTTGTCCTGGGAATTCGATTCGCAGTTTCATACATTTGATACGACGACGCGGGCACGATTTCCACGGAACGCAATCAACGTGCAAAATCTGCACCAATGAGGGAGGAGCATTACGGTTCCGCGCTATCGTCGCGTGTCATTCACTCGTTGAAAATTTTATCAAATCCTGTCGCGGGAAATAACGTTTTGATATATCCCAGGATCACGAAATAACTTTCGGCTTTCAGGGCGAACGCAACATTGTCGGTGAATTTTTCGATACGCGCGGAATTTCATTCACTGTGGATTTTTAATCATTCCAAAAGACCGGACGCGTGCTTCGTAAATTTTCGAATTGCGGTGTCGTTTGATATTTGTGGAGGTAGGGCTCGTATAGTTTATGCATTATGACACTGCGAAATGAATGTGCTGGATCGTTACATACATCTGTTTCATTGCGTTTCGTGTCTTCCTTTTATTTATTAATAAATCACAGAATTCTATTGAATTGAATAATTTCTGACTGTAAGCATTTATAGTATAGCAACATGCAGGGCAAGAATAATTAATAATCAATAAAAATAAAAAACAACCAAAAATCACAATTTATTCGCTTACACTAAACTCAATACGACATTTCCGATGAATCAATTTTTAATGATAACGGAGATGAATTAAGCAGCTTTCCTGTTTGCGAACAAATGCTTAAAAAAAACTTTTGACGATGAAAATTATATCGTAACATTTTTTAACAACATCCGGCGTTACTCGTTCTCATTCGTTGAAGCGCAATTAGACACGGCAATCATGTTTCCCTAGCAACAACCTAAGATTTTGATTAAGAGAGAAAAGTTGTTCCCGTTTTATCGTCGGGTACGGTTTTACCTCCGTCGCGGCGGACGGAAACTTCCATTCAATATGTAGTAAATAAAAGCATCTCGAGCAGTAACACCGGAAACTAAAATTGAAGGAGAAAAGAAGAAGCGCGGAATCGTGACCCATAAAAAGTTCCTTGGAGGAACTAATACAGAAGGAACTTCGGGAAAAAATGGCCACGCGTCGCAGCCGGTGACGTATCGATCCCTCGATATCTAGATATTCCGAGCTCGCGACGGCCGATTAGTCTCGCCGATCGTTACAAACTTTCTGCAACGATATTCTACGTTTCGACTGGTTTCATCGGGGGGAACGATGAATTTTTCAGTTGAAAAACGACGCTCGAATCGAACTACGTCGGCAGGTTAAACGCCCGGAACTCGGACCTGTAAATTAATAATCGAGTCCCGCTGTTATTGTGACCCGTAAAGTACCCGCTAAAAATACCGCCGCCTCGGCTGTGTGCTTTTCGCCATTTTCAATTTCGTAATTTTTGAAAGCTTCCAGTGTCAAGTGCGTTCTGGCAAAAATGAGTTGGTGCGATTTAAAATAGACCAAAGATTTAAACGACTTTTAAAACTGCAACTTATTAAAATGATTAGAAACTACCAATTTTTATTTTGTATAAATCATCAAAGATTTTAAAGATGCTTTCTAGCGTAGTCATTAATAGCGAATTGATTGCATTTCCGCTATTGAAATTTTAAATAAACGAATTGTCTGTGTGAGGCTAAAAATCTGAAGACACCAATATTTCGGAATCCGAAGCGACTCATCGTGTAGCAACGTCCGTTACAAAACGGTCATAATCGCAAGAAGGGAATGGCCGGGTGAGCCGCCCTTAATCCGGAGAGCCGTCCAATTACGATCAGCGTCGCGGATCCGGAATTGCGAGGGCAGGTAAATCAACTCGCTGATCGATTCTTCGCGCGTACCAAGTAACCGTGAGGTAGCCGAACTGATTATCCCGAATCGTTATATTATGCCGGTCCAGAGCCATAACGGCGTGCATTAATGAGCGCAATTAATCCCGGGGAATTAATGCGAGCGACAGCCGTCACGCATTCGTGTTCGGAGGGCTAGCAAGGGCATTGCGGGGATGGTTTTGCGAGAAACATTGCCGACGCCGTTCGGCCCCTCCTCGCCCGGCCTTTTCCGCGGATATTATTTATTACCGGGAACGCTATAGTCGTGTTGTATTTCGCGTAGAGTCGCGCGGCCCGTTTCCATTGCGCGCCCGGCCAGGAAGTGCCTTTTGCATTTCCTGGTTTGGACGTTGCATTTAATTGCATTCTCTCGTCAGGTATGTCCGCTGCGAGAACCCTTATTTCATCGGCGTTGTTACACATAGAAAGAGAGAGAGAGGGAGGAACACACGATCTTCGTCCGCTGCGAACGACGAACAGGAATTTCTCGTTTTGATAACATAATAGCCCGTGGATCCGTTTTTCGTGCCGACGCCATTGTCTGCCGGCGCATTCCACCGGGATGCTGGACACGGGGACCAGGAAATTACGATTTATGGGGATGGAGATGCTCGATCATGGGATTCTTCATACTCTTGGTGATCCTCAGATGGCTGTCTAACGATCTACTGATTTATTGTCGTAGATGTTGCTAAATGGATTCCCTCACTTTTATGCAAAATAAAAATGTTCTATTTCTTCACTCAAATGTACATTAATCTATCATGATTCAAGATAATAAAATCTACGATAATTTCCATATTTAGCAACAACAATATTAAAGAAGTTTTAAAGGAAATCGAAAGTAATTACGCGAGTGTATACGTATAATTCTACTTTTGTGGCTGTTTTAAATTGCATATATTTTTATCACGAATGCATCAAATCCGCAGTCTATTGATCAATGTTGAACACACTCAGCTCACGAATGCATAGAATCCACAGTCTGCTGGCGATTAAAAAAACGTAGAATCCTATGACAAAGAAGCAACACAAGGTCCTAGAATAATGGCGTCACCCGATCGCAACTACCAACGAAAGTAATTAACAGCGACAGTAGCGATGTCGCTCGTAAAGTTGCACACGGACTCCGTCCATCCGTGTTCATTCGGAGTCGTCACCGGGTATCGCGGTATTTTTTTAAAAATTCGCCTCCAATGTCGGACAATGCAATAAAATGAAAAAAGATCCGCCGTGAGCAGGCGAACGCCTCCGTTGGTCCAGGTTGTTCTGTTTCCGATAGCAGTGTGTCGTTGACTCTTTTTGTCGTGCGTCAAATCGATCGGATCCGAGAGCGTTGAACCTTGGCGATCGCTGCAATCCGCTTTACCGTGTTACTCCGATCGTCGGGATGGATTCGTTTAGACCTATACTTCATAATACAGTTCGCTAGACTTTTCTTATAGATTATAGATGCGCCGGAGTTCTCTTGTCTGCGAGGACTCGTAATAGCTCCGTTGCCGTTTATTTGGAACACAACGGCGATAGTAGATGTAGGTAATACTATTTAATGGGTTGTGCTGGTAATGCTAGGTATAGTTCAATCAATTCTGGGATTCATAGTAGTGCTCTCTGGATTTTACTAGTGACTGGGTGTACTACAATTCAAAGGGAGGGTAGCAAATTGATAGTCACAGTAGGTGGGCTCTAAGTGTAGTGCTCTCTGGATTTTACTAGTGACTGGGTGTACTACAATTCAAAGGGAGGGTAGCAAATTGATAGTCACAGTAGGTGGGCTCTAATTGTACCAGTGATAGGTTTTACTATTGGCACTTGTGTACTTTGGTATTCAGAGAGTTCTGATATTAATTATAGTTAACTATTTTCTACAATGTATGTACTAGGATTCAATAGGATATACTACCAATGCCAGTTTACCAGATTCTACAATTTTTCCCGGGTCACCTATTTATCACCACGTTACCGTCTAGCGATGAGCAATGTTAAAATGGATTGTTTCGATGTAAAATCGTTACTTTTTGATACCTTTTAAGACTATGCAAGTATCTCTGAACACAGAGATATCAGGGTTACCATCAGCAACGATTCCATTTAATACTATAAGCGATTTTTCTTTGCCGCGTCAGCTGGTCTGACGTAATCGCGGGTCATCCAACATTTTTTGTCGCTTCTGGACATGGTCCCTTTCTGCGGTAAAACGACGAATCGAACCATGTTTTAATAGCGGTTTGCCGCTCTCCACTGACGATTAGTTAGGTGTCCGAGGTGCAGGGACGATTTAGCGTGGATTACTGTTATCGATCCGGGTGTCAAAGCTTGACGTCGGTCAGCGCGAATCTTGTTATGCTTTTCGGTGCCTGGTCTGTACGATTCGATTAAACATCATTCAATGTTTTTGATGCTATCAGACTGTCCCATATAATGCACTGTAACCAACAGGAACCAGACGTACTGACAGCATTATTCGATCAATGAAACATTTTCGAATCTTCTCTAGCCTTCGTTACACCATCAACTACATAAAAGTTAATCAAATTTTCAGCTACTATTAAGCTTACCTATTGTCCTATTCCTTTTCATTATTATTATCTCGTTAACTGGACCTAGCATATAAAATTTTAGGAATTTGTACAATCTACAAAGTTTTAGAAATATATATCTTCGATCGAGAGCGTTATCGAGTGTTTCCGTCGAATCCAAGGTCTCCATAGAATCCAGGACGGCCGTGGTAACCGAGTAACCCCGAGTGGAAGGCGCGCAGCAGGACTGCAAAAGAAGAATTGAGCTGAAGTGCGTGCCAGATATTGTTAATTGCTTTCACACGTGCTCCGCCATGCTTTTCACTTAGGTCCGAGTTAAAAGCAAAGCTTTTAAGGACAGGCTCCTCGCGAGAGAGACGTAAGACGTCATTATACGTTTCCTTGACGAAACTTCTCACCTTTTGTCTAAAATGGAACGGGTGCCTGGTTAACTTTGTTACGAGCGTTCGTAAATGCATAGAACCTCCTGTTGGACAAGCTTTTCCATGGCAAAAGGTAGACGCGCGCGTGTGTGTCGACTTTATAAGGGTAGTTGCTGGCCGAGAGCGGATGTTAGAGGAGGGGGACAATAGTGTGCTGCTACAAAGAGTGTAATCTTGGAAAAATGAGACGCGGCCTTAAACGAGAGACACGGGCCGCGCGTCTTTTGCTCTTTTTCATTAGTTCTTTATTTTCGTCGTTCAGGGGGCAAAAGACTCTTGCGGCCCCCGCAAAACGTATTAATGCTTTCGCCGGCAAGTCGAGGGAACGGAATTAGAAAATGGCTTGCTAAACCGCGGAAAAGTGGACAACGTCTTAAACAACCGCGGCTTTGGTCTCCGGGCAAAATTGGGGAAATGGAAAACCGCGGTTGAGAGGAACTATGGCGACGCTGGAGCAGGATGATTACCATTTTTATTATTTTAGGATTTTACCGTTGCTGAGAGTCGGACTTTATTCCGAGTAGTTTTATGTGAATTTATATCATGCTGGAATTCGAGTCTTTTCATTCTACTTTTTGCTTTGTTGATGGTAGGATTGGCAGTATGAAAATCTTATTAACTGTTGCTTCTATACAGTTTTAAAAAGAAAGTATCGGGGACAACTCTTCTCTGAAAAGAATTCCTTGATTTTCCAGTAGTAACAAACAATACTTGTAATTGCACTGATTGGATTAGTGTGAATTCAAATGAAATTGTGTTTCCTTTCACACACTTGTTCACAGACAATTTTTTAATTATCAGAGGAACAAAGTGTAAACGCATTCGCGTCCTCAGGAATCAATTTAACAATTTTCCAGTGGTTCATGTCAACAACAGGAATTCCCCTGAACGAATCCACAGGAGATCGAAGGGAACCGTATACTCTTTTGTACACCTGTTCACAGACAAATTTGTAATCACCAGAAACAATATAAAAAATGTCTCCACCCCAGGAAACAATTCCATGATTTACCAGTAGTAATGGTCGACGATTGGAACTTTTCCAAATAACCTCACCTGCATTCGAACGAAATTGAGTTTCCTTTGTTCTGTACTTGTTTACAGAAAATTACGCAGCAAAGGGAAAACGAATATACAAAGGATTGCTGGAACAGGGAACAATTCTATCATTTTCAAGTAGTACAGCTCAACGATTGCACACGTTTTAAATGAATTCGTGAGACTTCGAGCGTAATTGTGTTTCCTTTTCTGTTCTCATTTATGTGGAATTTTAGAAACAATAGAAGTAGGAATCAGTAAGATTGCATCGATTTGATACAGTTCAGTAAGTTTCAAGTAGTAAGGGTTAATGATTAGAATCCAGGATTACTACAGGAAATCAGAAGTGGTAGAGGTCAACGATTCGAGTTTTTCGAAATGATTTGAAAGGTCGGGTTCTTGAAATTTCTTAGGAATGCGAGATGAAGGGTGACAGAAAGGGGAAGTAGACTGCGAACAAAGGGACACGCCGTTTAGCAGAGGGGTTGTAACAAGGGTGACACGAAGGGTGCGAGAGAGGGCGCAACCTCGGACAAAGAGCCTCGCATCGACGAGTACTTCAATCCTCTCGACGACCCCAGTCGGTCTACGAAAACGCATTCCACCAATCACCGACGAAATACGTACACGGTGACCCGTAAATATCCTCGCACTGGTCCACCCTTCGGAAACTACCCTCTCAGCAGGATAGCCCTGGGCTTTTCCACGGAATCGCACGGAAGACGCTCTATGCCAACTATACGTCTCGAACACGGAGGAAATCCCGCAGTTTTTCGATCGTAAATTCCTTCTATCGTATCCACAACCCCGACAATATGGCGGTCGTGGTACTATTGTTGAACCATAGCATTTCCGGCACGATCGTAGACTTTCTCGTTTTTGAAGATGAATTTGTTAACATCGACAGGAAGTTGCGAAGTTCGATCCACAATGTTATCCAAAACATTTTAGACATTTCGAAAATTGTTTTTATATTTATAGATTTTTTGGTACATAGGTAGTCACTGGTTCAGCAGCTTTGAAAACTTTAGTGTTCCATTTTTAACTTTGACGACCGGCTTAATAACAGAATATACGTAATTGGAAATCTCGGAGCAGCTCTCGAGTATGAATATTTACGTATCCTATTACGTGGATAGTTAAACCATAACTAATAAATCAATAATATCTGTTAGCAGAGGCCACCTGGGCGTGCAGCTTCAATAGAAACTAGGTTCCTCGAAGATAAACATGGGAAACTCTAACCAAAATCTGCAGAGTAAACGGGTTACGTTAGATAAGCATCCAAAAATTAATCCGAAATATTTTCGACTTAACATCTAAAAAATACACCTGAACAAAAATTACAATTTAGTAAGAAGTATTAAAGGTTCAGATATCGTGAAAATACGAAAAACCCACTGTCCAGTGATAAGATAAGTGAAACAGTCCAACGTCGGGCGAGTTGCAACGGAAGCATTATTTCAGTAAGTAGAATGAGAATGTATATGGTCAGACACATAGAATTGAGGTTTCTCACGATAGGAGTGGCAGAGCAAACGATTGCCATGCATTATGGCGAGTGAAATAGGGCAGTGCATGATCAGACGAGTAGTTCCAACAAATTTTACGATCACGTTGGATTGTAGATCATTCGACAGGTAGATTAAGGGGATCTCTCGATCAGAAAAATGAAATGGGAGTTCTTTGAGTGGAGTGATACATGGAGCTTTTATCACTCGATAAGAAGAATATAGTCAATCGTCATCGGATTCGACGTGAGTACGTATTATCGTAATCAATAAATGAAATAGCTGTCGTTTGTAATCGATTAGGCACCTTGAAAAATTTATAAAACGAGTATATTAAAATATACAGTTTTGTTACAATTAAGTTTTTGTTAAATTTCATTACAAATGGGAAAAATTACAACGAATTAGTAGAATATGTCTGTATGTTGTCAGACAAGTAAAATAGAGCTACGTTTAATTACAGCGAATAAAACGACTTCTCATTTTAGGCACAAATAGAAAAAATGAAAGTAGATCCAAACTAATCTAACTGAAACTGTTTTAACCTTTTTGTTCAATGAATTTGCTAACAATTTAAAATTCAGTTCTCCAAAAAGCTTTTCATTTCAACACTGACTGTAGATTTACTCTCCGAAATTTGTAATTAACATCAGGGTTACAGGGGATTCAAATTTTCGCGACCCTCGTATTTCACGTATTTCCCCCCGAGGAAAGTCAAGAAACAATGAATACCGTTGACCGGCTGCTATTACAAATTTTATCGCCCGCTAAAAAATAGAACATCTGGTTCAGAATGCGGCGGTCGCGTTTCAATACTGGCATTTTTATACTCTATGAAAAATATATATTGCCCGAGATAGAGAATTAAAAATTTATGGTGTGCGCCCCCGGGGAGCATGATGCCGCAGCCTACCATTGGCCGTGGGAATGTTCATAAAATGCGAACGATGTCCAAGAATGTTCCAAAGAGCAGCTATGTGTTCTAAGCACCATATAAAACCGAAAACCATGGCGAACTCGAATAGTCAGCGAATTTTTTTCATTTCGTAATTCAATTCTACAATAGTGACGTAGGATTAGGTTTGCACCGTTTGTAGATTTATTAAGTTAAATTCCTATTCTGGTCGTGCTTCCCATCCTCGAAGACAATGTCGAGCGGAATTTATGAATAATGCATTCTATCTGCTGCTGGGCGTATCGAGTTAAAAATAAAAATTTTTATTCTACACGACCCCGGCTTTTATTCCGTCGCGTTCTCCGTGTGCATTGTACATAATCGTTCGTGTACTCGATTCAACGTCGGTGTCGAGTTCTACGGTTTTATTAATATTACAATTTCCAGTTTTAATACCGTCGAAGAAATTCGAGCATTCCGTCGACAATATCCGAAGCAGCTTTTCACTTTCGTGACGTCAACGGATGTTTCCGAGATTTTTGATATGTTCCGTCGAAAGAATATCAAAGTTGCGGATCTGATTTTAAACAAATTCGGTGCTCTGTTTGGCAGTCGTTTCTTCGAGATCAATACAAAGCTGCGCCGTTATTGGAAAGACATCATGCCGTCTCTTTGCTCTCTGTTTCTCTGCGTTCTCCTCGTTCGTACATACTCGAAGTAGATTGTGCACGGCTGTTGGTTTGCATATGTCGCTCGCATGCCGTTCCTGTAATGTAACGGTGTTTACATTCTATTATACTTGACACGACGTCTGCTCGTAGTGGCCGGGCTCACAGCGAAAGTTTCTATATTAAGATACTTTCAGCCTACGCTAAAGAAGCTTGGAACTATCGAACGGGCAAAATGAGTCGTTTCAACTGTCTGATTTTGATGGCACTGAACTTACAAAGATATTTTTACGAGTATTAAATGAATATTTTTTACTTTGTTATTAGCAGGGAGAATGTTTTATTTAGCGCAATTTAAAGTGAAACAAAGAACTAAATCTGATGCCTCATTTTTATTTCTGTTACAGGTACGTGAACGTTATCGCAATCAAAAGTTGATAATTGCAGAACAACTTGAGCGTAAGTGAACGAAAATTTATTTGTAGAATTAAGTAATTTACTTTTACTAAAAAAAATACTCTTATATTATTATCAATTAAAATAAATTTTCATTTCACTTCAGCTTGTTGCAATTCAGGCAGAAGATATTTATTTCGTATAAATATCCGTGCTGTCTGCTTGTTATATTTTAAAGAAACTTCTGACGTCAATTAATACTATGTATTTTCCGACTGAATGGCTATAAATCCTTTCGCAGAAATTTCGCGACAGCGTTGTCGGCAAACAAGAAGCCAGCTTATGCAAAGGCTGGCCCTTCAGAAGGCGCTCGGGCCGAGTGTCATTCCGCGTGATTTATTTAATAATTATACCGCGGGTCAAAAAGTCGTTTTGGTAGCGGCGGCGGCTGGCATTGCGCGTTTGAACAGCGTCTGGCGCGGACTATTTTCCCTTAGCTTTGTTCCCATCGTCATTATACCTTCAATTCACGCTTGCAACTCGTTTAGCCCTAATTGCGCAGGATTTTCGGCTGAATGGCCGGGGCCTCGTGCCTTGTTATCCTCGAGTTGTTTATTTTAATTACGACATCGGGTTCCCGTCGCTGGGGGAGCCGCCTCTGAATGCGAGCGACGCTATTGACAGAACTTTACGGGATAATTAATATTGCAGTTACGTAATTAAAACAGATCTCGTGTGACGATTGTCGGATAAATTGTTTTCCAAGCACGGCGAGTGCGCTTGTGTTTCACAGTAAAACATCGCTCCTTTCTTGGGCTGCTTGAATCCCAGGCGATTCCCTGCTGTTGTTAATCGATTCCAGCGTGCATGGGATCATGCTACGTATCTGATCGAATGCGAAACTCTATTTCACTTGTGGCCACGATCTGATCATGCTTGATTCGTTGAATCCGATTCTCCTGTCAGCTATCTGGTAATTAGAATGCGGATCTTTGTTGCGAAATTGTCGGGAGCTCAAATGCTCTTCCTTCTCTTAATGATTTGACACTTTTTAATTTTTATTTGCTAAGTTTCAGTATCACATACTCGTTTTAAACAAAGTATAGTGTTCAACAGCATGGTTCTTTTTGTTTTAATGGCGCAGAAGGAATTCCAGCCGAGCGATTTATCAACTTCGTCGTCCTTGTCTGACCAAAGGCCGACCTGTTCTACTTATTTTATGATTGACGATCTGCAGTTTGCTCGTTGGATCGTATCATTTTTTCATTTACTTAATGACAGTCTGTTCGCCATTTGGCCCATGATATAGTACTTCTATTCCCTTCATACGATTGTTACGCACCTCGGAATCACTTGTCTACACTTACATTCTACTTTTCGAACAATCGCAATATTCATTATTCACGATTCCCATTCTACTCGCGCCACGATTATTTACTCCGTCTGTCTGATCACTGACACGACTGATTCTACTTACTGAAGGAATACTGTTTGATAATTCGTCGACTTATTTGCCTGGATCGATCGAGCATACTTCTTCCACATTGTATGAAATTTTCGAAGTATCACGATCAGAATACAGTGCTCCTTTCTCTATTTTTTTTCTTTATTTTATTTACAGAAGCGTATGATCGTTTCATGCTCCCACTGTTTTCACTCGTATCTTTTCCGTGTTATTAGAAACGTTTCCATCACTCGAACGCAGGTTCCCCGATGCTCGAGCGTGTTTCACGTCACCGGAATCGTTCTGAAATCCATAACTCTAATTCCGGTCAACCATGGGAATTAATTTCTGCTTGTACATGCCACCAGTACCATCGAGTGCACTCTCGCTCGAGTTACTACACTTTGAAACGGCAGCTGCTTTCGATGCTTTTGTGTCGTGCTTCACGTCGAAAGCATAACTTACAACGGTCGCGCGCGGTGATGCTAGTCGGTGCTTCGTCTCGGCTTCATAAATAATTAATTCCGACTCACTGACCAATCCTGGCGAGCAATTTTTCCATTCAATCATCCCTGTATCCAATCACACTATTGTATATCCCAACGTCGTTTCTTCAAACGAATTTCACTCATCCAGCACATTACTTTTTCATTTCATTAAAATATTAGGCGTGTATCAGACTATACAGACAGCTTTGAAGTTGATTAAGTACATCGATAAAATTGGAGATAGATATAGAAAATATGTTTTTTCTATTTTCAATAACAATCAAACAATAATTTAATCAAGCACTATATACATTTTGCATATTTATTTTCTCCTAGAAGACATACAGAATTCAACTTCCTGACGCAAAAATACTTTCGAAAATCGTCGATCTCAGAGGTTCAACTTCGCTAACAATTTCCATCAGAATGAACCCTAATCTAAACCATACTGTCTCCGCGTCATTCCCACAGAACACTATCCTTTTCGAATTAGCAAAGCTAGTTCGACCTATTCTTCGGACCAAGTTCTTCCACAGCTGAGCAGGTCAGAAGAGGCTCCTGATTGGCGAACGGTGTTCCGATCCGCGGGACCCATCAGCGGAAGTGAACGTGGAGTGATTCGGCGTCGCTGGAAGACGCGGGAACTTTCGCCGAAAGTGTTTCACCGCGGGGGCCGTCATCGGGAAAGCAATTTTTCCGGGGACGACCCGACGGTTGGGGAAAAAAAGCTAGAAGAAAAAACCGCGTCTCCGGGCGTCCGAAAGGGAACCGGTGACAGTCGTTACCGTTCCGGGCTATCTCCCGGATGACGCAGTGAAATTTCCCCCAGATCTTCAAACCGCGGACGCACAGAGAGATAAAGGTGATTGGGCCCCGACGAGTTTCATCAAACTTTTCTAACTTCTGGTGCCGCCGCGAACGTTACGACCGGAACTTTTCTTGATTACACGGAATTAGAGGGAGCCTGTCTCTCTCTGCCTTTCTCTATGTCCCTCTTTCTCCTCACTCTCTTCGCGGAAATCCATTCGTCTAGGACCGCGATGAGCGCGCGGCGTGTCGTTCTGCCCGAGACGCTGTACATGGTGGGAGGTCCGTAGGTGGAGAACGCTTAGCTTGATATTGATCGACCTTCTACCCCTCGCTTCTCCGCCCTTCATCTCCTCCCTCACCCTTCGCCTCGTTTCCTAGCTCTGTCTCGCTCTCGCTCACGCTGTTCCGCCTACAGGATGCTCCATTTACGCTGGACGCTCCTTTCCTCCGCTTCGGTGCATGTTTCGGGTCTAGGACACGAATTACGTTTTCTTGGTGTGCGCTATTAGGATCCTAGGGCGTGTTTTACTCTGTGTTGCTCGGTTGGGCTGCTTACTTAGGGTTTGGGAAACTCTGAAGATTAATTTCGAGAGCTCGATTTGAGAATTGCGGAAATTGTGTGGAGGGGATGTGTTTGCTTCGTACATGCTATGAGTATGGTACAGTCAGTATTGATGGAAGAAGGGTAAAACTAACTAGATAAGTTTGGTGCGAAGAAATTTTGTTATTTTGTGGGGAAAAAATCTCGATGTTCAATTAAATTAGCGAAGTAAATACGCATATGTCTGGGAAAGTGGAACGAGGACAGTCCGTGGTCAGACGCGTTTACCGTGACAGCGATAGAGGTGTATGAATTAAAGAAATAACGCGTGACACGCTGTCAGTGGTTAGAATGGAATCCACTGGCTGATCAAAGCAGTGGCGTAGGGAGCACATATAAGTAAACAAGTAGATTAGGGTTCGTTGCAGCCAGACAAGTGAACGATCGACATTTGAGCAGACAATTCGAATACGAAAAGTGGGATGACGTGATCGATCGAATAGAAGCTGATGCCTATTCGCTCAGGCAACTTCCTCGATTAATAATGAACTCCTTCTTGCTTGTTATTTTAGTAGGTGAACAAGATCCGATGCATTTCCAGATACGCCTAACCGTGATATAAGAAACTGGATACTTTGTATAACCAACTGTGCAATCAGCAAGTAGAACGCGTAATTGTTCGGTCAGACGAGAGCGATCACTTGAAACCAGACACGCAAAATAAGAACGGTAATACATGTAATTGTAAAGTCAGACGGCGGAACGAGAACCGGTGGAAATCGGACACGCTAGATAAGAACGCTATCAAGTGGTCGAAGCAATTATGAAGTCAGACCAGAAGAATCTCGTTTCCCCGAATCCAATTTCTTTGGCAATTATTTTCGCCCTTGTCGAAAATAATGTTCAGACAGTCAGTGTGCAATAAAAGGACTAGACTTTCGTTCGGACTTATTAAAATAACAATGTACCGAGTATTATAGATCGAGCTGTAATGTTTTCACGAATCGTATTGTTATGTTTCTGTGACGAAACGTGAAATTGTTCCGGAGAGTGCTGTTTCAGGTTTCTTGCTAGGTGAATATAGTAATTGTTGACTAGTGAACTTTTGTGTTTAATTTCACATTGCCAAAGACAGTAAATACATAGTTTACACGTTGATACGTCGAGCAGACGAACATATCTTGGTTCTCGAAAACATCCGCAGGGTCTCGCAGCGCTCATCAGCAATACAATTCACGGATCGGCAATTTTCCGCGAAAATCACCGCGTCCCGTCTTTTCTTCTGTTCCGACTCGTCCAAGCTAAAACTCAGTTTCTTATCTGCTGTGTAGAGCATTCTCTCGGTACAGTTTTATGACATACCATCGCCCCGGACTTTTTCATGGCGCAGTCCACGTGCTTTTGTCTCTCTACAACCCGCCTTGCGTCTCGCCTCTCTTTCTCCCTTTCTCTGTGCTGGTGTTCCTTTTTCCCCTCCGTTCTCTTTATTCATGAAGTCGCGGAGCCACCTTTATTCGACAGATAGCAGGAATCGCTCCAGTTTCCTTCCGCGTGGCATGACGTATTCGTCCGGGGCCCTATCGGATTCCAGCGGAGGAATCAACGTAATAATTTAATGTCACGACGTTGTAGGGACGGATATTGTGTTTTCTCGCGGGCCACGGCGCTTGCATATTTTATAAAATGTTGCGCCGCGTCTCGGGGCGAAACGAAAATAACGGCTACGCCCCCGAGCTGCTTATTTTTCAGCGGCGACGAATATTGGATACGCTTCTTCTCCCAGTGACGCTAAATAGTTTCTCTTCCGGTTGATCAGGCCGCTGCTTCGAAACCAAATACCGATTTCTCCTCGTTCATCAAACATAATATAAATCGCAAAACCTCCATAAGTATCCAAACATCTTGCTAATTCTTAGACCAGAAAAACAAAATATAGATGAAAATGTATTTCTGCGTATATGCAATACCTTCGGGAGAGATTTATTCAAAATTCACATGTGTTTGGATATTTATAGGGTGTGCGTGTATGAAATTACCTTGTACCGCCACCTGGAATTTTTCTATAAAGCTGTTGTACTGTTGCAATGCGTAAAAAGTTGCTCGAGAATTAATTTCTGTTAGCGTGAATTGTTTTGCTGATGCATTGTAAATTATTTTAATTAGCACTTTATTGTTCCCGGGTTTCACGCGGCACACATGTGAAACGGTGTAATTAGATCGCTGGCGTCGTGCGTTTACAAGGAACACAAGTGGGCGAAATATAAGAGAGAGTAATTCTGAATGAGTTTAAGGACACAGTCATTCTATCTTCCATTCTCATTCAAATTATTCAGAAACGAAATATGTTAAACTATTTCAGTTCTGTATCCCTGAATTTCTTTAAATAATGTATTTACTAAAATATTACAAAAATACCGCAACGAGTGGCGCCTAATAACGGTGCCGCAGCAGGCTGGTTTCTATTAAAATTGTTTATTACTCGTGTCTCCCGGCTTCTAATTCAGAATTTTTAATAAAGAAAAATTTCTCTTGTGTTTTAGAAATGAGCGCGTCAGAAAGTTATGACCTTTGAATTATTAATGAATCTGGGATACGTGAAATTATATCTAGTTAAAAAATATGCAGGTGTAGCTGAAAAAGTGACTTAAAAATTACATTTAATTTTAGGAGCAGAAAAGCGAGACTCGTAGAATTAATACGCCTGTAGTCAGACTGTAGTTCAGAATATTTATAAAAGTGTTATTATGTTAGGGTACACGAAACGCATGCTTTCGGGACAGGCACAAAACCATCGAATAATTTCAAAATTTATAGTCGTACAATAATAATCCATTCTAACTGTAGAGCACGAGGCCTATGGAAATAATTTACTGGAAATGAAATAGCGAGTGGGCTACTTGGTACGGTAGACGTTGGCAATCGTTTTACGCGCGGTTATTTAAAATTATTCTCTTCGCCGATGATATTCAATTACCCGGTTTTGATTTCGATACGCGTAACAAACGGGGGAATTGCCAGTCTAAATTGCGAACGATAATTATACACTTTAAACAGTGGATACACCGACAAAGGAACATGTTCCTGGCGCTATTATAAACGAAATTTCGAGCGATATTTCAATACGGTGTGGTGGTGGGTGGGAGGATTTGCACGAGGATATATAAACCGGAACGAAAACGCAGAAATTCAACGACAGCTTTTATATTCCCGTTGAATTGTCAGAGGAACGGTCCGAGGAGACAGAGAGAATTTAAAATATTCATTGTGGAACTGTATTCTTGTTCGGTGGCCGCCTAGGAAACCATGACGCGTGGAATAATTGATTCTGCTAGTCAGTTAATCCGGCTAACCAGATTTCATGGCCGATTCGCTTCAATTTTCGATTATTTGAAGAAGCCTACAACGTGACCCAGATATCGCGACGATAATTGATAACCGGTTGATTAGTCATGGTCCCGGCGAGATCATTCATTTACACGGCCGACCAGCATTTCGTCTAACAACGGGAACCGGAAGTCCTCGCAGGAGCTGCCTCGGCGCTCCAGTTAAAAGGTGTCATTTTTCAGTCCCCCTATTTTTTGACGGACGTTCGACTAACAATCGCTAGGCACCGTTCGTTTCGAAACACAAACCCAGCTTTTTTCTCTCTCCTGTTCGACGAGCGTCCCTTAAATGTACGTTTCCAACGGCAGTTTTCGTGATTTAAAACCCTCGCGCGCCCCGGCATGACGAATGGCTTCATCCTTTTGCTGGAATTCTGACTTGTTGTCCGACTCGAATTCCATTCAGAAAAATATTAGTGGAAACCAGCGTGGAAATATCGCCGGGAATTCGGCCTTTTCTTCGACACCAACGTTCGCACGTTTCTCTAAAATATTATATTTATTCGAATCATCAAACGGATGTTTCATTCATTTTTACATCTCATCGGCAAACTGCAGAGGTCTTGATGCATTTATACATAAAAACGTGGCAACAACGAAATAACAGACAGAATGAAAGAGTTTAAAAATATCGATACATTAAAATCAATTTATTCAAATGAAACAAGAAATTGTATACTTTTGTTTTGGGACACTCTGTATACGCTTTGTCGAGCTGAAGTATAAAATAGTCTGTATTTGATTAGTTAAGTAGTATCGGTGGCGTCTGTAACCAGACAAGAACTCAACTTCGATGAATGTTGGAAGCTTCTGTACCCAATCGAACAAACAGCATGAAGCCGGTGCCGAGCCAGCCAAGAACAATACTGAATATCCCAAGATGGTTTCAGTAGTATGAGGCGTGTCTAGTCAGGCAAGACAAATAGCGTCTGTACTCCTGCGTTGTCAGACATGCAGAACCAACTTGACGTCTAGTTAAAAATGTAGAATATAAAGTTCGTGTGTGTGTGTGTGGAAGGTGGAACTGCTAGCAGCTTAAGTAGCACGAGGATCTTGTGCAATCAGACGAACAGGACGAGCTCCTTGCTGTGGTACATTTACACGATACTCACCGAGCGAAACACCGGTTACATCGGGTCGAAGCGTGCGAAATACATTGCACTCTAATTCGTGGAGAAATCTTTAATCAAATGGAACGGGCTATGTACTCGCAGTTGTTTATTAGCATTCTAGAAATCTGCAATTTAATTTATAATATTGACAATTTCTTAATCCACGTTTTAGGCTTTGCATATTGCCCTGAAATAATTGCATAAAAGTTATTTATAATAAATGTTGAATGTTATCGCCGCTACGGTTCGATCGTTTAATACAAATAATTAATAAGCAATTTTGCTGATTATCAAACATACGTGTTCACGAGTCTCTCGACTCTCATATTAACTTATTAAATCACACCTAACCAAGTGAGTGAACTTTATGAACAATTTTTCCCTTACATTTATTCATTCAATAGTTTTTTGAAAATTGTACAACTTATTTATTTTTACAGACGCGATTCAAACTAATCTTGAAAATGGTCCAAACTAGGATCGAAACGTCGATTATTTGATAATCAGCAAAATTGCTTATCAATTATTTGTATTGAACGATCGAACCGTAGCGCCGATAACATTCAACATTTATTATTAACAATAATACGATCGATATAAGAAACTTATTTATAAAAGTTATTTCATTAATTTTTATTTTAGCAACTGCTGCTTGCAAAAGCTTTTGATGTTTTATTCATCAAATGAAGATGATAGAATGTTTTATTCTGAATAAAACGTGGCTAAGTCTGTCTTTCAGTGAGTGCACCTGTTTAAATTATTTATTTCACCGAGAAATCGTCCTAATCTACTTAACGCAGCTAGAGAAGCGTGTTTCATGGCGCTGTTGGTGGTTTCTCTTTATTTCGGGGCATTCTCAATTCAAATTAGTTGCCGGTACTTTGTGTTAACAATGTTGATGCGTAAGGATATCCACGCGTACCGATTGACGAGCGTAGAACGTCGCTGGCGAGTGCCGGCGCATTGAATTGAATTTAACTTTCATCGCACTCGAAACTTTACACACACCGCTCTCTATATGCACGCGATGTTGTGCGATGCACACAATTATGCGCGATGCAACTCCAGTGAAACGATTCACAGACATGAACTCGGTGAAGGAGAGTGCTGGAGGGAGAGAGAAATGTATATCGTCGAGAGAATCAATTCTGCGGAGTAGGAACTTCCTAGTCATAGGAAGAACCAGCTATTCCGAAGAACCTGTTCGCTTGTTTGTAGAACATATTAATAAGGATGCACCGCGGAACAGTTTCGAGAACCCTTGGCAGATACTCGGCGAAACCAATTGGCAATCTTTCGTCTCAGTTACTCGATTCGATTTTTTGTTCGACCTCACGGAAACATCGACTAATTGGTTTTGCTCTATCATTATCGCGTTCCCCGGGACGCCGGTTTCATAACTCGAACCAATTAAAGGGATATCGTTTCAATGTTTCTTTGTTGCTTTGCTAAACGGACCGGCAAAGTTCACTGCTCGGTCGAAAACTAATTTCATTCTTGCGGATTTCGCTCTTGTTGAACATATTTCCTTTTATTTAATCCGCGAGGGGTCCGCTTGCACCACTGTCGATCGAATTATTCCATTTCTCTGATCGGACCGTGTGGTTCTACTTTTTTGTTTGCGAGAAACCGATGAGTTAGTCAACTGGGCTGGCTACTGGCAGACTCGTTCTTCTGTGCAGAATATATGGGCTGTCACTTGGCTAACAGCAGACCATTCTATTCAACTTTTTCGGCGATTTCTGGTTTACGTCTGATAAACCAGTTAGTTATTCTATTGGCTTGGTACACTCAGTCTCTTTTTATTATAAACGCCTCTGAACTATTCGTTCTACGTGTTTGAATATTGATCGACTTATTCTACGCGTTTGAACAACGATCGAATTTTTCTATTCGACTGAATTATGATCGACTTATTCTACTTGTTTGAACATTCATCAATTTATGCTATTGCGTCCAAGAATGATCGACTTATTCTACTTGTTTGAACACTCATCAATTTATTCTACTGGATTGAAGAAGCTTGTTCTATTTCTTCACTCAACGAACGATTTATTTTACTGAACATGAGCTGGGTAATGATTGCTCTACTTCACGTACAATAATGATTGAGGTGTTCTACTTGTTTGGTTAACAATGGACTTTTCCTGTTTTCCAGAATTAAAAACCTATTTTAGTTGGTTAGCCAAATTATTCCATTTGCTTAAACATCAATTACAGCAGACTCTGACACTTTTGTCAGGTCACACACAGCCTTATTCTACTTATTCAATAATTTAGAGTTCCCAATATACTTTTTGACTATGCAGTGTGCACGCCACTTGCCTGAGTGTTCGGGTTTACCTGTCAATCTCTAAATTATGAATATTGTGCTAGTTTTAATCTATCCAGTGCAATTATACTTCTGTAATCATTAATCAGTTAAAACAACTTTCTGGTTGAAGGATGCATTAAAGTTCACGCGATTTAATTAAATCGTGAACATGGCAATTCAACTCTTGTAATGGGAAACTGACTTCATTTTACTGCTCTGTTAAGTGACAGGTTAATTGCTTGTCTGACCAGCGCTGTTCCTATTCTACTAGCACGTTTCCGGACGATTTATCGAACAGTCTGATCTGCAACCAACTAATTCTACTTACCGAAGTATAAAGAGATCAATTTTCTTGTCATTGTTGTTCAGTTGAAGTAGCTAGTCACAACAACAATGAATATTTCTGTTTTGACAGTAATCGACTAATATTCGATACAGTTTACAGC
The DNA here is from genome assembly GCA_963971365.1 of Lasioglossum villosulum. Taxonomy (NCBI): domain Eukaryota; kingdom Metazoa; phylum Arthropoda; class Insecta; order Hymenoptera; family Halictidae; genus Lasioglossum; species Lasioglossum villosulum. The sequence continues at coordinate 20,862,216 of OZ020503.1, read as the reverse complement.
GCCGCAGAATCGGACATAACAAATGCAGCTTGATTATGTGACAAAGTCCCGCAGTATTTCAGGGAATATCTAAACGGGTCCGTTAGCAGTTACTATGAAAATCATGATTACATTTCCGTAGCGAAGTTCGCTGGCGTTTATTTACGATTTAAGCGCGCGAGCACGGGGCACACACGCAACACGTTCAGTAAACATGCAATGTTTTCGAACGATAGGGCTCACAATTAGGTGACGACAAATTATCGACTAATCAATTATACCAACGAAATTATTTGCAACATTAACCATTCCCTATCACGCAATTCCGCGAACCCGCTGCCCGTTACGCAACCCGACGTTTCTGAATTAGTCTCAGGTGACCAAACCGTGCCCGTTTAATTCGCAACGTTTTCGTCTGGACCGTGATTTGTAAATTAAAATGTTAATAATCGAACACTGCGAATATCGCCCATACTTTCAATATTTCAAAACATTCGGCAAATCACAAAGAATGTAGTACCTCTTTTATATTTTCCGCGTTGTCACGCAAATTTCGTTTGTTCCAAAAACCCTGACCAGCAACAATCTAATATTTTGCACATAATAATAATCGCATATTATCCTCGGCCGGTAACGAAGTCGAAGAAAAGTATGAATACCGTTGCGGCAGTCAATTCTCCGATGCAGGAATCGAGTCGCATTTACTCGTCGATGCAAAATCCCGAGCGAAAATCGGTATTTCCGGCCCATGGATCCCGGGAGTAATCCGAATACTTTCCGTCGATCGTCTCGGAGCGGATTTGCATAGTGAGCAGTGCCGTCATCCTGATACCGAGCGCCGCATTCTCGTAGGAATATGCATTCTCGGTAGGTATACAGGGACATTATAGCGGCAGAAGGGGAAACTAATGGATGGCACGCCGATTAATTGACAACTGTCCCGTGCATGTCAGTGGGAGAGCTTTCGGGCCGGGTGATTCCGATACACATAGCGGAGTAACTCGGTGTGTCGAGTATCGAAATCAATTCGATCGCCGGCAAATTAATTGGCAACGGAGCGTGTCGCGGCTCTGCGTACCCACCGGAGAGATTGCCCTGCCGAGAATTGACGTATCGCTCTCGGCGTACCTGCAATTTCCGGATTTACTTAGAATCGACGATTCCGCCCGCGGAAATTTCCTACCCGCTCCTGATCAACCAACCCCGTGATTCACAGAACGACCCCGAAAGTCACGGAGAAAGAAGAATCGCCGCCAGTCCCGAGGAATCATTTCTCAAAGCTCGACGTTGCAAAATGAATTTCAACCCTCCGGTCTCCGACGCGATATTTTAAGACTTTAAGATTTTTTGCAATGAAAATACGGAACCTTTTGGCAGCAGACTGTCGCACTCACCTTTGCTTATGTCTTACTTAAATTTATAAATTTTTACTCACGCGTTAGAGCAAGATTGAGCTTGCTATTATCAATTAAAGCTTATTTAGTTTTGTTTCAAAAATCGTAGATGTAGTGTCGAAATAGATGTCGGATCTGGGGCAGAGCTTAGAAATCGACGTTCATTTGCATTTCAATATTTTGCAATCACTGTCGAAGCTTTTGTTTAAAAAATCGGGAATTCTTATCTTCGAAACTCAGCAGAAAATCTTTGATTAAAGCACTCTGTGATAAGGAGTTCATCAGGCAGAGGTTAAAGTGAAAATCGCATTAGCCTCGGTTAAACTTCGTAAACTGAAAAAGGTGAAAAAAACTTTCATCGTTGCGGAGTCAAAATGTCTTTCTGCGCTTTTTAGAAAAGTTTAGAACCGAATGGTGGTTCGCCAAATTCGAGTATGCGTTGCCCATTAAAGAGGGGAATTTTTCGTCGTTCCAATAGCGTTTAATTACAGTATTAGCAATGGTAATTGTAAACACTGGTCATCCCATACATCTCCAATTTAAACGAGTTGCTCGGAACTTTTACGAGACGCAATTGCTTCCGACGGAAAAACCGCTTGGAAAATTAGGTTAAATTATACTGGAGAATTAGCATGAGTCTAAAAGAAATGTTCACCATACTCGAAAACCAGATACATACATTACTTAATAAAAATGGTGTGTGTAAAGCTGTGTTTACAGTATTATAATAGTAAATTTGGAGTTTTACTTTGACGAAGTTAATCTCCAATGAAACTGAAGGAAGAAACGAGTGCAGATCATACCACAAGTTCAAGATGAATCATGCTCTCAGAAAACCAATTGATCTCGATTCTAGATCCATTAGTATAAAGTCCACTTGGCTCCAAGACTTGAAAAAGAGTCGTCTCTGTCGAGGAAGAAATCGCAAAAACAGCTGGTTCGTTCATCGGTTCGCATAACGGAGGCTCCACCATGATGGAACCAGCTTCTTAAAGGACAGCAGCGGCGGCGGCTGCATAAAGAAGATTCCCCGGTCGCATTCACGTGAAACCGATTTCACGGCTCGTTGGGTCACATTTTTCGAGGAACGTTTATTGCGAAATTATGGCTCTCTGGGAATTTATTTCCGCGGGGATCCGACGAATTTCCAGCCGAGCTGATTTCACAGTCGCCCGGCTGCTATTTTGTATCAGCGAGACCTGGCGAACGGATTCAATGTAATAATCTGCGGCCCCCCGAAACACGTACCGCACCGAGAGAAGTTGCTTCGTTAACTTCTCCTAGGCGAAATGTCTCTCTCCCGGTTGCGGATTTTACACGCGCCCCGCCGCGCCGCATCGTTGCGATCTGCGGGTTCTATATGCGGAACGATGCGTACCTGCGGCTGCCGGACGCGGAATTTTCGACGACCTAAGCGAAAATCCAACGCGACCACCCGTTTTTCGGTCGCTTGCCGATTTCGGCCTGATTGCTCGATGGAGAAAGCCGGGAAAGCCAGTCGCCCCTCCTGCACAGACTCTGACCACCAGATTACGAATTTTATGCATTAATCTCAAAAATATATAGGTGAAACTCGAAACTGTTAAATAATTGTGGGACGTTAAAAATATCGTTAGGTATGCGATATTACTAAAATTATTAAATTATACTTAAACAGGTGTTCAAGGAAATTCCCCCTTTCCTGTACCACTTACGTTAAAACTTACGGAATATCGATTTTGTACTTTTCCGATGAAACATGTGAACTAAACACTTTCAGGATTGCATTGAAAAATTAGTAGAATTGGCGAGTCCGTGGCCAGACAAGTGGAATGTAACTGGAGACAGTAGAATGAGAAGCATCCGGCCAGACCAGGAGAATTGGAAACTCCGTGGATTACCAAGTAGACACGGTCAACGTGTATTCAGACAAAGAGAGCGAAATAGTCTACGGTTAAACATGTGAAACGGGGTAGTATTCGGTTAAACAAATAGATTTGGGAAGTTTGTGGTCTGAGGAATAGTGCAGGGCAGTTTATGGTCGGAGAAGTAGTATGAGGAGGTCCATGACCCGTTGAGTAGAATAAGCTAGTTTTGTGGTTACGGAAGGAGCGTGAAACTGCCTTTAGTCGGACAAGTAGGCAGATGTAGATAAGTGAAATTGGAGAGATTATAAGACAGTCTATTTTTAGGCAACTTGAATATGGGAATAGAGAGAGTGAGAGAGACAAATTCTTGATGTTTTTGGAATAGTAAAGCAATTTTTTCATATAGAAATAATGTTAAACTCGGAGAAACTGAGATGACAAAAAATGTTTAGACCATGAGTCTGATGTTGTTCTTCGCATTCTACGAGTTCGTGAACATTTTTATGCGATATGCATGCATGAACCAATGAGAATTCGCTGAGCATCGATCCATTAATATTCGACGTTACTACGCTCGCACATGACTCAAGTTCTCCACGGTTTTCGAAGATTTTTACTGCCGACCCATCAATATTTCATCAACGAGGAAATACTACTTCTTTCGGCATGACTTCTTCCATTTCTTCTTCTTCTCCTGACAGTAACTCTTTTTTATGCCAGTCTTGCCCCATTTATTTTGTCTTTCAGTACTTTCCTACTACCAGTTTTACTAGTACTACGGACTGTATTACTTTCGTTTTTGTTCTTTTAAACCGTGCATATTTCTGCATACAAATCCTCCAGTCGTTCTTTATCGCTGCGCTTTTTCTTCTTTATTCTTGGATGGTATGGTATGCTCGTGGTGTGCGTGTACGTTAGAGTCTATTTAATCTATTTTGTTCATTCGGTGTTTACTTCACTTTGTCCACGTGGAACATTTTTGTTCTATCATTTTTTCCATTATTTTTTAATATCAAGAAATATTTATCTTTTTGGAATATATAATAATATAATTTCAGTATTGAATAATTTAGTCCTACTTTTTCCTGTGGTACAAGAAATCTAACACCAAAATAAATTAATTAAATGCACGTCAAATAATTGTCAATTAAGAAGAATGTCTCTGGACAGTTCATAACCTGCTAGAAAGATTATACGTAAAATGAATTAGACTAAACTTTCATGGGAATTTACGCCATTCGTAAATTTTTAAAGTGTAACAAATCGTTAATAAATGTTCATCGCATTTCATTTCTCCATTTTATTGTTGCGAAACGTTAACATTAAGAGGAACTAATAATATTCCCATTTAATTTTCATTATAAAGACATTTCCAGTCAACGAAAACAATGTTTCCTTTATATCTTATTTTACAGAATAATTTATGTGTAATATTAAATGTTCCTTTTTCTCATTAATTCTTATTTTCCCTCTGGCCAAAAGAAATTATTCAAACAATGTGTGGTTGGAACGAGAGCGACGATATTAATCCACAATATTTTTATAATTTCAACGACAAACAGAAAATGCTTCATGCAATTAAAAATATAAGGTACGTTCCCTGTTAAGAGGAAATTATTCAAAGGGTACAGAGAATTAGGACAGTATTTTCAAAGGGTTTATTCAAAGGGTTAAGAGAATTAGGACAGTATTTTAAACGAAAAGTATCAATTGAAATAAGTGCCTCTCGTGTTCTTGAAAAAGAATATTATTACAAATAAATGCGTCTAATGTCTCCCGCAATAGCTATTACCTCTTTCAATTTATAATTCCATTACATATACCATAAACTGATATTTCCAAATATTCTTTCACATAAAATTAACATATCAAATCTTCAAATACTATCTTATTTAAACATAAATATTTGATTACCAGATTTTCTCAGGCCTTAATTTCCTCAAAGAACTGTTTCTTACACTCGAACCAGACAATTTTTATGTAACACATAGATCCGCAATTCTATAACGACTATTCAGAGTATTTCAACAATTCACGCGGCCAATAAAAATTTATACGCAATTACAAACAAGTCCAGAACGTCTACAATAACCGCAGGACACACGGGCCGGGAAAACTCGCTTTTCCGAGGTGGCCGATTCGATCAGCTAGATGGATTAGCCGGTGGAAAACGAACGGCGTGTTTTCCAGCGGAACTCTCCGGGACCTTTCTGCGAGATGAAAGATACGTGTTTCCGTAGCTCAGCCCCACCGTTTCCTAGCGATTGGAAGGATTGTTTCCGAGGGAGAGCGGCGCGTAACAGTTTGATATTTTCGTCCCGGAATCCGTCTGAAACGTTTTCTGCATTTTCATCAATTCTTTATGCGACACGTAAATGGAGGGGCTTTCGTGCGCGCCGCGCCCCGCCACCGTGGCCCGACGCGCGTAAAAGCAACCGGATAAAAAGAAATATGAAATTTTCCCTTTCTGTTTCCCCCGGCGAATTTTACGACGACTGCTCCTTTATCCGTAAGGGACTGGAGCAACAATTTTATTCCACGTTCAACCCCGCACCACAGCGCGTCTTCCTATCGTCGCGGGGATGCACTCACGGATGCATAGAATTTTTCAGCGCACGCAGAAGAAAGTATGCCATTTACCTTCACCCCGGCCGGCCCGCGATCTTCTAGTTAGACCTCCGGGATGCTGCAGATTGCGGCCATATAAATCCACGCGACGCGCGTCTGACAGCCGGTCGGGTTTCAATTTGCTAGGATTCTGCCGAACAAAGTGCAGTATAGTCCCGATACTTGCCCATTCGAAGCCAAACTCGAAGCGATACGTTCTCAGCTGCTCTGCACAGTCTGTTGAAAGTAGACATCCCTACTTCACTTACGTCTCACGTACGCGTACTCGGTACGCGTAATCTACAGTACACAGGTACACGTTTGTTATTTCACGTTTACGAGTTCAAGAATGACGGCAACGCGAAAGCGGAATTTAACTCATTTCTTCTGAGCGGAACTTCAGATTTTTACAATAAATCATAAGCTTGTAGAACAGACTAATACTTCCGTTCAGTACACAGAGAACGATCAGCGAATGTTTTTATTCCAAGCGATCGGATTCTGTATATTTATTTGCAAAGAAGGATTTGTTCCGCGGAAATTGCAGCTAAGATAAAGCTTTTGTTGGCAATATTATTCTGCAAACTCGTTTCTGTAGGAAAGGTACAAGACGAAGAGTATGTAGTTATTAAATTAGATATTTCTTTGGATCTTATCGATCTGTTCGAAAATAGATTATTCAATGCATTATTTTACAATAGAAAACAACCCTTCAAATTAAAGATAGAGTAAATAATACTGATTTATTTTCCTGGTAGTACCGTAATATTTATGAATACAAAACTTTCAGTATCCGCGAATTCTAATCCGAGCTACAGCGAAGACAGCTTTGTCTTCGCCAGACCGAAGACGCAGAGAAGGGTTCCGTCGAAACAAGGAAGGTGAATTAACGTTGCGCCCACAGCAGCAATGCATCAAAAGCGCATTGCGAGTGCGCGTCAAAATCCGAATCCATACTTTCGCAGTTTCCAAGTCGTGCGGACTGGAAAACTGGGTCGCTTATCCGCGCCGGTTACAGATTAACGGGATTCGTAACACGGATTACGGGCGTCGTTCCTCCGACATTAATAATTATTAATTCCGACAATTATTATACGGACGTTAACATGTTGCTGGCGACGGAGCGGAAACATTGCTCCCGAGCGTCGAAGGTAATTAATGTCTAGAACAAATTTTTATATAAATGATTATAAAATTCCTTTGTTTATGAAATTCAGAACAATAAAGCATGTCTGATCACTATAACTACAAAGTAAATAACACTGCAAGGAGTTAGTAGACTGTAGATCATCACATGAATAAATCTGATAAAAATGTAAAGTAAAACATAGAATGGAAAATACATAATGGAGAACACAAAATTTGATGGTTCCCTCCCAACTACAATTTTGAGCAGCCTCGATAATCCTCTGATAATCTCAGCCTCGCAGAACAAATGTTCATTGGTGGCGGTCGAAAGCGAGAACTAACAGAATTAATCGAGCGAGCTTCCAGGAAGCTGGTAGATTCAATTGCTTGGTAGAAAAATTCGCAAAGCTGCTGCACAATTTCCTGTCAGTCAGGGAGGCTGGTCCCCTTCCCCGAAAACCTTCAACCTCGCTGGCTAACAAACTTGAAATTCGGGCGCACAGCGAAGCCACATAAATTTCCCTCCAATCATCCAATATGTTCCGCGCAACAGAATCGAATTACTTTCGCCCTCGGTTCCCCAATCATTCTCCGGCCCTACGTTCCTCGAGCAAAGAACCCGATAACCGGCCCCTTCATTTCTGATCCAGCTGGGATCGAGTTTCGATTACTTCCATTCCAAAGGAAACGAACGGGTTCGAGCGGTTGTGAAAGTGTTTAGGTTCTGCTCCCTGAGAAAGAGAGAAAGAAAGAGGGGAAACAGAACGAGACGAAGGGAGGGGTGAAATGGAAAGAGAAAGAGAGATCGATAAAATGTTCCTCGAGGTGAAGCCGCAGCTTTCACCTGCCGACTATGCACGGAAAATTAATTTTCTTTGGCGACGTCGGCGAACAAAGCCTGGCAAAATTAAGCGTGCAAACAGAGAGCCGTCGACGGTGGTCGTCCGCGTGCCACGATCCTTCAAGAACACCCTCGAAATCGCTTTTAGGCGAAAATTCGGACCACGCTCGACCAAATACAATGCGCTTCGTTTTGCAGAGAGAGAGTTGAAGTTCGTCCCCTCCCACCCGCTCATCCCCTGCCGCGCAAACGCCACTCGTACAACAATGCAAGCCGCGTGTCCAGCGAGTTTCCTTCTATACACAAAGCTCGATAGGAAAGCCGAAATTATATTTTCGACTCTTCACTTTAAGAATTTCGTGCTGTTCGTTCGTCGACGAAATTCGACTATTCCGGGCACACTAGGGATGACAATTAATAACTTTTGAGAACTAGGCCGAACGGCAACTTGGAAAACGAGAACGAATGAAATATGATCCTTGTGTAATTATTTATTAAAACAGTTTGGTTAACTGTTTAGTTAAAAAAAGTATGAATCTAGAAAAAATGTAGTGTATCCAAGCCTTCCATTCTCAAAAATAGATTTAGGTACAGGTTGATTAAAGAATTATGCAAGGAATGAAATTTGGAAATAACGAAAAGGATGATTAATTATAAGTTTTCCTCCTTTCTTCCCTCATTGACTGCATAATAAATTATAGCGGGGTTGTTCGCCGAGATTGTAGCAGACGAAGATTCACAAAGAATGCCGGCGAATCCGTATCCGTGCGGATTGACTTTTCATTTGGCCCAGTATTTTGCGAGTCACGTTCCGAGAATTCCAGGGGAATTCCATGCGCGATTCTCAGCGTCGGAATTCGATGTTCCTTCAATGCTCCGAAGAATCCGCGAAAGTTCCGCGTTCCGAGCCTCGGGGTCCGGCAAAAAGCTTCGCTGAAACTTGAAGACGATAGCTTAGTTACTCTCTTCGCGTTAAACTATCTCTCCGGCGAAGATCTGCATCGTTATGGCCGCTCGTAAGTTTCGGGCACTGCACTGTCAAAGTAAAACGCACGATACTTGAGCGGATTCAATTGTTGTTTGGCGGAGGGAGTTATTTGCCATTTGACAATCGGAAGATCGGCTTGACACAATCATTGAAGTTGCGGTACTAAAATTCTGTTAAATCAAAATAATTTATTGAATGACATAAAATCCGAGAAGCTGAAAAATGACTCCAAAAACACACTATCGCCATAGCATTTTGCAAATTGTAATCGAATTTTCTACACTCAATACATTAATTTAAAAATTCGTTTATAAACATGAGTAAATAATTCTGTCTCCCATTTCTTGTAAACTGAAACTATTAACAATTATTTTTGTAACGAGTTAACTGTGAATGCTAAATAGAAATGTTCTGCATCGATTATAAGAAACAGAAACTAAATAAAATTGTCTTTGATCATTCTTTTTTAAAGCATGAATTAATTAATTCTTTTAACTGTTGTAAATTGTACCTGCTCATCTCTACTGCAAATAGGTGAAATCCACAGTCAGGTATTACGCGATTTTGATAGTGTCGGATAGCACGAGCATATAGAAACAGCGTTATTATGTTTCCGCTAATATTTGACTATCTTCTAAGCCATTATTTATTTAACCGCTCACATTTAACCATTTGCTTGCTTACAAAACTATTCTCTGTCCGTATTACAGTACTTGGCTGTGAAGTGAATGTTGGGGACAATGAAATAGATTGTTCGAATGACAATTTTCATTGTAGAACAATGAGTTAACATTAACATGTTATTTTTCTGAAGAATGTTTATTTTGGAGAATGCATCAATAATTTCAAAAAATGTCTGAGCTATTTTTTGATATATAATGATTTAAAATAGTTTAATAGGCTTACTTGAAACCATTTTGAAATCATAAATGAGCGAGAAAACATTTCCATTTGAATAGCTGTATTGATTGCGCGGAGTTAGTTGGAAAAATTTCGTGTCTAACACAGTCATTTACACTCATATTTTGATTGGCTATCTATATACTGTGCAAGCCGACGCAATTACAGCGTATAAAATTCGTTAAAAAGTTTTCTGGAATAAAATTTCATTTTATTTCCAATTCATCGAGAACATCGATAAGCAAGGGAAAATAACTTTTACTCTCGGTATGTTCGTATGTGTATTCATAATAGTGTAAATTTACACAAACTTCCGCAGTTTGCACACACGCAAAACCGAAACCTAGATCGAAAATTTTAGCTGCAATTGATTCACGGTCTGTTCACAGTTAGCACGATTAGCTTATTGCGCGCGCCGATCAAATGAATTTTTGAAGTCTGTTATACTGTAGCCATTGTTCCTAAATTTTTAAAAATAGCATTTTTGTTACCTACCATTAAAAACTAAGCAACGTAATTAAAATATATTTTTGCATCTTCAAGAAAATAATTATATCGCAACACATCCCCAAAGAATTGAATCAACTTCAACTCCATGTATCTTACAATGTACTGTATACTTCCATAGAAAAAATAATGTATTCAACTTTAAACAATGAGTAATAATTTACAAAAAAGTCGCGTTCAAAAAGCTCGTTCCATTTTCCCAGAAAAGAATTGAAAAGCAGCCCGGAACAGGTTCACACATTCCACACATCAAACAACAACGCAATCTCGAAACCGTCAAACACTTTACGACATCCACGAAGGGGGAAAGGGTGCGAATGTTCATCGGAGGGTTAACAAACCCCTTTCCTCCATTCCGCAGCGCGTTTCGCAAACTCCTTGCTTCACGAATCTGCCGTAGAAACAGAACAAAGCGTTTCGGTGCGGCGTCGGATTAATTATCGCGGCAATCAGGACGTAAAACGGAGGGGGTTAAAAGTGGCGTGTGGCGTTAGTTGAGGGTTTCGAGTTCATTCGAAACGAGAATTCGCCTAATCTCTTCGCCGACGATCGAGCCGTGCCACGATGTCGACGAACGTTGCTCTATGACGACCGTTTACTCCTCCGAATCATAACTGAGCACATTCAAAATCAAATATTTTAGAAACACGCGAACGAATTATTTGAGCGTATATTAAGTATCAGTAATGATACGGTATTTATATACAAAATACATGAAATATAATTAAAATAAATATATTGATAATTAAATAAATAAATTGATGAGTAGTTTTGCTGTAAATTGAAGTTTCCCAATAATAAAATATCTAACTAATTCAACCCTTTATTGAACTGGGGCTGATACCGACTTATTGACTTCATTACTTACCACTTCCATAAGGACGAATATTAAATATTGTATATAATTACTTTATAATCATTTGAGATAATTTATGTAATGTTACTTCAAAGGTGATCTCAGAGTAATTATAAAATAATATTTGGAACATTGATAGTGTAAAAATGTCCAGATCTGATTGGAGGATCGAAGCAATGAAAATAATTTTTTCCCCTGAACCCAATGATATTTCCGCGACCACGGATCTCTCGAGACGGCCCCTAGAAGTCCAAACCGAGTTTTCGGAAGAAGCTCTTTCTCAGAGAGGCTTTTCTCGCGAAAGAAACCTCGCGTGCTCGTTGTCGCGGCGGGGTGCAAAGTTATTTTCAAAGTGCGCGTCTTCCCAATGCTTCCGGGCAGGCGGAAACTTCAGAAACGATTTAGTGGTTATGCAAGGACGTTGTAATCCCGTTGGCGGTTATACATTGCGAGAGGAAGTGGCTGCAGTCGGACACCGAGGCTCCTTAATTAATTAACGTTCATTAACAAACGTGCTCCAGTGCTGCGCGAACCTGTACCGTGGTTTCTCGTTCTGTGTCCCCCACTCTCGTTTCGACGTTCTCTCTGCCTTCCCACACTCCTCTCGACACACCATGGTTGTTCTCCGACGGTGTTTAGAATTCTCAAGGGACACAACAGAGCGCAGTTTCCTCGAATCCACGTCCGGAGCCCCGGTCGTCACGAACATCTTTCGCGAGTCCGTGTGCGTCCCTCCTGTGTCTCTACGTGTTTCCACCATGTTTGCGCATGGTGGGCTGTTCCTATAAAATACATGGACTGAATTCAAAAATTTACATGTCGTAAAGTAAGTCAGAACTCCTTTCGTAAGACTTAATTGAGATTCCCATTGGTGTTCGGACACCTTTAAAAAGACAACTTTTTTATTTTGTTAAAAATATTTGTAATCGCACGGAATTCCAGCGAAAATACGAGTTACAATGTAATTATCACAGTTTCGATAATTTCGCGAGAATGGGAAAATTAGTTTTATGATCGTACGTGGTAAAAAATTTCTAGGAATAAATTGTATTAATTGTACAAATAACAACCTGAATATTTTACCGTTCTACACTCGTAATATCCTCCAACTAATTCGCCAGACCTATTCGTAAATTGCAATTTCAGGAAACTCTTCGCTACATTCGGAACAATTCGAGGGCCACTTGTCTCTTGGCTTTAGAAATAACACGGGAGCTGCGAGTTTAATTAAAATATGCGATCAATTCGAAGAGCATACTAAATTCTACGTTCCGAAGGAAATGATCATTTGTCGAAATTCCGACAGCATGAAACCTCGAGCTTTCATGGTGAAAATCGTCTGAGACTTCAGCCTTTTTTCTTGTTAGCCGTGTTTCAGGGTGAAAATTCGACAATCGACATGTCTGAGGATGGGTATGGTTTCTCGTTCGTGAGATTTCATCCTTCGAGAGAGAGAGAGAGACGAAAGGACCTCTGGGCCTCGACTATATCTGGAGACGGACGTAAAATCCTTGAGGCTCGGCTGGAAAAGATGCATTCGCCGCGAAATTACAGTCCGCCTGCGAAATTAGTTCGCGAGTAACAACCCCTCCGACGGGGTAGAACAGATCTCTTAATTAAAGACGCGCGCGCGCGAGAGCGCGGGCTCGGGCGGGCGGGCGGATGAATTGGCCGCTTAAGTGGCGAACCTTCTGCGAGAACGCCTGGAATTGAGTTCAGAAGCTCTCATCGGGCTTTGGGAAATTGATAAATTGTGAACTGTGTGCGAGAGGGAGTGTTTATGCTTGATACTGTACCCCAGGGTGAGCGCCGTTCGTAATTGACGACCATAATGTCGCGGGAATTGTGTGCATTACTGTTCAAATATATTGAACTGTTTGTTTCACGTGGCCCTGATGTTTGTTCCCTAAGTGGAAGAAACTTTGCTGCGAACATTTTTACTTCTTGGCTTATTATTACTTGTCAAGATTGTTTTTTAATAAAATAATTCTCCATTTAACTCCTACTCCTTAGAAATAACGGAGAGAATTTATATTGAAAAGAATTCGGGAAACATCGATGTGTTTCAACCGACTGAAATTATCGAAGGAAGATTGAAATTTGTTTAAGTCACACGGACAATTTTTATTTTTCAGATCCACAGTGAAATGTTTCGCACAGGCGACATTTGTGTAGAAACCTCGCCTCTTGTGCATTTCGTTTAACCTTTATGGTTAACGCTGTGGCCGCTAATAATATTTGAATCAGGCGAAATTTGATTAAAAGCGTGATACTTTTTAATCAAAAAGTGGTGTGTTGTTTTGCAGTGGAGTATGCTCAGCCACGTTTAATTTAGCTGAAATTATACTTTGTCCGTATAAAATCGATACCATGAAACAGCTTCGCAAAAGTGGAGTAATTCTAGTGCATAAATAGAGTACATCGTGCAGTATCCAGTTGGAATACTAGTGACTTGTGAAAACAGTATGAATCGTTTCGACCTATCAACTAGGACGTTACGTGGACACTATACGCGCAGATAGCAATTTTTATTTTGCAGAACATCGTCGCGAAATATTCGCCAGGGTCCATCTGCTTTATCAGATGAAACGGCATATTCAAACCGTACACGGTGAATTGAAAAACCCAGTCAAAAATTGTACTTCCAGTGGAAACCATCCGTGGACCCGAAGTATCTTTCAGTGATCAAGAGAGTTCGAAATTCATGAATAATCCCTCGCACGTATTCGTACGTGAGCCATCAGTTTCCATGAACCATCTCGTAAATTCGGAATTGAAGAAAAATTGATTTCACTCATCTAGGGGTGTATCGGACATGAAACAAAAATTTAATTAGTTCCCTCTGAAGTTTAACCGTGCATGATTTTACGAATAATATTCCAATTTTTGGAGAATTCGTGTTTCCCATTCACTTTCTCTGAAATTTTCGTCGTACAAATTCATAAAGTTTTCGTTCGCGCCGTGTATTTTCGAATTGTTACTTTTGTTCGACACGATTCTCGGGTAGGCGGGTGTCGAAGAACGTAGGTGTGTTGAACACGCCGTTCGGGAACTATGCAAATGCAATAGGACGTCCCTCTCGATTTGTGTCGTTTCCGATTACGTTTCGGTAGAAATTCTACTGTCGTGGCTGGTCGGTACGTGCTAAACGGCGATACGTTTTAATGTTTTCGCCGTGGAAACGCAGATGCGACAGTCCCTGTTAGCCCGTTCCCCGATTCCGTTCCGAATAGCACACCGCGTGCCGCGTTTAATCATTATTTCAACGTGTTTATGACGATAGAATGGAAACGCGCGGAACTTTTCACAAGAGAAATCGACCATCTCGCCTGACGTTCGCTGCACGTTACCATTCTAATATTTCTCCATTCTCTTAAACGCAGACAACATCGACAAACTAAATGCTACCTTTTAAGCTCATAACGCTTTCGAATATTTTTTAAAACAGCAGAGTGAATTCGCTGGAAATGAATTTATTGCACAATTCATAGAAGCGAAGTGGAAATTTAGTATTCTCCTCTCACAATCCTTCGTAATCCGCTATACTTTTTTCAAAAATTATTTTTCAAGATTTATTGATTATTTTTATCATTTGTTTGTACTGTAGTATGGAAGTTTATCTATGCGAATTTACAGACTTTTAAAGTCCCTCATTGATTTCTTCTAGTTTCAGTTTGATCGAATTCCGTTCAATTCATGATTCGATTGAGTGAAGAAAATAATTCATAAAGCTTTATTAATAATTTCAGCGAAGAAAGAAATGAATATAAATGTACATTAAATTTTTATCAAGTCCTTGTATTACTTTTCGAAAGTTAAAATATTACTGCTGCAGTGAGATGTGCCTTAAGAATTAATAAACGAAGTATAATTCTGACATACCAGACAATTTTTAAAAATACAATTACTTGATGGACACTATTGACATTTTTCTGTCATGTAAGAACATTTTAATTATCTTATAAAAGTTTCGGTCCACAATAATGGACACAAATGCACCAAAAAGAAAAAAATGAAAACGATGCATTATTCCCATAAAAGACCAACAGAGAAAAGCAGAAACGGTGTAGAGGCATAAAATTAATTCGTTTAATTATCCACAGCGTAAATACGAGGAAAACTACGTTGCCTTCAGGATAATCATGAAAAATCGCACGCCGGAATCGACTATTTGCAAATAGCTTGTCTCGTTATCGTTTGGAAATGCGCGTCGCTAATTACCGAGTCGGAAAATCGAGTCTCGGCATCAGAAAACGCGTTTTCGAAACGGAATTTATGCATCCGCCGATTCAATCTCGGGGATACAAACCTGCTGGCATAACCGGTTTCGTCGTGTCGATCGATGTCGGCTCTCGATATTCGAAATCCGCGAAATAATCGGCGCACGGTCCTCGGCGATTTTCAGCAAGCTTCCGGGCGGCCTGTCTGTTTCCGTCACGGTTCATTAGAGCACGCTCGAAACGAGCAAATATAAAACTATCTGGAGCAAATTGCGCGCGTCCCGATTCCCGCTAATTATTCCGCGTTAATTGCGCGAGCAATTGGGCTTGCACCCCCTGTCGATTTTTGTTATGGCGGAGGAAATGATTGGATTAACCCTTAAGTTCGGTTTTCGAACTGAGGTCTAAAATTTGATAATTTGCAGATTTCCGATTGAAAAAACATTTATACTCAAGGAATTCTGATAGCGTAATCCTAAGTCAATTCATGAAGCTTAAATGTAGCTTGACTCTTGTTAGTGTAACATTTACCTAAAAACAATCAATTCTTTCTTACGTGTATCGAAGGTACAATATTTAAAAAATACTAATGTTGTTTTTAAATGTTTACAAGGATCGGACTTCTAGATTCTGCGGATATCACTTACAACCTAATAAATAATAATTCAGATTTTTCTTGTACACGAAACAAATGCTAAAATACAAAAATCTACATATGAAAAGGAAGTGTTTGAAAAATCTACTAACATTTTTAGATTGCGTTCTGGAATCGAGTAAACCCAATTCCGGCTAATTGTTCCGCGTTAATTGCGCGAGCTACGGGGCCCGCCGATTTAAAAAGACATTAATACGGGGAGGAGCGTCGTACGTGCGATAACCGCGCCCCTTTTTTTCACCGTCGCGAAATTTACGGGGCCCGTGCTTTTTGCGTATAGCTCACGGCTGTACTATAAATCGCGAGGGGTCGCGATAACAACTCTCTCTTGCACGAGTCCATCCTCTCCACCCCAACGAAGGCTTCTTCTGCAACACCCCTCCGCCCCTCTTGCAAACCACTCCCTCCCCTCGATCCTCCGCTACACTATCAACCGTTACTAATGCGACGATTTTATCGAAATAACGTATGGGCCCCAGGTCTGTACGTGACGATATTGTTATAGCTAATAACCTCGTGTTCGGAGAAATTTGTAATCGAGACCTTAGCTCGCTACCTTGCTCCTGGCCTCGAATCAATCTCTGTGGTACGTTTGCTCGATACGCTGCTGGTTGATGTTCATAATTTCGTACGATTTTTTTTATTTATTAATGATTGATACTTTTGCAAGTTGCAACTCTATCTCAGAGAGTCACCACTAAAAATTGCTATAGCATTATCCAAAATATTGTTTAGATTGTTAAATATGTTGGTATCTAATTAATTACTAAACATTTAAGTATTGCATGAGGTGTTACATAAAATAAAATGGCTTCGAGTGTTTAATTGTTAACACCGAAGGATTATTTCGAAAATTATTGATTTGACACGTTTGTAACTGAACGAAACAGCGTCCGAGCGAAAGTCGGCGAGGTATCGAGGCGTCATTAATGAAGGCGTAAAATGATTAGCGGCGCCTAAGCTTCGCATTATACCGGAGACTCGTTTATCTTGCTCGTTCCCAAGAAGTCGGTGTGTAATTGAGGCTCTGAATGCCGCTATCGGGCCGGGTACAGAATGCCGTTGGAAAATTCGTAATGCTCGTGGATTTAATGCGCGCGATTAGAGCCCGATACGTCGGGCTTGTACGCGGACAGAGGCCGGATAAGAGCTGTGCAGAAACGGACGGGGAAAAAATGGGCGAAATTGGTGGTTGCAGCACCGGTCACGCGAATCGCCCTTTAGCTCGTGAGAAGACGATTTTACTGCAGCCGAACCTTACCGCACCTGGTTTCATTTTTCTATCGTGAATTCCAATTTGGAATAATTTTAGAGAACGGATAAACGCCACGATTCCGAATGAATAATATAAAGTAATGCAATAATAAAAGATATATAACCTCTATATGGGTAGCAGTCATGTGAAGGTCATTGACATTTTTTAAAAATTGGATACAAAACATAATTAATTACATTGTTCCATAACGTCTGAAATTACTGTGAAAACCGGAGAGACAGTATTGTACAGGTATGTATCCAGTAAGTAGATTAATCCAGTATTGATCAGACATGTAGGTTTTGTGGATATCAAGTATAATTTGATTGTAATTTAATAATTTCGAATTTTCAATCGCATTATTAATGTATTCTTCAATGTATCATTTCGATGCTTTCAATTGTTGCTTGTAATTTAATACGAGTGAGTAAAGGGTGCGTCTTTATGGCCCGAAAAGCGAAGCAGAGTTATGCATTACAGGGCCCCGATACCATTAGGGCAGGTTGGAGACGATAAAACAAACGTTTGATATCATTGTTGTAAATTGCTATGTAAGTCGCAACCCGCCCACCGGCGATCTAGATTAATGATTCCATCGGTAGAAATGAAAGCTTCGTTTGCACGAAACGCGCGCCGCCGCCGGCCGATTGATAAAACCAGATACCGTGGAAATGGTTACTGAGAAATTTCTTGTCCCCGTATATATGCGTGACTGGTGTTTCGTACGTCCCCCCACCCCTCGGCCGTTCCCATAAACTCGATCCGATTCTAAGGGGGTGGCACTGTCAACCAGCGTCACTCTTTATCATCGTTTTTAACGATCTGTTGATGTATGCACTCGCTGACAGTCGCTGTGAAACTCCGACGACGATTACACGACGTACCCATAAATCACTTGTCCCTTCGTTGAGATTGCGGATGGCGTCTGTGTACCAGGGACGCGGTATTTTGAGAAATATCGGCATATCGGGCCGATACCAGACGACAGGCTCAATTTTCCTCCGATAGAAACGTTAATTACGCGACGTTAATTTAGGGGAACACCGCTGGCGAAATCGCTTACGTTGGTTAACAGTATTTAGTTTTGTGCTTACCTCCTCTGTTAAAATACTTCATTAAATACAACCTACTGGCCAACGTATACGTATAGTGATTCAAAAAATATATCATTTTTTTCACGAAGATCAAAAATGCACAAAGTTTGTAGATTAATTATTACAGTAAATAGGCCTCTTGTCCTAACATTATAAGAACAATTTTGTTGAACGAAGATTTCTTAACTGAATGAATTTTCCATTGCAAATTCGATCTTCGAAAGAACTTATTAAACGATCTACGCTTCCCTGGTTTTAAAATCGTTCTATTTTCCCGCGAACACCTAAAAGTTTGGAACAATGGATATTAAAAATCGGTATTACACGGGTACCATTTAAAATAGAATTACCACAATCGATTCTGCCGAATGAAAAACGACGTGGAATTATCGCAGAGGCTTTAGACTATTCTCTGGTGTATTTCCAATATTTTCTGTAACATCTCTGTCATTAAATCGTCGGTCGAATATCAAACACAAGTCCCGCGAATGAATTAAAAATATCATTTTGAAATCGTGCGGGTTTGAAATTTGTTTTACAGAATAAATGAGCTTTCAGAGTTCATAAAAATGTCGGATTTAAATGAGAACCGAGCCGTGCGTCATATACACGGGTAGCAATTACACAAATTAGTTTAAATAATTGAGTATCATTTAAGGGTTGTAAAATCAACGGAAACACTTTTTACCTTGCGTTTAATCATGAAAATCCCGGCAGCAATCGTCGCGATTTATTTGATAAATAATGCTGCGGGATCCCCGAGAGATCTTATACAAACACGTTTGCAAATGTTCACGAAGGTTTTTACCGAACATTAATGCGGTATTAATGCAACGAGCCGGGAATGCAGTTCGTTCGAGTGGCCACAACGCTTCCCTCGACTTTCTGTTATTCCTGGAATTTAAACGATGACGTTCAGGTAATGGGACACGGCCGAAAATATCGACGCACTTTATAATTATTCTCGTGGTGATTATTATACGCTGTGGGTTCTCTTCTTTTGTCGCAGCGCAATCTTCAGAAGGAAGAAATTGCAGGAAGGAAGGTTCATTCCTCTAGAACGGTTCTAATATTAGCGGAATTCACTTGTGAAACCCGGAGGTCTATTGTTAGTTAAACTACGTATAACGTGCGACCGAAGTCGGCAGAGTCGCGGAATAGAACTGCAACATTCTGCAACTTTAGCTGCTAATCCGTGCAAATGCGCCGGCTGCTGCTGTAATTGCGCTCCTATCGAGTTCCATCAAGTTAGGTCTGACATGGGGAGTTTTTAGGGTCGGACTTCGATTTCAACCTAATCGCATTTAGCACTTTCACCATAATCATTTTCATGTCGTTGTGCGAATTAATTCTCGTGGCTTCCACGATTAAGTAATTGTAATTTTATTTTAAATCTACGTGCAAAATAATCAACTTCACGAAGAAACACGTGTACAACAATATATAACACGTAACATGTAACATACAGTAACAATAATATTAATATTATTGTTCTATAGCAACTTAAACTATTCTTTAAAAAAGCAGAGGGGCAGTTTTCACTGTGAATATAATGTATCACCAGACAATAATTAAATAATTCAGAATTTTCTTGTGCATCAAATATATACTAATGTACAATATAGTATGTTAAAAATGATGTGGAATTAAAAATAAGAAAATAATACTTTATATCAGTTTTATTGAACGGACAAAAAGGAACTGATAAAAGATCTACAACAAAAACTAACATTTGCAAGCATTGTTAACCAACAGCAATTACATATTAACAATTCATTTGCCATGGCAAAATAAATGAAATTACTTGAAAGAAATAGTACACCAGAAATAATTCCGACATTTGTCTTAAGTAGATACATCCGGTAGTGATCAGACATTCCAATCCACTTAAAAGAGCCAAAGAAATTCTCACAATCAATTTCCTGGACAGTAGAGCTAATTGAATGAATCCTTTTACAAAGTCTTTCTCAGTGTTAAGCTTGTTAGATTAAGTAAACTCGACTAGAATGGTACCGGTATCGACCGAGAAACAAGTTGTTTAAACAAGTGAATATCAGTTACCAAACGACCTGTAGAAACGAGAATAGTCGTGCGGGGATATAGATTAATTCCGGGGAAGTTGACTGCCGGTTCCATTTTGGTAAAATGATATTGGATCGCGTGCTTCAGACATATCAATTTGATGGTGATCGCCGGCTGTCATAAACTGTGATGCACGTCAACATCCCCACACTTCGCCGATTTTTTTCCCGGTATACAGACAGCAATGACATTGTACAAGAAGCGTTGTGGATTTTTTACAATTTCTGAAAATTGATAAACTCAAACGGGATTGTATCATCTTAAATTGAAACTGTTACCTCAAACAGAATTGCAAAAATAATTAACTTAATAATAACAACGAGGTCTAACGTTAAATATGATGAATAAGATAATAGAGAATTAATTTTTTCATTAAAATCGAACTGCTATCTTCCACAAACAATTAAAAAATTTTAATAAGAATTGCACCATTCGGTAAGAACGTAAGAATACTCATCAGAACTGAAACAATACGGTCGACTGCTTCAGAAACACAGTTTTGCAATTACACCTGGGAAAATCGTTTCAAAACATCGATCAGGGCATTATTAATAATTCACGTGGTTTCCTGCTGCACCCGGGAATGCGCCTTATCTCGAGGACGTCGCTTGCCGCGTTGTAAAATTCGAAACATCTTAATAATTCCGCGGAAACGCAATAAAAGTTAGAAATTCTCCGCGCGCGGAATTTGAGAAGCAGACGAATGTAGGTCCCCGCGTCTCCGTCGGTTATACTCGAGGAAATTTCAATGCACTTTTCTCCATGGAAATTTGCCCATCACCATACGCAATAATAATGGGAATTATATACAATTCGCGCTCGGTTTAAAGCCACGAAACTATGGGGAGGGGCGAACCTTCCACGTAATTTACAAAACTCGCTACACTACGGGAAAGCGATATCAGTTAATCGGACCATCGGAACTTCAAAAATTACGTGTAAGAAGATTGCGCCGAAAGCTACTTGGTGAAAGTTGCTTTATTCCGTTTCCATAATCCAACCGCTTTACCTAGTCTTCGTGAAGCCGGGCCACATTTTACCCAGCCGCGAGTCGATATCACGTTTCATCGTTTATAATCGTGCGCTTCGATCGTACCTGTAATATTTTATAAAATGCTCCCAAACACGGACGATCGATGAACCCTGCTAACTTCCGGGCAAGTAAATTTTACAACGTGGTGCAAAATGCATCAAATGAATTGAAAATATTTAGTTGTCGTCCTCTCTTTTGAAGCGCCCTGTAGAACATGATTTTATGTGCCCATTTACAGTTTTCTTAATTTACATGCTTTTAAATCAAATTGACTAAATTAAAAATAACAGCTTCTTCTTTTGAAATGTTCTGTAGCACATGGCTTTATATATCTATTTTTGTTTCCTGTTTCCTGCATTATTCTAAACGAAGTTTATCACACATATGTACTATTGTTAAATTTATCTTACAATTTTAACGTTGGAATTAAAAATATCTACTGAATTATTCGTTTGAATGGACCTGTACAACATGCTTTTGTGCATTTACTTTTTCCTGCATGATTCTAAATGAAGTTTATCATAGATACCATTATTAAATTTACATTTCAATCGAACGCGGAGTTTAATGGCTTCTGCTTTTAAAAGTGTCTATTGGAGAATGGATTCTATTAATTTAATTGATTTATATTGTCGGTGATTACTATGTTCGAATCGAATTAATGGAATTGAAATGTTCGAATATACAATGTCATTTTTAGTACTGTCAGTCGTATTTCACTATGGTTTTTCTATTCGAAATTTCATCGTTCCCTCGCAGCTATGAAAATATTGTCTTCGGTATATTCGCAGCTTTATTTGTCACGCGGCCGTTCTGTTTTTCGATTACGTTTAAAGTGAATTCGAGGCAGCTAGCCGGCGAATTTTCGAAGAAAACAATGGTTCCACGGAGGAAACGAATGTAATCGAATTTGCTTGACTATCGTTAAATTCCTTGTTCTCTCGCTACGCTAGCAGGACAAAACCACCGAGAAACGAGATTTCGACCTAGAAATGGAAACGCAATCACGTCGGACGGCCAGTTAATTACCAATCGGACGATATATCATTCCAAAATAATTCTAAACCACAACCATCGGGAGGTTATTCATTGGTGTCATAGTTCTCCATTCGAAAACGGCACTAATTAGTCGCATCGACCCGAAATGTTTTGCTAAAAATCGTACGATATTTAACGAAACGTAGTTATCGTGTATGAACTATGAATTAGTTCTATATTAAATTCATTCGACAATGTTCAAATTGTAACTTAACTATTGAATATTCTATCCTTTAAATATTTTAACATTATTTTATAAATTGAATACGTTGCTCATTTTATAAACTGATTCCAATTTATTTAAATTTCGTTAACCTATAAACTACATTCTTGTATATTAAAAAATGAAACCCTTTGTGGAATGTGTCTGATCAAATAAACAAGTAATTAGAGCTGTTGAAACAAAATTATTATAATAAAAAAAAATAAAGTCAAGTAAAGTCAATATCTAAAAGGTAGTGTCATCATCTTTCTATTATATAAAATAGTTCTGTCACGCTAAAACGCAGAGCGTTGCGTGACCCTTTTGTAGTTTGCCTTCTGAAGGTGTACTGAAAATTGTCGAACGGGTTGCCTATCGAAGGGGTACAGAAAATTGTCGAGCGGGTTGCCTACCGCAGGGGTATTGAAAATTGTCGAGCGGGTTGCCTTTCTAAGGGGTATTGAAAATTGTCGAGCGGGTCGCCTTTCGAAGGGGTATTTTAAATTGTCGAGCGGGTTGCCTACCGTAGGGGTATTTTAAATTGTCGAGCGGGTTGCCTACCGTAGGGGTATTGAAAATTGTCGAGCGGGTTGCCTTTTCAAGGGGTATTGAAAATTGTCGAGCGGGTTGCCTTTTCAAGGGGTATTTTAAATTGTCAAGCGGGTTGCCTTTCGAAGGGGTATATTAAATTGTCGAGCGGGTTGCCTACCGTAGGGGTATTGAAAATTGTCGAGCGGGTTGCCTTTCGAAGGGGTATTGAAAATTGTCGAGCGGGTTGCCTTTCGAAGGGGTAAATTAAATTGTCGAGCGGGTTGCCTACCGTAGGGGTATTGAAAATTGTCGAGCGGGTTACCTTTCGAAGGGGTATTTTAAATTGTCGAGCGGGTTGCATTACCAAGGGGTATTTTAAATTGTCGAGCGGGTTGCCCTTCGAAGGGGTATTTTAAATTGTCGAGCGGGTTGCCTTTCGAAGGGGTATTGAAAATTGTCGAGCGGGTTGCCTTTCAATACCCCTTCGATAGGCAACCCGCTCGACAATTTTCAATACCCCTTCGAAAGGCAACCCGCTCGATAATTTTCAATACCCCTACGGTAGGCAACCCGCTCGACAATTTTCAATACCCCTTCGAAAGGCAACCCGCTCGACAATTTTCAATACCCCTTCGAAAGGCAACCCGCTCGACAATTTTCAATACCCCTACGGTAGGTAACCCGCTCGACAATTTTCAATACCCCTACGGTACACAACCCGCTCGACAATTTTTAAAACCCCTACGGTAGGCAACCCGCTCGACAATTTAAAATACCCCTTCGAAAGGCAACCCGCTCGACAATTTTCAATACCCCTTCGAGAGGGAACCCGCTCGACAATTTTCAATACCCCTTGGAAAGGCAACCCGCTCGACAATTTTCAATACCCCTTCGAGAGGCAACCCGCTCGACAATTTTCAATACCCCTACGGTAGGCAACCCGCTCGACAATTTAAAATACCCCTTCGAAAGGCAACCCGCTCGACAATTTAAAATACCCCTTAGAAAGGCAACCCGTTCGACAATTTTCAATACCCCTTCGAGAGGCAACCCGCTCGACAATTTTCAATACCCCTACGGTAGGCAATCGCTCGACAATTTAAAATACCCCTTAGAAAGGCAACCCGCTCGACAATTTTCAATACCCCTTCGAGAGGCAACCCGCTCGACAATTTTCAATATCCCTACGGTAGGCAACCCGCTCGACAATTTAAAATACCCCTTGGAAAGGCAACCCGCTCGACAATTTTCGATACCCCTTCGAGAGGCAACCCGCTCGACAATTTTCAATACCTCTACGGTAGGCAACCCGCTCGACAATTTAAAATACCCCTTGGAAAGGCAACCCGCTCGACAATTTTCAATACCCCTTCGAGAGGCAACCCGCTCGACAATTTTCAATACCCCTACGGCAGGCAACCCGCTCGACAATTTAAAATACCCCTTCGAATGGCAACCCGCTCGACAATTTTCAATACCCCTTCGAGAGGCAACCCGCTCGACAATTTTCAATACCCCTACGGTAGGCAACCCGCTCGACAATTTAAAATACCCCTTGGAAAGGCAACCCGCTCGACAATTTTCAATACCCCTTCGAGAGGCAACCCGCTCGACAATTTTCAATACCCCTACGGTAGGCAACCCGCTCGACAATTTAAAATACCCCTTCGAAAGGCAACCCGCTCGACAATTTTCAATACCCCTTCGAAAGGCAATCCGCTCGACAATTTTCAATACCCCTACGGTAGGCAACCCGCTCGACAATTTAAAATACCCCTTCGAAAGGCAACCCGCTCGACAATTTTCAATACCCCTTCGAGAGGCAACCCGCTCGACAATTTTCAATACCCCTACGGTAGGCAACCCGCTCGACAATTTAAAATACCCCTACGGTAGACAACCCGCTCGACAATTTAAAATACCCCTTCGAAAGGCAACTCGCTCGACAATTTTCAATACCCCCTTCGAAAGGCAACCCGCTCGACAATTTAAAAAACCCTTTCGAAGGGGTATTAAAAATTGTCGAGCGGGTTGCCTTTCGAAGGGGTATTTTAAATTGTCGAGCGGGTTGCCTTTCGAAGGGGAACTGGTTCGCGAGCGAAACGAGTAGGGGGCGTAGCCCCCTAGTTTTTTATAATTTAATAACTTAGTTATCGGAAGCCTATCCGTAAGATCCGCAACACAAGTACTATATCAAACAAGCGTTTAATAACTTTTTAAAAAATTATTAAACTTTCAGCTATTGATCGCGGACTTTTAGGAGACCCTTTCAATAACGATTTATTATTATTACTAGACTACGTATCTTTATGCAAAATAAAAATGTTCTGTATTAATTGAGAAGCAGAAGTAACACGAAAATTGATTTTATCCCCTAATTGTAACATGAAAAACGATATTACAATGTTCTTAAATTTTTCGAATCTTTTACAAGTTTTATATTTCATCTAACCAATGTTTTCATAAATGCGTGAAGATCCGCAGTCTAAT
The DNA here is from genome assembly GCA_963971365.1 of Lasioglossum villosulum. NCBI lineage: Eukaryota > Metazoa > Arthropoda > Insecta > Hymenoptera > Halictidae > Lasioglossum > Lasioglossum villosulum. The sequence goes on along the minus strand of OZ020503.1, from coordinate 20,836,569 downwards.
GATTGCGAGGCAATTATAAACCAACGTACGCTGCTGTAAAATTCCTTTCAATGAAACGCAAGTTGATAAGTATGCTCGTCTCGCTGGATGGACAAATTAAAAGTTATCGAATGCGGATCAAGGAAACGGTGTACATCGTTGAACAGCTGCCCATCGAGTCAAATCGACACGCATCGAGCCGATGGATATCGGCGCAGCGACGTTTAATGGTCCGTTAATAAACTGTTTCGCCGTGTAGACCGGTTGTTTTTCCAAAGGATAAAATCCAAAACGGCCCGGCGAAATTACCGTTTTCATCCGCGTAGACGATTTCCGTCCGACACCGTCGCGTTTGTTGCATCTCCGGTCGCATTGATACGCGACAACCAGGATGCAGATGTAGGATACGTGTTACGTCGGAACTTTCGTGATAACGTGCTCGTAACGGCGAGCTGTAACTTTGAGCACAGCCAGCTATACGGCTACACAACCGTTCATTACCTGACATTCTGCGAGAACGGTGCGTCTACTGGGTGTTCCCGCACGAACTGGTGAAAAGTTAATTTCTCGATTTTTCTTTTTAATGTCAGTTGTTGTCAACAGTGACCTCATGTTGAATTTTCTTACTGTTACAGGTAAACGAAACCGGTCTCGGTGCTCGGAAATGCAGTAACTGTAAGTAGTTGAGGTCAGTGATAAGTCAACCGTTATACAGTAGTGTATCGGAACTTTGCGGTACCCAGTCTCTGGGAAAAGATTGGGAATGATGCATAGGTACTTTGTCATTGTTATCTGAATTCTTTTCAAGCGGAGTCTGCAGATTCTCTGCTCGATCGTTACACATTCTGAGGAGAAAATTCAGGACTTTCATGGAAAATGCAAACCATTGTACAAGACGGATTGTCGGAGAATAATGGTCGAACAAATAACGCCCCCATTTTGGGAGAAGGCGATAGGAGGGAGTCAGTGGACTCGTTGCTTTAAATAATTTGTCTTATTAAATTTGATTAAATTCTTTTGATATTTGTTTTATCCTTGTGCGACGACTTGGTCCTTGCAGGCACAATATATATTTATTTATCATTCCAAGGACAATGCATGTTATTTGTATCTTGGATTTACACGTCCAGTTATCAGAAAGTAAGTTGAACATAAAACTTCTATTGTTGGAATTAATTGTCATTAATTGTAAAAATTTATATCTTGTTCGTTTATTTAACGAGGCCAACTGTAAGGGATTAAAATGTAAATAATACGGAATGGATAACAATGAATTAATTAAAACATCCACCACGGTAACTCCAGTTATCGAATTTCTCCTTCACTACAATACGAGTAAAAGAACAGTAAGTTAAAAACGGAAATTCCACATGAATGGAAACATTGACTTTATCTCAATAATGTAAAATTAGACGAGCAGACTTTTCTGTGCCCAGTAATTCCGTTCTGCTCCATCATTAAAACGTTCCCCAAATATTCAACAGATTTCACGCAAATGAATTAAAAAATACACGGAACTTGTAGACAGCAAATATTCCCTAAATACAAATTAACAATGAATTCCTAATTGAAAAAGGAAAATATACTCTGATATGTGAAATAAGAATTAATAATTACAAATTATAATTCCCCTAGTTACATTGAAATCCAAATCTTCAGCTTAAAACATAGCTCGAATAATTTATTGCGAGAGCTGCGAATTAATTTATACACCGTACGTATTAAATCCATTAAGAGGATTAACTTTGATATCAACGAAGTGGTTTAAAAAATTAATAAAAGAGAATTAGTATTTAAGGATTTAGAAGGACCTAGATATGGTTATCGTAAGTTGTCACGAGTTTTCTTCGCCCAAGGATTACTGAATTTTCTCCCCAAAAGTCGGAATAACGTATTTCCATAATTATTGCTCGCGAAGCTCGGTCGCACAATTAGGATCACCCAGTATGGGGTTAGGCGTGTGCGTAAAATCCGGCATGGTGAACGATATCACGTGGCAAACGGCTAACGAGGGTACTGCGGCTACAGGAAGCACGATCTTACCGACAGAATGCAGCTTCCGTTTTGTAATTAGAGGCGGCACCACGTATTCCAAGAGATATGCTTGCGCACGCGTGTTCGTATGTATGCGTGCGTGTGTATACGTTCTCTCTCCAGCCCGTGCCATGTGCCGTGGTCCGATTAATTCCGAAGATAATTAAAACGGAAGCAACTTACGCGTTATTTTTCCCCTACCCCTCGCTCGCTCCGTTTTATCGTCGGTTTGATTTACGCCGGAGGCTGGTACAACCATCGTGGTACAGCCCCCTCCCTTCAACCCGTGTCGCTCTTTTTTCTCATGGCCGTCCCATGCTTATGGCGGCTGTATAAATTTTACGGTCCTTTTTTACCCCCACCAGAAAGTCGTTCCGCGCTCGTTTCGAAAATTTAGGACGTTACTCCCGGAGTTTCCTGTTTGACGAGCCCCTCTCTATACCTGTGTCTCTGGTTCGCTGTTTAGAAATATTTACACAGCGGGAAAGGGATTTCTGTGTCTCGTAAAGAACGGTTTTATGGTTTTCCGGGACATCAGATGCGGGTCATTAGTTACTTTGAATTGAGAATATAATTTACATAGTTGAATTTGGAATGGCATTTAAGTTCACAAGGAACAATTGTTATTATTGTATTATTGTCCAGACACGGTAGAACTAGAGTCTCGATTATCCGAACTTCTATCTGAATTCTCCATTAATTGTTTGACGAACTGATATTCTATAAAGATGTAGTACAAAACTGTGACTAGGGAACGTTCGTACTATGGAAACACTCGTGTTTCATTGATCGGTTCGGATAATCGAGGTTCTGCTTCTACGATGAACTGAACGAGTAAATGTAATCCGAATTGCGTCGTGTTTGGAGTCGTTTGAATCAGAAAAATGTGACGGACGTGTTGTCAAAAGTTTTCTAAAAAAATAATTCGAGTGAATATTTCGTTCCCGAAATTTGTACACCCATCGACAATTTTCCCCGGACCTGACTCGAGTGGTTTCGCGTAATTTTCGTCCAGGCTTCGTCGCCCGATGGGTAAAGCAAAGGCAGGGGATAAACCGGCCGGGCAGAATGCAAAATTACGAGGTGTGTATATGCATAAATAGTAGGTCACATGTAGTAGATGTGCGGTGCCGTGGAGAGAAAGCCGTTTCGCGGGTTTCGCCGTTTTTCTTTCGCCGATAAGGATCGCGGCCGATCTATCAATGCCACGTTTAGTCCCGAGGCAGCTCGCGGAAACGATATTAATAGTCGTCCTAAATACCGAGGAGTGTTTATCGAGGAATTAACGTTGGAGCCCGGTTAACGCGGGATTTCGAGGCTTCGACGCGAGAATAAAGCTTCGCCGGATTATCGATTCGATGACCTTCACTCGATAATTCCGACACCGAGGAGCACTTTATTCGCCGTCGCTGTACTTTTTCGCCCCCTCCCCTCCCTCTTCCGGCTTTCACATCCCTTCCTTTTCCCCGTCAACCGGCGGCGCCCGTCCCCGCGGAAGAGAAATTAAAATGGGAAAACATCACCGTCGCGTATTTATGGACCGTGTAATCGACGGATTGCACGGATAAAAGCTTCCCCGATGGCGGATCGCCTGCTTAAAACGAGATATTTCCTGCTGGGGATGACGTACGCCAAGAAAACCCCAAAGTCTACTGCATTTCTCTGTATGATGTTGCTCGAATGAAAAGAACACAGCGGACCATAGTTATAGGTATAGTCGAGTCATTGAACTGCTTATAGGCACGTTAATTGAAACCGATTGAATGACGATTTCGATACTGTCGGTTGTAATAGACCTTCGTCCTGATCATTCAACAGATGTTTCACTGAAGCAATTTATATGGAATTGAATAAAATATGATTTTTAAGCTTCCTTTTGGCACAGCACAATTATTAAAAACCCTATGCATAGATTTCCATCACGTTTATTGTTTACCATCGTGTTTATATAATTTGCAGTCATCCTGGAGATTATATTTGTATTTGTTTCTTATCTTCCTCCTATTTTCTCGCAATTTTTCGCTCGAGCTTTTCCGAATGGTATCGTGAAAGCTTAGGCGGATTAGGCAGTTTTCCGGCTGACGAATTCGCCGATAAATAGTGAATTAGCGACGGACCTAATAATATTGGATAAATCGCGATAGATAATAGCGTTTCACCGTTCAGTGGAGTGGACAGACACCTTAATATAGATGTGCCACGTCGGACAAATAAAACGTCACGGTCGTCACGGATCCCTAAACGTCCCACTTTTCACCGTGACAGTTATTACAGCTCGAACGTCGTCGTCGGTGGCGTTCTCAAAAACAGTATCCACATCTTGCCTCGCGTTTGCATGAAACGGAAACGAGCCCCGGTATCTCATAAATATATCATTTTTCTTCTTCCATCGCAGCTGCGGCCTCTCCCTTTTCCCGCTCCTCTCTCTCTCTCTTTCCTTTTGTATTTCTTTCGTTCTGACGCAGCCCGTCGCTTCCCCGGGCGCTATTATCGCGTGCATTAATAATTGCACGGTTCTGCGAAAACTGTGGAAACGTTCCGCGACTTGACGGAGCTTTACACTCCAGCGTCCCTAAATATCTAGCAATGCTCGGCTGGAGAATTTGTCGGAGAAACCGGTTTTCCTTTTATCCGCGAATAAGTAGATCAAGAAGTTTGTGATCCGCCCCATCCCCTCATACGGATAATTCACCAAATTTTTACTTGTTTTTAGCTGCACTTCCGCTAAATTCGTGGAGAATTTCCGTGGCTAAAAGGAGAAATAACGACTTCGAACAGGCAGCACAGGACTTCTATTTTCTTAATCTTATCTTTAATGTTGTATGACGTTGTTCTCCGAAAAAACTTGATCTGATTTCCCAGTGTTAGAAACGGCCGTTCGCCCTGATCATTCATGTATGGTGGACCTGGACAATTTGTTTTTTTGTTTCCTGTGCGCAGCGTGAACTCGGAATAGAAATTATATAAATGCAAGCTTGAGAAGTAAGCAAAGAACTTCCTGTGCAATTCTCCTGTTCACAACCGCAACCCTAAACACGCCCATTCTCGTAAACACCCGGGGTGCAACGATCGATGCCATAACCTCGAGATTTTTCCATCGCCACCGAGTCCGGTGGCAGCAAGTCAAATTGAACCTTATATTTCGCTGCTTACGAGGCAGCATTTTTTGGACAATAAAACTCTTTCAGGATTGCGAAAACTGGGTCGTTTAGGGACATAACATTCTATTCGTCGGCCGTGTGTAGCGTCCATACTAAGACGCCTGTCCAGTACTGTGTATTCCCCAGCCGAGAGAAGAGGAGAGAGAGAGAGAAGGGGTGAGAGAGGGTTGGTATTCTCATCGAAAAGTAGGTCGACCGGTATTGTTCGATATTATTTATCGCGTTCGTTAATTCTTCCCTCCCTGTTCCGCCTCGCAGCCGAACTGACCTCCGCAGCTTTTCATGGAATCCCGATCAATTAACTCGAAGAGAGCCTCGTGTAAGCAACGACTCCCATTCACGCGGAACTTCCGACCGGGAAACTGCCTCGAAGATGAACTTTTCTGCCTTTCCTACCTTCGTTCCCTATCCTTTTTTCCTTCCTTTCTTTATTTCGTTCGGCTGTCTTGGAATCCTTTCTTGGCTAGACCGAGCCAACCAGACGAGAAAGGCAGACAGAGATGCCTGGAGAATAATCACCAAGAAAATGAGCCTTTGTTCGTATTGTTTCGACGCTCGGCTTCCTCCCTCTTGATGCCCGACCAGCTTTCGTCCTTAATCCAGTTTCCCGATGTTTCGTGACTGTTCGATTCGCCCTCGGTATGGGAATTAGGGTTCTTCTGATCCTTTCGCATCTTCCGATCTTTTGATCGCCGAGCTGGAGTTAATTCGTTGGTTGATACGACGAGAGGTTGGTAAGTGGCACGAGAGAAAATTATTTGCTGTAGGGAATTCGTTGGTTAATGGCGATAGTTCCAATCTGAACTATCGGTCGAAAGCGAATACACTGTGTATTGGAAATTATTGTAGACAGATTTGATACGAGTGCCCTGAAATATGAAATTTTGAACGATGTCTCGTATATGATTGAGCAAGACTACTTGTTGTATCATTTGCTCTTACAATTATCGTATAGATACATAGGTAGATACAATGGAAATCGATATAATCGAAAAGATAATATCGCAAAAATTTGTATTCTGACATAGTCGTACGTACATTCAAACAGTTCAGAAATCGTGCAACAATTTGGTGCTTAATAATTAAATTAACATGTTTCATCACCATGGGTGTACTTAGCGCTAAACCTTCCACTGCTGGTCATGTAACCGATTCACATTGTGTGTTTAACAATTCACCGAAACTGCAATGATGGTTTCATAAGAAATCATTCAATAAATTCGATCTTGTTATTTTTATAAGGGAACGAACATCCAGTGTTAAAAATAAGTTTAGGTAGATACGAGAAAGTTGATATTTCTTTAGTTTGTTGTCGCGGTCACATCTGTCGCGTTCGCAGCGAAATTTTGCATCCTTTGCATCTGCGGCCACGCTAATTGAACGATCACGATCACATAGGTAAAGATCGAGCCCACCACCTGGAAAATGACGAGTTCAGTTTCAAGAAATTCTGAATAAGATTTATGAGATTGTTATTGAAAATCGATGTACACTCGAAAGAAACGTATGGTCGATGTCGACGAGACCGCAAACATTAAATACCAATGGATTCGCTAGTACCTGATGAGTGAAATGTTGAATCTAGAATGTGATTTAATATAAAAAATATTATGTAGCGATTGCATGGAAAATTTTTATTGTTTACCTCGGCGCGGAATTTTATGCAAACCGATAAGTTGTACAATTGACAGAGAAGGAATCCTGCTTTCTTTGCCTGCATGAAATAAAAAAATATTGCCAATGTGTATTATTAATTCTTGACTTTAAATCAGAATATTAATAAGCTCACCTCGTTAGTTAGCTGAATACAGTTCCTGTCGAGGTGAATCATTCTCGACATGGTGACTATTAGCCAGGTTATCACGGGACAGACTTCATTAAATATGTCGACCGCGGATATGGGTTGCCATATACAAAAATTGAAAATATATAATAATATAACGATCGTGAAAAGCCAGATGAGAAGTGTCAGGAGAAGCTGTATTCCGTAAAACTGATTTATTCTTCTTGCGATTCTGATCAAGTCCAGGTGATAGTTCCTGTATGGGACAGCACATTCAACTATTTAACATTTCAATCCTTTCGATGCATTAAATTGTGTAAAAGAATTTTATTCGAGTAATACTATTAAATTAAACTTCTGTTCTGAGTAATGAATTTTCCAGTTGAATAGATTGAAGGATCTTCTTCTAGCAAAGAAGAGGCTTCTAGAAAGTCAACGCGAAGTGAAAAATGAAAACTATTGTCGAAGGTTAATATTGAATTTATATAGAAAATTTAATATTATTGGAAGATTTTATTGAATTTATATGGAAAATTTAAAATTATTGAAGGTTGATCTCTTACAATATTAAAACGTCTTTAGATAATGGATGTCATAATACATTCTTTTACTTTGCTTTCGTGATTGTTTCCACGTTTTCGTTGACAGCATGAACGTTCGGATGTCTTCTCATCGGGCTGTTGGGTGTCTCAAGAAATCGTTTTGGTCTCGAATGATCAGACGACTCGATCATCTCCTCCAATAAGTGGTTTAATTGACTGAACTTCATTCGAACATAGCTATTTACGGGAAGCACGCGTTAATATTATTCCAATAGTAATAACGTCGAGTCATTATGTGCTTACTCGACCCAGAATGTGAAAGATAGTTGAACGGTCAACAGCATCATCTGAGTCATGGTCGTGCCGAAAGTTAGAGCAATTTTTTCCATGGTAGGAGCGCTTGGATCCATTCGAAAATTCCACGTGACCACCATGGTTACCATGATTTGCATCAACCATCCACACAGATGATAAATTTGATGCTTGTATTGTATTGGCTCCTGAGAGGGCAATCCGATTGTCTGCATTTTCTGATCGATTTTGTCCATAGCTTCGATCAAACCCTGTATAATCTGCTCCACAAAGGGAGTGAAAACTATCTTTTAAAAATTATTTCATTCGTCCCTTGGAGCTAATTTAGATTGCAAATGTTCGTGCACTTTGGCATTGTTTTTTAAATATAGCCTGAATATATTGTACTACATATACTATAAGTGATGTATTGTATTGCTTAAATACTCAAATTGCAAGTGCACGAGATCTGCAAAATTTCATGGAAACCTTTTTTTTGACAACAAATAGGTTTTATTTTATTATTACAACAAGCGTATCAAACGACACGTACCTTCATTTTGAATTTAGTACTGAATATCAGTATCGTCACCATCTGATATGATATCACGGACCACGACACGACCAAAAAGTAACTCATTTGTATTTTTGGTTTCGTAAAGGATTCGCTGTAGACATATTGCAACCACATTATCAAGTTATAGGTTATCCAGACGCTGACCATGTAGACGGTCTCCACACACTTCCTCACTTTCTGTTTTTTCGACAAAACGAACGAGCCGGTACCAAATAGAATATTCAATAACAGAATCGGTCTGACATTCTCGCTGAACGTTTTCGGCCGGAACATCTTCGACGATCTCAACTTTCCATTCGAAACGAAATTGACCGTGCTCGACGCCGTACTGTCCTTTCCCGCGACGCGCGAACTGTTGCGTCGCTTATGGCGATCGTCCTGTCGCAATTTTCAGAATTAATAGTTCGCTAAGTAATGAAATTCGCAATGAAAAATAGTGATGTTCAGTGTCCTTGCGTTGACTCATTGCCTTTGCGAGCTACTAAACGGTAATGGGGATCAAGAGAATGGGGTTTAAGATCTGTAGATTACACAGTCCTCGTGTCTGGCAATTACTAGCCTTTTCTACTTGTTTTATTCGAAGAAACCCTGGCAGTAATACCAATTTATTAAATACATATCAAAATGTTAATATTACTAGTTCCAACAACCCGCACCAATAGGGGTCTAAGGGGTTTGAAGATTTGGTTCTCGTATTTGCCTTTTGCTTAGCTTCCTCTACTTATTTTAATTTTGGAGATGTACAAGAGATGTATAAGTAATACCAATTTATTTCATTCATATCATACTGCTATCATCAGTAGAGTCACGATAATGAGTTTAATGTATATTTCAGATAGAAGTAGCATGTAGTGGTCAATGAAACATTGTCATTACCAGCCCCCAATTAATGTCGTATCAATTAACAATTGAATGAAGTTATGGGAAAAGTAAAAATAATAGGAAAAAGTAGAAATAAAATATTGTGAAGGAAAAGTAGGCAATAGTGAAAAAAATGCGAATCTTATAAAATATCGACATTGATTTAGAATATTATTTAGATCTTTCCCTATTTCATAGAAAATAAAATACTAATCACTGATTACAATTAGTTTGTTAATGATTTTAGTAAATCATAAGTACTATCAGTGGAAGAGTCTGCATTGGCCGTGTATCGAGTGCGTAATCGCAACCGTAATAACATACATAATTACCAAATCGATTGTGTCTGACCCAAAACGGATTTGTACTACTTGGTGTTTTCCCTGAGTGCAAAATGTATTACACTATTTGACACGTGGATTTCAAACTTTATTTGCCATTGACAACAAGAATTACACTTTTGATTAATCACACAGTACATCAGTTGAGACACGAATTAAGAATGATCTTAATTTGTTTAATTTGTCTCAGGTGTTACAAACGGTGAATTTGCGTCTAATTTTTGCTGCAGGTGTTGCGTTTGTAGTTGCAAAATCACGATAATGTAGGTGAAGACCCAGCCGACCGCCTGAAAAGTGACGAATCCAGTTTCACGAAACGTTCAGCACTGTTTAATTGAATTTACACGATAAAATGAACGTACACTTGTAAGAAACGTATCATCGATGTCGACGAGTCTGCAAACATTCAATACTAATGGAGTTTGCTGTACTTGCTGGGCGAATCGTTGAACCTGAATCGAGACTCGGTTAGAAAAATATGAAATAGTGAATTTATGAATAAAATACTCTTGAATCGTATACCTCGATGCGGAACTGCATGCTAGTTGACGAGTCGTACAGGCGACAGAGAAGGAATCCTGCTTTTTCTACCTGTGTGAAATGAAACGATTAAAAATGATACAATATTAAAATATAAAACAAGTAAGCTCACCTCGTTACTTATTTGTACACACTTGGTGTGTAGATGAATCATTCTTAACGAGTTCAGTAGTATCCAGACTATCACAGGAAAGATTTCCGTAAATAATTCGATCCCAGATACAGAATACCACATGGTAAAATTGATTAAATACAACATTTCCATGATTGTAACGATTGAGGTGACTAGTGACGATAGAAGGTTCACTCCGTAAAAATCGTTTACCCTCTTTGCGATCTTGATCAAATCCAGGTGACATTCTCTTCATGCAACAACATATTCATCGTTTAAGATCATTTTATTACAAATTTCACAGTGTTAAGGATGCGAATGCTAAACAGACTTATATGAATTACATTAAAGAGGTATTTTTAGTAGATAAAGTAGAGTATGGAAAATTGGAAAATGTAATGTTAGTCACGCGATGATTGCTCGCAATATCTATTTTCAATGAGCTTAGACAATATTCCAATATTCCTGGAAAACATATTTCACGATAAACTTTCCTACTTTGCTTTCGTAATTACTTGCACGTTCCCTTTAACCAGGCGAACGTTCAGACATTTCCTCCGCTTGATCTGCCAGTCAGATATCTCAAGGAATCGTTTAGGCCCAGAAGAATCAATCATCTCCTCCATTAAGTAGTTCAATTGGCTGAACTTCGTTTGGATGTATCTGCGAGCCGCATGCATGAGTTTATATTATTGAAGCTTGAAATTGAACTGTATTTTTATACCTGATCCAGAAGCAGAAACGCACGTGTACCAACAGAGCCAGATTTGCCAAAGTAGTGTTAGTAAAGCTGAGGAAAATTTTGTGGTATGCTGGTGTATTTGGGAGGAATGAAAAATGCCATTGGATTAGCAAAAGTAATAAGATATACATTAGAAACCAGAAGAAAGAATGCATTTGGTATTTGCACTGTGCCCGATGCTGTTTCGGCAATCCGATCGTATCCATTTTTTCATCGATTTCTTCCACGAGTCTGATTATATTCTCCACGTCCTGTTCACAAAAAGTGTTTTTATCCACGAGACTTGAAAAAATTGTGAGAACCCACATCGCATAGTTTATTAAACATTCTGCATAGACTGCGAATCTGTATGCAAAATAAAAATTGTCTGTAATTATTTCTTCCCTCAATAATTTAATAGATGAGAAATCATATATTGACATCCTCAATTTTATAAATTTTCTTGCATTTTTCAATTTCATAAATGCATAAAGATTTGCAGTCTAATTATGTACAACCACGTACCTCTTTATTAAATCTTGGCGCAATGATGAATGTCAGAATAATGATATAGAAGCTAATGAAGCTCGCGATAGAGAACGTTATATGTTCATTTAGTTTGAATATCCTAAAGTATTTGGCGTAACAATACACGTGGTATAGTAAGAGATGAAATACAACCAAGACCCACACAGTGTAAATGATCTCAACGGACTTCTTCACTTTGTGCTTCATGAAACAGGCCGGGGAGCCTACACCAAATAGACATTGTAACAATTGAACCGGTTTGACAGTGTCTCCGAACGATTTCGGTTGGAACATCTTTCACGATCTTCAATTAGAAACGAAGTTTACGGTGCTCGACGCTGGACTGTGCTTCCCCACGACGATTCCGTCGATGTGAATATTATTATCGTCGAGGCACATCTCTCAGAATTAATAGTCGGCTAAGTAATGAAACTGAAAATGAAAAATTACGACGTTTATTGTCCTTGCTTCGCCTTGATACGCTGCTAAGTCCTGATCGTTAAAATATCGAATAGTATTATTTTCTTACCACTACGACCGGAACGGAAAATTTACTTTATCTGAATTTAATTTACATAAATTTAATTGACGGAATTAAAATTATTTCAAGCGAACGCTGCACCGCGATATACAATCTCTATAATGATATTTTACTATAACTCTTCAACCATAAGAGATGAAATTTCCACTAAAATTCATTAAAAAATTCTTTCTATCTACATCATTAGCGAAAAATGTGTTTTGTGTTAACTAGCGGAATTTATTTCATTTTAATTGTTGATTATTTTGCAGAATATATTTTAGATATGTGCTTCTTTAAAGCTTGAAAATTTTCGGCTTCCACTTTCTCAGGGTCTTATAAAGAGAACTGCGTTTAAAGAAATCCTGTGAAATGAACCGTCAAACAAATATGACAAGTATTTTAATGCAGTGAGCGCAGCACGGCAGAAACGAGTATAGATTATGAAACGCTTCGTCGAGACGCGCAAAGCAGAGTTCAACTTCGGTAATCGGAAATTAAGAATGTTAGAGCCTGTCATGTTGACAGGTCCCGTAAATCATGAAATAAATCGTCTGATTCGCGACAATTCGCGAGGAAACAGCGCACCCCGTTCGCCCACCCCCGAAAAACAGTGACCACATATCGGATCGATCATCGGGGATGGTAGCGAGCGCACAGGAACAATCTCTCCGCTCGCTTTTATAAAGAACAAAGCCGAGGGTGGTCGGTCGTCGCGCAGGAATACCCATCGACATTTTTATTCACTCCGTAATACGTTCGCGTATCCTGGAGCGCGATGACGATCGGCGAGAAGAGCGTGGCTTGAAAAAACCATGGGCTATGGGGGTCGACGGTACAGAGGGACGGGAGTTCTAGGATGGTGGAGGGTGCTGGGAATGTATGAGAAGGCGCAGGAAACGGGTTCGAATCGTTGAATGTCCCCCGTCGAAAAAGGACGTGAATTTATTGCATGCTGGTCGCTTGTATGTGGGGGTGGATGGCGAGTTGGGGGTGGATTTGAAGGGTGGTGGGTGGGCACGGATGGAAGGGAAGTGGAACGCGGAATCGGGAAAGCAATCGTCGACGGAAGTCGAATGAAGGGTGGCCCCGGGGGCGTGTCGGTGCGTCGCTTATTATACTTTCTTATTATTTATCGACCCCCATAAATATTCGCGGCCGAATGGAGTCGGTGAGGAGACGGCCGATTTATGGAGGTCACGAATTAGTGTCATCCGCCGCGGTATTTTTCACTGGCATATTAATCCGGATACACTTACACCGGCACCGGGCCGCATAGGATGCACCACGGCCGGGTCGCCGGGTTCCATTAGCGGCGATCACTTTTCTCGGAATTCGATTCTGCAGGGAGATGCGTTCGAGGCTGGGAATGTGCATTAAAGTTGAATTTTTACCGAATGTCTTCCTTGATGTAATTTAATGAACATTTTCTCTGTATACGGGGTATAAATGCACCAGGCTGACAAAAACGGAAATAAAAAGCGACGAATGAAAATTTCCAAAAATTTCTTAGGACTGCTATCTGTTATACGTTTCATTTTAAACGAAAAGGATTAGGTGTAATTTAATACAGTGAAAACAATAGAAAAATTTAGCGAACATCTTAAAACAGAAAATAAATTTCTTTCTTGACTCCAGTATCGCTTGCAATTCGGCTGGAACATTGTTATCTCGCAGTTTAATCATCAGAGTAACTAGCAACAATTTGTTCGTACGGATTAATATAAATGATCCAACACGTTCCTACGTTTCAGCGTTTGCTGAAATTAATTTACGACATTCTTGCAGTACCGCAATGAATTTGCGAAGCCCATAACTTCAGCATAAATCGGCCAGAAATTACGAATCCGGTGTTGCAGTTGCAGCAAATGAGCGAGTGCAGCAAACGTGCGTCTACTCGCCTATCACCCAGTTTCCCAGCATTAATTTATCAACCAGAACATTGGCGTATCACATATCGAGCAAGAAGATCGATCATACATCCGGATCGTGAGCTCTGCCATAACAGTAACAGTTGATTGATTACTGATAACAGGGCATAATCAGCGTATCATCCAATCTCTGATGAAGGTTCCCGTCGATGCTTAGCAAGGCAGAGGGGTCACTTATATCCAAAAAAGCTCTCTCTTAGGAGTCTGAGGAGCATAAACCGAACTATCCTATAAAATCTCGATAAAATCAAAATCAGGGCTGAGCATCGAACGACGTATAAAACCCATTCAAAATTATGAGAGCGACGGGTTACGACTACGGAAAGAGAATGATAAAATGTAGTAACGATATAATAAAATACGAGGGGGGCAGCAATTGTACGAGTAATTTGTCTGGTATACTAGTTTTCGTATTTTAGTTTCATGAGGTCTTCGTCAAATTTGAATTACACTTTGCATAATTACGTTGTGTCTACAGTGATCCTCCTTACAGATTTGTGTACAAATAAACAATGTTTTCCTTTCAATTTTTAATATTCCACTGAATCCTGAACATTATCTTTAAAACCATACAACAGACCGTACAACCGTTATTAATTGTGTCTGACCCATCAAGGGTTTATACTACTTGCTATTTTCTCTAAGTTAAGCAGATAAAATATAATTATCGACCTTCAAATGGACCACATCAATCACATCAAAAATCAAAGGACATAACAAGGCTAATAAATAATGATATTAATAAATCGCAATACATAATGATCTTCTTAAATCCCTGTATCATTCAGCGATCCTTTACAAATTAATTGCTGCTCTCACGAATGCATAACCCTCTCAGTGATCGCATTCAATTGCATAAAACTGCAGTTCTCATCTTCAAAGGTGGCCCGAATTCAGCACAGTGATTCACGAGGTAATTAAATAGCCGGCAGTATTTATTTCGTAGTTCGGCACTGTGGATTCGTTTCTTCAAGATCCATTTACCGTTGCCTGGAAACGGTCCTCGTAACGCAGGATTCAGGAATCGAGAGAGAGAGAGAGAGAGAAGGAAAGAGAGATATCGATTCGGTGCGAACGTAGCCACGGTTCCGTGCAATTTGTTTTTCAAAGATTCAATCGGTCGGCACGGTCTCGGCCGGCGATTCTTTTTGACGCTTCATACATCACGAATGACGGCCATTTAGTAGGCGATGCCTGGCCAGTCGGGTTATTCGGGGAAACTTAGGTCATTCCGCGATGCTCGGATAAATGGTCCCTTCACCGTTGATTTAATACGACTCCAGCTATTATGTGCCCCAGCCAAGGAGGAAGCGGCGAGTAAATCTATCAGCGGGAATTATCCTCGCTCCGATCCCGAGATTCCCTGTTATTTTCAACCGATGAATTACGCCGCGGCGGATCGGCGTGCGTCATCGCTCTGACTTTTCACCACGATTGATTTACACATTGCCACGAACAGAAATATGAGATCATTCGGCGCATGCAAATTCCTCTGCGAATATACAAAACCTCGTTCTTTACGATTTCGCGGATTGGACACTCCGCCCGGAATTCTCCGGTCCCCGACATTCGAAACTCAGACTCCAAGAAACTGGGCCTTAGAAGTCGTATCAGTAGACGAAATAAAAATTCCCTAAGTTAATTGTCAGAAACAGAGACTCACTGAAAATGTATTTTTTTATATCTGAAGTAGTGTAAGAAAATATAGTCCAATATTAGAAAAAATTTCCGAATCGAAGTTATTACAAGTGACTATACATGTAAAGCGACCGATCAACTACTGTTCTGAAGTCAAAAAATTCCAAAATCGGAGTGAAGAGTTAGTGGAATTTTCGAAGGAATTTCCAGTTGGTCTGCTTAGGGGAATATGAAATTCATGTTCCGGTTTTACGGCTAGCGATGTGATAAAACCAGAAAAGATGGAGGATCGTCCTTGGGATCGAGGAGGTCCCCGCTACACCGTGGATACTCGATAGCCAGATACGCTGGGGAATTTATAGCGTGTCGACATTTGTTCTTGTAAAAACTGTGGCCCGCGCTCTTTTACCTGCCGTTACTGTCCCCGGGATTCGTCGTTACTTCCCGTGCCGGCCTCGCCGCCAGGTCGCCCTTTCGCCATTTTACGAGCGAATTTACGCGATTTCCAATACAAAGCTCGTTCCCCCCAGTTTTATCGCGCAGCTACCTGTCCCGGTGGTCTGCGGTCGCAGTCAGTTTCCGCGTCGTCAAGGAAATCTGCTCGGTCGTGAGATCCTCTGACCCGTTTTCGCCATCGGACACCTTGTGAACCCTTGCAAATTGGCCCTTGAATCGATAAGGGATTCCGTGGACAGCCGGTGATTTTTCTTGACCGTGCAATGTAATTTTATTCTGTAATTGTTAGACTCCGGATTTTTGTGAAAAATAAAATTTTTATGCATTTGTAACATACGACAACTGTAGACTTACATTTTTTCCATAATAATTTTATCGTAACAGTTAAACGTATAGAGATCGTAATAAGCTTTAAGCAAAAATTAAATGTTTTCGGCGCATTGGTTTTAGAGTATTAATAGATCGAACCAATGCGCCGAAAACATTTAATTTTTGCTTATAATTTTATCGAGTTCGAAATAATTGTATACTTTTAAAGTCTTCAAATGGATTTACAGTATATTCGATCTATTCGTTTCTTTATAGTGGGCTACGAATTAATAGTTTATATAAGTTTATAATAATATATAAGTTGTGTATTATATAAGTTAACGCTTTAAGTTGACGACTTCAATTTACAACTATACTGCGGATTTTATGTATTTATGACAAAAATTGATAGCTGAAATTTAACGTGACGACGAACCATTGCCCGAGCGCAGTAAAGGAAACGTACTCAAGTGGCATCTATATCTTACATCAAATACAGACAATTTTCATTTTGCATAAATACCCGCACTCTATTTATAACTACTGATACTTCATTAAATGTTTTATTAATGGAATCACCCCTCTCAAGAAAGTGTATAAACCTGAGACTAAAGTGAAATTCCATTGAATCCTCGGCAAAAAGGATCTCCGTTGATCCACGGCGGGGTTCGCTGAGTTTCATCGAAGAGGTGCTTCGCCGCGCTTCGTCGCGCATTCACCGTCGTAAATGCAAACAGCCATCGCGGTTAGAGTATCGGCTGGCCACGGGCAGTAATCGCGGTTAATGGCGACAGTCACCACGGTTACGAGATCTCTCAAGACGGACCCACCCCCGTTTTATGGGACCGTCTTTGGCACGCGCGTTCGTAATTGCAAACTAACTTCCACAGGGTCTCGCGATCGCGCGCCGCACCGGCTGCTCGCGAAGTTTCCATCGAACTCCGCCGGAGGATTCGATGGCAACTTCGCGAATTCAGTATTGTCATCTGGTTCGAAGTAACCTGGCGAATCCTTTCCGTCGTTCGCTAACTTCGAGTCGACGGAATGCGTTTGCTCGTATTTTACAGCGCTTCGGAGGCGGTGCTTCAAAAGTTAAGAATATCACAACAATATTTTCAAATTCATTAAATGTTTTTAAGGACATTTGTGCACTACTTGATAGGAATCAGTAGAAGCGGACAGATATGGTCATTCACTAACTTTCTGGCAATACACATTTTTAAAGAAGTTAAGTTAGTCCGTATCTACTGATTCTTACCGAGCAATTCAGGAACGAGAACGGAGCTTCGAAAATTCGATTACCGAATTGTCATTTTCGTGGAGCTTGCAACTTTTCGAAGACGGCTGCAGAAAATAATTAACACGGCGTAAAGGTTAAGGGCCGCAGGTCGGGGAGACACTTTTATTGCGACGCTCGATGTTTCCCGTGGTTCGTGAACTTTTCTTTGTATCGATCGGTTTAATTGTATTCCCTTGAGCGCGGCCCCCAGTCAGCGGACCTTTCAGTTCACGTTAACCGAGAGCAATTTCATTCCGTTCGTGGGAAAGTTTTCATCATCCGATTAAATCGCGACTGGAATCGAAGGGAAATTATCGAGAAAGAAAGCATTCGCGTCTCTTCTATTACGAAGCTCCCTTTGACAGGCTTTCGCTCTGTCAGCGTTCGATCGTGTTTGTTACCCTTGTCATAAATGGGTAGAATCAGTAGTCGGATAACTATTGTGAGCTAAGTGAAGAACCAAGTAGAATAAGTATCTTACTAGTCAGACAAGTAGAGTAATTGTCTCATTGTGCAACCAAATGAATTAGGTATTTTAATAGCCAGACAAGTAGAATAAATACATATCTGAGTAGGCAAGAAAGTAGAATAACTCTTCTCTATCGTCAGACCAGTAAATTAAGTGCGTCGGTGGTTCAGCACGTAGAACAGGACGATTCATAGGCAGACATTATAATATATCAAGCTGTAAGAAAATGGAGTAGGTCAACCACTATCCAGTCGAACAGGGGTTGTAGAGATGCATCTCAGACTTGCCTACTAGATCGTGGAATAGTCGGATAAGTACAGAAAAGCTCTCAGTGAATGGGGGAGTAGAATAAGACGAGTAATAAATCGACAATTGCATAGAGCATAATCGATACGTTGAGCTGTATTCGAGGAGAATCGGATCGCTTCTAATCAAGAAAGCAGAATAAGTTCGCAGGTGGACAGATAACTAGAGTAGGTTGATTAGTCTGACCGAATAGGGTAGATAACCACATAAGTAGAGTAAATCGATTAATTGTCAGCCAGGTATAACGAGACAACCGATCACCAAGTAGAATTAGACGACGACTGTTCAGACAAGCTGAATAAAGAAGTTAAATCTTGCGAATGCAATTTGCCGTGATCCAACCATGGAAATATATTTATTGCTACATTAAATTGCGACTAAAATCGAAGCGAAATTATCGAGAAAGGAAACACTCGTCCGTTGTATTCTACCTTCGCTGCCTTTCCATTGTTTCGTGCAACGTTCTTGTTTATTTTTCCACAGTTCTTGATCCCGTCCGACGAACAATGGAAAATATGGTCCATGAAAGTTTCATGAGAGACGTACCCCACCACCCTCTCAGTCTTTCTCACGGTATTCGAAATTATAAAGTTGCAGAATCTCCTCGGGAGGAATTACAGAGGCATGCAAATGCCTCGGTTGTCACTGTTGTTTCTCGGTGTTCCGAAGAGTGACCGTTTCTTGTTGAAATCGGTCTTCGGGGCTCGGCGATTCCGTAATTCGGAAATTTTTAATGGTTCAGATTTTATGTCATCGATCCTATGTACGTGGAACAATGCTTTCCTATAATGATATTTTCAGGTTCCGGATCGTTTCTTGTAAAATTAGCGAAGAATCGTCAAAGTAAACAGCCGCAAAACTATTTATTTCTCTATAAAATCTTAAAGATGCCATTCGATCGGCTGCAACGACAGGTTCCCCATTTTAATGGACTCTGAGGAGCCCAGCGAAATCCCCAATTAATTACGAACGCTCCAATAATCTGTCGATGAAAATTTCCGAACGTTACGTTCCTCGTTAGAGTGAGGGGTAGCAGGGAGCGTAGAAGGAAGCGAGAGAAAGATAGAGGATCTCGCTAAGCGGAATTCCCAGAGGATGGCACCGTCCGCGAGAGGTTTTTCACTGGCTGTGCGCGCGGAATGTCGATCCGTGGGGACGCGACGTCGCAGAATAGCCTTCCCTCTTCAAAAAGCTTTCAGCCCGGTCTCAATATACGCTGTTCTCGATACAAAGTTCATTCCCGGGATCCCCTCTGTCCCCTCTGTCCCCTCTGCCGTGGATTCGCGGGTATATCGTCGCCAATCCAAGGCGCCCCCTCGGGATCCTGGCGCTGCTTCAAGGCCACGACGACGAGAAAATCCGCTCGGCGTGACTTTCCGGCAATAAATCCGCTGAACGTGTTTCCGATCGCAACGCTGCCGCTCCCAGGAAACACTTCCCTGTAGCCGGATCGCTACGACCCGAGGAACGATCCTCCATCATCGCTGGGAAATCCGATTTTACGTTTTATCGACGAACGGCATTGCCGCGTTAAAAGTTGGTGCAAGCCCCGAGTGATTCGGGCCAGATCGGGCCGCGTCGGGCCCGGTCGTTCGCGGTTCGCGAATTGCGTTCGCTATCTCGCCCCTCGTGTGCCCCTCGTTCCATATCAGCTCGGTGATCTTCAGTCTTCAGCTTCGATTAACACGGCGACTGGACCACGACTTCCAAATAAAAATAATTAAAATATTTTTACGCATTATAAAAATGCTGCCTGATCGTACAAATCTGCAAGCAGAAGGAGAAATGATTAATTCATGAGAATTAATGGAGTCCAAACATACATATGAAAAGAATTTTGATACAAGGGGATGAATCTTGAGAAAGTAATAAAAATAAATGACAGAGAAAAATAGGGCGGTCTCAAGGAATTACAACGTGAGAATGAAGTACTGGGAGGTTCAAGATGGAAAATATCCGCGGACGAATCTCGGTGGGTTGAAGGATCCCGTAGTCCTTCTGGAAAGATTATCCTTGGACCGTACGGTATTCCTTTGTTATGCATGGAACGAGGACGCTCGATGGACGACGCTAAAATGGCCGTATTTCTTGACAATCGCCTTCCCTTGCTGTATCTGATCCGTAAGGTTCTTATTCATCGTACCTAGAGCTCCTTTCCCTTCGCCCTATATTCCGGAGCCGCCATTTCGGTATTCCCGTAGTCTTCCCGGAGA
The DNA here is from genome assembly GCA_963971365.1 of Lasioglossum villosulum. Classification (NCBI taxonomy): domain Eukaryota; kingdom Metazoa; phylum Arthropoda; class Insecta; order Hymenoptera; family Halictidae; genus Lasioglossum; species Lasioglossum villosulum. The sequence continues at coordinate 20,815,978 of OZ020503.1, read as the reverse complement.
GTATGACGACAAGACAGACCTGTGTACTGAGCGACGACGAGTACGCTCCACTGAAGTTTCAGATGTTTATTTCAGAATGTTTCAAACGCCTCAGGGTGTGCCTGCTCCATTTTTTAAACTAACTACGTTATATATTAATTTTATATATTTATGAAATGCAGACGTTTTCAGCATCACTTACAAGAAGAATATTTAAGAGAGTGTACAAGTTTCCTTCTGATTAAGAGAAGAATAAAATAGATTAAAAGTTATGAATTATATCAAAAAATGATTAAAACATTCTTATGAAACTGAATACAATTTTTGTACTCGAATGATTCGAAACTCAACGAATTATGTATTCAAGTTTCAGAGATCGGAAAATAAATTACTAAAATCCTCGGTGAAAGAGTACAAGCACGTCATCGAATCAGCTCTAAGTAGAAACAGCGAGCAATCCACAGCCATGTGAAACGTCCAACCGACCAGCTTGCTCCGACGCGAGAACTCGATTTCAAAGGCAATAAGCCCGGGAGGGAAATGAAAAGTAAAGTGGGCACGTGTTTCAAGGGTAAAAAGGAATGGTGTCGCTGGTACGCATGATGTGCATTAATGGGTTTTCACCGTGAGCTCGGGCCGCGATCGTAGAATCTCATAAAATCGAGAGTTAAAAGGTGCCAGGGGCAAGAAAGCCAAGTATTTAAATGGATTCAATTTGGAGCGCGGCCAAGTCTGGGCTGTGTGCGCGGTGCCAGCCGACGAGGGATAGACGCTCGTAAAGGATGCAGTCCGTGGTTCGTTGAACAAATTAATAGCAATCCCTAGGAATCGGCTATTAGAGTGTTCGAATACGATTTCCTCGAACGATCGCTCTCCTCTCGCGATGTTCCGCTGATCTCCTCGAATGCTATCGCGCGCCTCGATCCTATTTAAAAGTTCAACCCGAATGGACATTTACGATCCGAGGCATTGTGAGAAACCGTGTCCTTGATGTTATTACCGGCGTTCGATTATCCTCTGGCCCAGGGCCCCGATCACAACTCCTCGAGAATTCTGCTTAATAAGACGCTTTTCAATCCCATTCAAGAACTCCCGCTGTTGTTATCTATTATACTCGGAAAGTAGCCTGCTCGATGGCGCGCGGAATTTGTTAAGCTCGCAATCTTAGTACGTTTGTTCGAATAAGTAGAATTTCTCGATTTGAATTTCATTCGTGGTGGTACAGACGAGGTCCGTGAATAGACTGAACGAACAATGCGCTATTCTGTCATGGATTTCTTTCGGTTCCCACAGAGTTTTGCTATCATTTTTGCGTGGAACTCTATTGGTAGTTTATCAATTTAGTTCGGCCTACAATAGGCCACCTGAGTAGCTCGGTTGCCGTTGATATACGCGTAGAGGTCATACGAAGGTCAATTTCCCGTTTCTTAAAATTATGCTTTTCTATATACATGTAAAGTATTTTACTTCTGTACAATTCACTACGATAATTATAAACACAATCTAAAACAGCACGAAGGAGGCGTTTGCAGTGCCATTTAGTAAGCGCTGTGTTAAATCGGCCGCACTTCTTCGGCGTAGTCCTGCACTTAACACTAACAAGAAGTTTCCACCTGTTCGTCGGGATCTCCGCAATTTCCCCAGCGAAAGACAAATTACCGCGGCATAGTTGAATATCCAGACGAAACTTGATATCCGCGTTACGTTTGCATTAGCCGGGACGGCGTTGCGCGGAATGGCTGGCGCGACGGACGGAAATTGTTGGGAACACAGTCGACTTCCGGCAGCTGTGAAAAGTAGCCGAGCCTCTGTGCCGTGGCGTTCGTATCTCGTTACAACGGGATTACGGGTCGTCCGTTGTAACGGGAGACGATGTCGAGAGACGACGAGGGACGAGAAGGTCTATTTTTTATTTCTCCTCATCGAGCTCGTTACCTACAGAGTGGCGGGGACCCACCCGTAAACCGTTCGACAAACCGGTAGCAAAAGGAAGCGACCTCGAACGTATCGGCCGCACAATCGATACGCGCCAATAGCCGCAACGGCGCGTCGAGACCCCGCCGTAATTTGCCCGTCTCTTATTTCCGGTCTCATTAACCGTCTCGTTGGCACAGCAACGTGCGGCCACATTGTCCGTCGAGATTTTCTGAAAATTGGACCGATGTTTTCCCGCGCCTCGCGACCGATACTCTTTCAATAGGAGAACCAGCGCAACGAAGTAGCATAACACGATGAATAGGCCGACCCGTGCTCCTCGCACAATGGACCGACTTGCGATCCGCCGCGCCCTCGAGCCATTCGAACCTGATATTTTCGAACGAAATTGCTTTATGCAATAGTTGGCTAATTTCCCCTCGATCGAAATTAGTCCCACGGTGAACTCCCTCCGGGGTCTGCGAGCTTGTTACGCGTTGACGTACGCTTGGAGGAATAGGGCATTGTTAAGGTACTGTAGGTGGTCAAAGTCGGTCTATCTTTAAAAGGGAATCACTTTTTCTAAATTTGAACGATCTGACTTTTTTTTAGAATTAGAAGCATCGGGTTTCCAAAATACGAGCAAAAATACTGTGGCAAAATGGTCAAACGTACGTGAAAGAACTATATAAAACTTTTCCACTTGAATCGTAATGATCAAACACGATTAACGACAAACTGACGAGTTTTGTAAGGAAAAGCCGTATTTATTATAATCATTGACAGACGTGTTTGTCACGGGCGCGTTCGTTTCGATCTGATCTTCTTTTTTACAATTCGTTGGCAATTACAATTTTAGAATTCTTCTGTTCCGATTCTCTATTTTATAAATTTAACTATATATAGGGTTGTCTGTTAATACATACACGTTCATTCGTACAATACACACACATCATTCGTACTTCAACCCTATAAAAAGAAATTTATTTTCATTCTCGACACACTTAGCATTAAAAAAAAAATATCATAGTTCTCTAACATTCTTCTGCTGCGGTTACTGATTTAAAATACACCTCGTCGTAAGTTTTGTAGATCAAGTTCAACGAAGAGTTTGCGAAAGGGTGAATTTGATTTGTGAAAGGGTGAATTCAGAATATAAAACCTGTATAAGGATTTGTGAAACAAGGTTCGATTCGGAGCGAACGGTTCCGATAAAAGCGAGTCGGAGCTGAGGAAAAAAGTTTGGAAATCGGAATTTGATTTACAGTAGAGACCGATAAGGAAGACGACGTTCGGCGCGAGAAAGGAAATCAAAGTTCGTCGAGCGAAGTCGAAAGTAAGTTGCGCAACAGTCTAATATTTATATGCGACAGTTCGATCTGGTGGGGGCTCTCAATAACGTTGACGTCAAAAGTTCGCCGGCGCTCGCTTCATCCGGAAATTACCGATGGGAGAAGTCGTCGGTGTCTCTCCTCCGTTGATCTCGTTTTTCTCTTATTCGAGTCCGTTGACAACGGACCCGGAGCCATTTACTTTCGTCACGTCAACGGGTTAGGTATCCTTCGTTTCTGCGTGACGCAGGGTCCAATGTGTTCCCAGTATGGGGTTCGGGGTATATTTTCCTCGTGGCTCTTGGCTTGAAATCCTAGATCCGGCAGGAATTGGGATATTCGATTCGCTTCCGGTTTCCTTATTCCTTAGAGATCCTGCAAAATAGGTTCTCCACCAGTCTTCTCCTCCCTCCCTCTGTCTCTCTTCGTCGTTTTCTCTCTATCGTGATTCCTTAATTCAACGGGGACGGATTTCTTCTGCTGTTCGCTCGACGTTCACTCTGCGAACGACTTTACTGAATTATGGTGACTGTTCCAGCGAATTATGGTAAAATAAAATCTTAAGACCTAACACTCACTAACGTTTTTACCTGTTAGTGCGCTCAGTGTCTCAAACAAAATTTAAATTTGAACTTATCTGAAATGATCATCTGTTTATATCACATTTGCTGAAATTATGAAGAGACATCGGAAACCTTAATTCTTCAGTAGGCACCTAAGAGACTACAATATTTTAATCATTTTAGAGGCTCAAGCCTTACAACCTTGAGTGGAAATCAGTTCATCAGCGCGCCACTCGCGAGTGTCTCTCAAAAACGCACAACACGAAACACTGACAGTGAATTCTACTGTTTTCATCTGAACTTCCATTGTTTTTAACTTTTTTCTTATGGAACCTACAATTCGTTATCATTAAAATTTGATTACTCCGCCATGCATTTTTTAATAGTTCGTTATTGTATTAATTTAAGACGACCGGACAATTAGAAGGCAAAACAGTTTATCGGGACAAGCGGATTAAACATTCAATTTCCGATTAAACAAGTAGAACGAGGATCGTTTGTAGTCAAACGACCGTAGAGCGTGTCTTGCTTTGACGCGCAAGTAGAATCAGCCCGTATGTGGTCAGACAAGGGGATTCCAAGTTGTCTAGAATTTAGACGGTAGAATACGGGTTGTTAGTAATCGACCAAAGAGGAAGCAATAGTATTGAATGCATTTGAACGAGCTAGAATAATTTTCATTAAATGGAGTCTATAAAATTTCCGATGGTTGGACACGAAAATAGTCGGAGTTTTCGTACAGTTACATGGTATTGTAATGACAGTTTTTTATGCATTTGAGCGAGTTAGAAAAATTCCAATGAAATGGCGAATCGCTGAAGAACAAAAACACTGATCTGCTGTTACACGTGTCATCAACGATTTCGAAGCCTTAATTAGAAAATTGGGTCGCGCAGCAAAAATAGTGAGAAATCACAAGCTTAGCGAGGAGTGCTAGAACGCTCCCGAATACCCTCGAATATCGACAGCGAATTTACGGACACCGAAATCACGTCCGCGGTCTGATGACAGTAATCGACGTCCTCGTTCAGCCATCTTGCGTGGCGAATGATCGTTTTGAGGCACATCACGCTCCGTTTCGGGTTAATTAACAACCGGAACGGATAAAAACACATGTAACTCGAGTATTATCCAATAACCGAGGCTGATGTCGTCCATGAAATCAATCGTCGATTGCTATTGAACGATCAGGCATCAAGTCCGTATTTCGAGTGCCTAATGGAACTACACTGCCGTCCTCCACTTCAAAAATAGTTGCTATTCGTGTCACAACTTCCGCAACTTGTATGTTGATTGAAACGATAACTAACTCAATTAAAACGACACTTAAACCGAATGATTTCATGTGATCGTAAATTTGCTTAATTAAACAATAAACGGCTACTTAAGTATAATAATTGGTTCAATATAGTAGTTCGTTTTGTTTATTTATAGTTAATTTAAGAAAGCCAATATTTGTAAACCTAACCTTAAGAAAAATACTGAAAGATCGACAACTTGTTCCGCACCGTTTCCAGCGCCGCGCACAAAATCAATGTACACACAATCGAGTGAAATTGCACCATTAATTCGCACGGCATTATTTCTCTCTGAAAAATCAGTCTACTCTGGCGGGAATTGAACTTTTTCGAATTCTGACCGTATTAGGCGGCGACCCGGCTAATGACGAAGAAATGATTGCGGGAGCTTTCCCCTCCCGGCGACGAGGGAACAGTATGTTTCTTCCCGGAGAGTAACGATGATCTCGCGGGACTGGGACGTGAAATGAAACCGAGCTGGACGTTTGGTCGTTATTTTCGCGGACGCAGTTACCCGGATAATTTGCATCTTTTTCTGGCCGTTCCTCGGGAGGCAATGGTTCTTTTCATCGTCGACGGAGGGACTTTGCTCTTTGGACGCACGGCACCGGGGTCTAGATAGCACGGTGGCAAATTTCCCGGCGATAAGAGTCGCCGGGAAAACGTAGGGTACGTTCGTTCGTCGTTTGCCGTTGGCGAACGAAGAAGACGGCGTCGTTTTCTTTCGCGGAAAACCCGTACCTTGACTCTCGCTCCGCCTCCCGGCCCCAGCCTCACCCCACCGAACCCTTACCTTTCGCCGGAGACAAATGGTTTTTGTTGCACGCTCCAGTTTTTCGGACGCAGCTGCAGCTACTTCGGCCTCGTGATGCGAGAAACTTCTCCTGAAATGTGTTCCCGCAACTACCGGCCCGCGGAATCCCTTTGACGTTGCTCTCCTTCCGGCCCCGGAATTACTGGCGTTCGAGTTTCAGGACGATGGTTGCCTAATACGATTACCATTTTCTGCCTCGTGACCGTCAGTCGCTCGGATTTGAAAAATATGCAGTCTTTAAACGCAGACTGGTCAACGAATAGCAGTTGTTACAATAATCAATAATAATATAAATCGAATACTGGCTAGAAAAAGTAGAATAAGTGGATCTATGGTCGGACAATTATGTTCGAGAAGAACAATTGGAGAAATAGTCAGATAGATTAAGATTAACAAGAATGAAGTAACTAGAATGAATTCTAGAAGAACGAGCAAGCTGATCAATACCCCGACACGCGGCGTCGGTCAGTTTGTGGGTGAGCAAGTAGAATATACCACTGCGTGGTCATGCAAGTGGTCTAATCCATCAATAGCCAAATTAGTAATATAGATCGACGAATGTACGGACCCTGGAATACATCGACCAATCTCAGTAGAGCAAGACGACCAAAAATCACACGAGTAGATTAACTAGGACATTAATGAGCTAGGTAAGAAAGCTTGGCCAATAATCAAATAAGTAGTACGAATCTAGCAAAAATCAGCCAAAAAGAATGGGTCCAGCAGTAGTATACCAGCAGTAACAGAATGAATTGACCAATCCAGTGAGTAGATCAAGTCAACCAAAAGTCAGCCGAGTAGAATTTCATGCTCTAACCGATAAAATCAGAATATTCGTAGATGAAAATATTGTTTTCAGAGAAGAGAAAGTTCCGAGGGTGAAATACTTTCACGGAAATGCTTACCGTTGAGTGAATCTCGTGACCGAATCTCATCGAATCGGTAATATCGTTGTCGACACATTATTTTGCGTGAGCTGCGCTGCGAGGACTGTCAAATCGGAAACGCGATCGTGTCCCGACCGTGGTCGTCCAAAATTTCGGCATCGAGGAGGCCGTCGAGGCCGCACCATCCATTTCACGAGCGTCGAGGAATGACATATTCTCAGGTTCCCATTGGGACCGAGGTCACACGAGGCGACACACGCGACACATGTCACGCGCACGTACGCGCGTCAACCGAGGCGTCAACTGCCGGATAAAACCATTTGTCAAATCTCCTTCCACGGAGCGCTCGTGGATATTCAACGGGGATTCCAAGAATTCCTGCGCGCATCTTCGACATTATCCGACCGGCGAGAAAATATCATCCGGGGAGCGTTTCCTCGGGACACCAGCCTATAACTGGGATAACTGGTGTGCCGATCAAACGGAATTGTCTAGTGCTCCTAAACAAAATTTAAATCACTTGAACGTGAACACGATTTCTCTGACATATGATGCGAATTTCTCTATCCAAAATAATTTCCTACCAGAAGTATTCTGCACGCACATATATCTACGTATATCTACAGTGTATCGTCGCTGTTTGCTGAGCGCGACGTATTCCGGATCTGTGCCCGCCAAATTAATATTGGGCCAGTAGTTCAAGAGATAATGTTACAAAAGACAATAATCGGTTCGCATGACAATGAAATTCGTTAAAGAAAGCGTTTCGTCCCGGACCTGCTAGTGGACTCATCGGTAAGGCTGATCTAGCAGGTCCTGCCTTATACGCGCGCAGATTTGAATGATTCTATACTTCGTGTCGAATCGCGACAATGTATGATGCTTGCGGATCTGATTGAGATGCGATCCCGTTTGCCGCGTGTCCTGATCGCTGGACAACGAACTGCCGTGAACCGAATTAAAATGACGCGAGTGACTGACGAGACTAAACTGATGAACGCGGTCTCAACGCGATGTTCGTCAGGCTTTTCGAGCAGGAAATGAGATGCACTGATTGGTTCCTGCAGAAAGTTGCATTTTCCAATCAGTACACTTTTGGCTGTTAGAACCTCCTTCCTGCAGCACTGAATGAGGCCCTTGGAAGGAGGAGTGGGGCGATCCCCAAATCTGTCATCGACGCGTCTCGGTAATTTAACACGGTGCAGTTAACGGTCACGGGTGATCCTTCGGAGGGATTAGATTTATGGCACGCTGTTCGTTAAAGAGGTATATAAAAAGCTAAACATTAAGCAGATGCCACGACTGGTCGCCGAATGACTCTTGTTTGCTTAATTCTCAAAGAAGATTCTTAGTCACGAACGCACCATAAATGCTCTCCAAAGGAAAACCTCGTATTTTGTTCCTGCGCGACGGAACATACAGGGTGTAAAAAATTGTATGGTTCTGGTTGCCATCGGCGTATTCTACATCTTCGGATCGGTGCAGATCTGTGAAAAAAGTTGCCGCGAAGTTGTCCTTGCCCTTGAAATTCAAGTTCAAGGACAATTTTGCGGCAACTTTTTTCACATGACAGCCAGGACCAAACTTTTTTTTACACCCTGTACATTGGCCAACAAGATTAAAACAATAGAGTTTAATTTCAATTTAGAAGAAACGGTATGAAATAAATATTTTCTACGTTTACTGTAAGGAACACTATAATATATAATATATAATGTAATAACATGTAAATTGTCAGCAGAGGTTCATGTAGAAGGAATTCTATAAAATCGTCGTGCGTTCGCTTTCCTTCCGCATTTATTTCCAAATGTACGTCTATTTCAGTGACACGTGCAGACATGGATTACTAGAGCAATTAAATTGTGTGTCACACTGTAGAGTTGTTATGCAAGTAGAATAACTAGATGGTGATGTAAGTGGAATTGAGAGCGTATATGGTTCGACGAGTGCACCGTAGAAGATATGCAATCACACGTGTAGAACAGCGTTGGTAACTGGTCGGGCCAGTGAGATGAGGTTTGTACGAGTACCAAGAGCACAGGTCAGCGTGAGCACAGTAGAATAGGGATGTTATGTGGTCAGACAAATGAAACTCAGAAGCCCATTTGACCGGACAGAACCATATTCGTCTATAGAGCACGAGACGTCTGGTCCTGCTGGTAGAACGAGTCGACATTGGTCAGACGTATTCGTGGAAAATCAATCAGCTTCAGTTGAAACGTGTCACAAGTGGCACAAAATTGTGCTAGCTTGTTAGACAGCCCACGTCCATTTCTAAACAGCACATCAAACATTTGAATACTTCGTAATTGAATTCCATAATACAGGGTGGGTAAAAGTCGATTGGGGAGTTTGAAAAATTAGTGATTCTTTTATCGATCCTCGGAATCATCGAGGGATCAAAAGAATTCAACTCTGCGAACATCGACGTTCCGATTGACCTGTCCCGTAACGTGCAATGTACCGAATGAATTTCCACTTTTATGCGTTCGATAATTGCAACAGCACAGATCCGAAACATCCGGAGTCCCATTGTTAAGGAAAGATCAGTTTCGCGGTCTCGCAACCGCGAACACCGCGATAAATGCAGCGACCGGCGTCAGCTGCAGTCTGGCAAAGCAAAAGAAAGAAACGTATGGTTCGGGTTAAATCGCTCGAGTATGCAAGATCGCGCGATGCTCTCGCGTAGCTGCGTAGCAACCAGCCGCGAGAACCATCTGGCAATAATGTTCGGTTTCAGAACACGGCCGACTATGAGTGTTCCGCCGGGTTGGTGGATCGTGGCGAAGGGGTGAGAGGGCGAAGGGGCGGAGAATCAGACTGGAAAGCGATTGAGAATGGGGCGTCGGATAGAACCTGGATAGGAGCATGCTGAACGCGCTAATTGCAAAAACTGCCTGCAGCGTCGTCCGCCGCCGCCTGTCCCTACGGCTCGTTCTTCGAGGAAGAAAGAGACTAGAAGGCACGTGAAACACGGCACTCGGTCAGGTCCCTGGAAACTTTTCACATTCTTCGTTTACCTGCCAGTTGGGGGGCTTCTCGTTTAATTAATTTTTCCCTTGCCCGACACCGTCAAGGCCTTTTTTCACGGCTACGAACTGCGCTCCCGGATAAACAAGTCCTCTTCCAGCAAATTTATCGAGACGTTCTCGTCCAGGGCTCTGCGTCCAGTCCAAAGTACTTCACTGTCGTGACGAAAATCGTCCTATCAAGCGTCGAGTTGGTTCACTTGCTGGAAGAGTATTAATTGGAACGACTCGGTCATAATTTTTCTTTATATATTCGTTGATGTTAGTATCCCATCAAGCAAATCTACTAATTCGACTGATTAATTCTGTATTTGTCTGAGATTAGACCGATCAATTCTATTTGAAGAGAACATATATATGTGGTGGTCCTATCGGATTCACTATAAATTGAGCTATTCTACTTGTCTGACTAGAATACAGACTACTCCGTCTTGTCACAATCTAACCACGTGCAGTTAGCTGGTCATAAATTTGCCATATCCACTTGCCTGACCAGAGATCAGTTTATTCTACTTGTCTACAGGAGGATGGATTCGTTCTACCCTTTCGCTCGTACATTCACTCATTCTATTCGCAATATCATAACGTAGACCTTACTGGATTTTTCATAACGTCGTACCTAACTCATGATTGACTTACATCACCTATATTCGCTGTTCTACAGGTTTTCTTATGAACACTGAACTGCAATCGAACCAGTACTACTCTATTGGGATTAAACTCTCCACTGTGATGATACACGACAACATTACAATAATTTGAAGATATTGTTGTATAATTTTCATCCTATTAAGCATATCCAAAAACTATTAGTCCAGGTAGAATATTTTTATTTTCTATAAAGATGCTCTGCGATGATATTCGTATTAGAAATCACGATCTATTGCCGGATTCAATAGAAAACCTTTCCGAAATCGCGGATCGAGATCTCTCCCCGAGCTTTTTAATTTTCCTCGCGGGACTGTTCGCGAGGGAAGAAGATTAAAAAATTTTCGTGCCGCTCGCGGCTCACTGCACGATTCGGAGAGAAATGTGAAAAAAGGGGAACGCGTACAGCTGGCTCTTTTGCGGGACGCCAGCTGCGCTTTATCTTTACGACACCGGGAACGCGTGCCATTTCCACCTTTCTCCGAGTTTTTCGCTTCGCCGCCGCGATAGACGCATTGCAGACCGCTCGAATGTCTCTCTTTCCCGTATCAGCTGCTCCGTGCTGCCCCAATAAATGTTATTTGCACGTTCTCGATCTCCGCTCGCCGCCTGTAATCCACAAAAATCGCGAACTACTCGACGGAACTACATGATAAGTCGACCTGCGGCCATGTAAAACGATTTTATTCTACTTCTGAAGCTCTTGGAGCAGTCTTTCATTTTTATCCAGTCACATAAATGTTTGAAAGATATTCTATTATGGACCCATTTAATTCAATTTTTCTCTCATTTTTGTTTATCGTTGCTGTTCATCAGTTGCACAGTAGAGTACGTCTGTCTGTAATCAGCCTAATGGACGAGATCTGTTTCTGACCAGACAAATCGAAAACAATACGAATAATCGATCATGGCCAGTCTATAATTAGACTCATATAATTGGTTTATAATGAGACAGGTAAAATAGATTTTACTGTCACGTTTTTAGAATTGCTCAATTTACTGTTGATCAGGAACGACACCTAGGCCAGTAGCCAAATAAGTAGAATAAACATTTTTAGTCAGACAGGTGGATGCACGTAGTGTACGATTAGCAAACGCAACATAATCAATTTATGATAAAACAATTCCAATGAATTAGCTTATGCTCAGATAAGTAGAATAGGCCAGTCTATTTCGCATCCAGCAAGACACAGCAATCTATAATACGTCCAGTGAAGTAGAAGAGGTGAAACTAACATCGACCAAATAGGTCGATTTCGCCTCAAACGCTTACTATAAATTGATTGCTGAAGAGATAAGTCGACTGGCGAAACAAATAGTCGTATTTTGGCCAAACAAGTAGAATAGGTTAATCCACTCTCAGACACGTAGAATAGGTCAACGCACGATCGTTCATGACTCGATCTTCATTCAAGTAGAATAGGTGACGCTAAAATCAGATACATACAATAGATAGATTTATAACCAACCAAGCAGAATTAGTAGGATTATAATTAGACGTCACGCGAGACCCGTTTCTACGTCTGCAACGATAAGTCAACCCGTGGGCATGTAAAACGTTTTTAGTCGCGTTTCGTTAGCTGGTCTGCCGTTCTTTTTTCATTTATTGTCATGTCGCATAAACGCTTGAAACGCATCTCGTTGCGATCGATCCGACACGTTGCGAGCTGCGAATCGACTGGGTCAACCGTTCTGGTAACGGTTCACAAAAGCTTTTTTTCCTGCAGTTAGAACCATTCGAAGTCGTTAACCGTTCTCACGCTATTATCTCTTTTCAATTAGCAGCACGTGTTCCAGTAATACCGATTTGCATTCGACGGGAAAAGTGTAATGATTTGGACAATACTCTGGTAATATTTATAGAAGTTTCAATATACAGTAGACGTAACACAATATTTACGAAATCATCGATTTCAACGTTTACTCTGCTGTGTACAGAAATAAATAAATTACTATAATTTGTAATAATAGGTTGACCTCAATTAACTTCTACAATTTATAATAAAATTTGTAATAAATAGAAGAGGATAGTATTTAGTCAGATATAGAATGCACTTTATGAAGGATCGAGTAGATCTGGGTCAAATCCTCTATTTACTCATTAAATTTCGTCCCAGTAATTTGCATTTGCAATATGCCACGGCTATTTCATTGAAATTACAACATATTTGTAACCGAACGAATTTATGTTACAACCTAATGTTTTAATATTCGACCAAGTGACTGCCAAGAAAATGAAGGTGGCGTTAATCGGAGGTGTGCTACTGTGAAGCATAGGGTTGATATATGTTTCACGATAAAATGACACGGTTGCTAATAACAGGGATGCGGTGGTCGATACTTTGGCCATGCCGTCATCTTTCACGGGGAAACGTCTGATCAATTACACGGTTCATTCCGGCACCGGGCGATTGCCTGTTCTGGGTTCAAGTTCTAATACACGAGCAATTACACTCCCCCGCTAGTTACACCTTTTGTTACGAGAACGGGGGCTTGTTCCAGTGCTACACCCTAATTTTCGCGGATGAAGTTACGCGGGCTTTTTATGAAGAGCTCATGTGCCGGGGAATTGTGCCGCGGCGAGGGACTTCGGTTTATTAGCACTTTATAATTTAATTAATCCCTAATTAGAGACCGTGTAAACGAGTTCTCGGTTGAACGGCAGAATTTCGCCGAGTTTTGCGCGAATATCTCCTTGGAGCCGATGCTAATCGTGACTAACCAACGTATTTGCCAACGTATCGCGATACTTCTGCTGGAATTGGAAACTTTTCGAGGATCGTCGCATGTATCCGCGCTTCCGAGGGAATAATAAATACAGGATTGTCATGTGTAATTTGCAATATTGTTTTCGATTAATCCGAGGGTTACACGGTATCTGTGCGAACAATAATTACCGACTACAGAGCTGCCGCGCCGCGTAATACCCCAAGAGAAATTATAACCGACTATTTTGTTCTAACTTCGGGACCGGGATTACTCGCAGTGCGCTGCGAAAGTTATTTCGTTGTAAATATATTAATTTAGCTTCGGGCGCATCTGACAAGGAAGACATTCTGATTTTGAAATTTCAAAAAATCCCGCGAAAACTGTTCTGAAATGTTATAAAAATTCATTAAAAAATATCCCGTTGACACTGGGTTGCATGTATTTCGTCGAATTATTTTCGTTAGCGGCATTTGGCGTCGCGAAACGCGTTATTTTACGCGTGGTCGTGTAAAGCGGAAAATAGGAAAAATAAAGCAGGATCCCGAGGTATTAGCGATGAGACGGGGTCGTCAATTTCCCATTTACCGTCACGGGGAATCTCTCTGGTAAAAGTTTCATGGGCCGGCTCGATACTCTTCGGAGGATTTAAGCAGTGATCGATGGAATCGTTGTGTTTCGCGGTAATTCGCTGCAGCCTCGCCAGTGGTTACGAACGACCGCACGCGTCACTCGTTCCGGACACGTTGGACCGTTCTGAAACGCGGGTTAGCGCGGCCCCAATTAATTTGCAATCGATTATACGGGCCGCGTTTTAACGTCAAGTAACAAGCAGTTCGTATCCTGCCTTCGGCCACATTCGCGTATTATATTTCACCGTTAAAATATTATTGAAAATTACGCTCGCGCTAACAAACGACGATCTAATTGTAACGCGCGTCAGCGTTCCACTGAATCTTCGTAATAGTATCTATGGAAACAACCTTTTTGCATAAAGACGTATATACAAATATTATTACATGTCTGTACACACAACGATACCGTAAAGAACCATAAAGTACAACCAAATAGCCGTTTAAATTGAATTTACTGTGTATCTGACGAGTCACTGACCTCTTTCACTTAGGACTCGAATTAGCCCAGAGTTTCCGTCAGTGTACGTACTCCTCCGTGTAACACTGTGATGTCTATGGTTCCAGATGTCCTGACAGCGGGCCCCGGGCCACCAGGATGCCGACAGACGACGACTATGGCCGAAGAGAACGTCTCCTACTGCACCAACACCCGATCTCTCAGTACGGGTCCTCGTCATCTCCGGTTCCAGGATCGACCGGCGTGTCATCTGGAAGTGTCGGGTCCCAGATCGGTTCCGCCAACCCATCGGACTGCTACAAGCCGCAACAGCAAAATCACCAACAACACCAACAATACCAACAACATCAACCCCAGCAACAACAATCAGACCGAGCGTTATCGAACCCATCGAGCAGCACCGGCAGCGGCCAAGACCGTTACCAGTCCGACCACGTCAGCAGTCAGCAATCTCAAGGGAACGATCACGACAATGGTGTCCGAGATCGGCTCTCGGGTTTGGACCGTCACGACAAGTCAACGGAGAAGCCGTCGCTGGACGATTTCCCGAAGTCATGCGGGGAGTCGCGATCGTTGCAATCGAGCTGCGAGCGATTCGGCCATTATCAGAGCCAAGAGAGATTCGGCCAGTCCTCTCTGCAGACGCACCACCAGTACACACCGGCTAGATCGAGCTCGGGCGGTCAAACATTGTCCCAGACCGTTCTGGCGGAACGTTTTCCTCGGTTCAGCGAGCTTACCGGTCTCCACGGGGAGCAGAGGCTGTCGTTGGTCCCAAGCGAGCGCTATCAGCAATCAGCGGGCAACAACGACGGTGACCTGTCCGACGGCAACGAGTACGCGAACAGCACGATCCTGGTGTCGGGCTGCGCGACCAGTCCTTTCTCGTCGGAAACGTTCCCCTCGCCGCCATCGCCAGCACCCGCGAATGATCGTTTCGTTCCACCACCGCCATTGTCGCCCAGCCCAAGCGAGAAGTATGCCTCGACCCAGAGTCTGGCTGGTTACCCTGCTGCTGATAGGATTCTGCCCCCCGGTTCTCCAAGCACCAGATATGGAGGGGGCACAGCACCAGCCTCACCGATGCCAGCCGCGGACCGATTCTCCTCGGCGGAGCGATTACTGGCCAATCAACAGTCGTCGGCCGGCATGCACGAGTCCAAGGACAGCCAGCAACGATACTCTGGAGCCAGCGATCGCCTGTTGTCCGGCTCGTCGCCAGTGCTGGGAACCCTTCAAGTCAGCCTACAAGGCGACCGATCAGCCGGCGTGTACGCGTCCAACAAAGACTCCACGGGTTCCCGATACGGCGCCATCTCCACGGACAGGCTCCTCTCATCGTCGCCTATACACGCCCCGGTGCCAGAAAGGTTCGCGAGCAAGTCGACGGACAGGTATCTCGGCGAGTCGCCGGTGTACGACAGGTACCACCGGCCGGAGGCGTCGTCGGGCGTCCATCATGACCGCTACTCGACGATATCGTCCACCGCCGAGAAGTTCCTCGCGAGCACAACGAACCCCGAGGTTGCCAGCCATCAGCGATACTCGTCGACGGAGAGGTCACTGCAAGTCTCGAGCGCAGCCAGCGAACAGAGACGTCTCTACGCCGATCGAGGCGTCGAGACGGTCTGCCAAAAGTACACAGACAGATCCAGTAGTTCGCCAGCCCCCACGGACTTTGGTCGCTACTCCAGCTTCCAGGACTCTGGGGCTAGCCAGTCTAGATACGTCACCACCAGCGACAGGTTCAACGAGTCCACGGTCCAACGATGCAGCCAGTCTCGAGTCACTGATCGGTTCTGCGTGTCCGCGGATCGGTTTCTCGCTAGTTCATCGCCCGGACACGATGGAAGAGGGGATGCTTCTAGATACACTATCTCCGGGTCCTCTACGGAGAGACTGCTCTCCACCACTTCATCGTCGTCCTCCTCGTCCACGGACACCATCGCCAGATATCATTCCTCGTATACAAATACCACGGCCACGCAGTCGAGCTCCAACGATCGCTTCACGTCTATCTCGCCGACGCCGGAGGGGACGGCTAGGGATCTCAGGTCGGGATCGAATGGCGCGGGGTCCTCGGCTGGTTCCGGTTACCAGAGCGCGACGAAGACCGGGATCGACAAGTACTTGCAGGTGTCGAAGTCCGTGCAGAGTTATGGGAACGAAAGGTATAGCGGCGGGAATTCAAGCGATCAGTTCGACAGACTCAGCCAGGACCGGTATGACAGGTTCTCAGCGTCTGTGGCCGGCGATCGGTTCGCATCCTCTACAGGTACTCCTGATCGTTTTCATTCTGCCGCTGATCGATATTCTCCTGCAAGAGCAGCGGACAAGTACTTGTCTCTCCCAAAGCCCAAGGATCGCTATACCGGTCGCATAACGCCGATCTCGTCTTGCGGTACCTCTTCAGCGGCGACCTCCACCGATCGCGCTTATGGCGGGTCCAGCGCGGCCGGGAGCTATGTTCCGCCAACCGCGCACACACCTGTCGAACGATACGTGCCACAACCGCCCCCAGAAGTTCTCTATCCAGACAGATACGTTGATAGATACGTGCCGCCATCAGCACACACGCCCACCGATCGTTACGTGCCCACGAACGACCCAGGCGACCCGTACATGAGACGAGACCTCGGCTTCCATCATCATTATCGGCTACCGCCGCCGGCGGGCTATCCTTACCATCAGTCGCACTTCCGGCTTCGTGGTTTCGCGTACCCGTCACCGGGTCGGATAGGAGGCAGTCCTGGCTCTAGCAGCTCCAGCAGCTCCGCGTCCAATCAGAGAGACGGATTCTCCATGTCGCCCTTACTCAGGCCGAAGGTGCGAACCTCTGCGGTCGAGTTCCCGACGACTTCGAACAGCGTCGTCGTTGGGCGACATGTGTGTACCAACCCTCCGTCATGCTGCAACGAGGTCCCAGCGAATGCAAGGTCCTGCTGTCAAGCCATCAGGAGGTCGCTGCCGCCTGGGGCGCTTCCTTCGATACCCACGCAGTCTTCTTGGTATGTATCCTTTTGCTGATAGGGGATTGCATGGGTGGGAGATTGTGGTTTGGGGCTAGATGATAATCAAAGATAGCGTCTTTGATAAATGCTGATAATTTGGAAGATACAGGCAAAGTGTAACTCAGGTTAATGGGTAAGGAAAGAAATCATTTCTCCGCTCCATCCTTGTATCATAATGTCAGGATTATACCTGGTATATTTTAAACATTTTATAATTGCCGTATAAAGCACCTGGTTATTCTAGGGTTGTATTTTTCTGGTAAGTTATTATAGTCAAGCGACTGTTTCTGGACAGAAGAAGTACGAGCCCGTGTGATAAATAGGAGTTTCGTGTTCACTGTTTAGAAGCTTTTTCTGCTGTTGAATATGGAGCAGTAGGTATCACGTGCAGCATTTAAATGATTTTAAACTCGTTCTGGTGCACATGAAAATTTAGGACAACATTATGATAAAAGCAACCTCTAGATTATTTTGTGTCCCCTCGTAATCTGTAAACTCGAGTGAACACGTAGCACGACCTGTTCCTGACTAGACTGCCAGTGTGGTGTCAGTTAGTGGACACAGCAAACAGTACAGCTCGGTATCTGATCAGAAATACGCGAAATTTCCATAATTCTATAGAACATTTCTTTACGGTATCCGATACTCCATAAAAATTAAATGGATTCTAGTTGAGAATATCGGATTAATCAGAGTGCCAACTAAATTGTTACAAGGTATATGTTTGGTTAGGCAAACATTAGAGTAATAATTAGAAGAAATGCGTCAACCAAGAAACATTGAGAAAGTGAAACGACACAACATTTAACACTTATAAGTTCCTGGAGGAAATGATGTCATTTACATCAGTCAAGTAGCATAAGCCTAATAAAAACATTTATATATCTGTCGCATACATGTCAAGTCAAATGAAGAACATTTTAATGAATCAGAAATTCGAACTTTTATCGAATAAAAAAATGGGGGTCTGTCCATCAGCATAGTTAAATCAAAGGGTTAGGCACTGGATGAAATCACGAGATGAAGGAAGACGTTAAAAACGCGGAAAAAGTTGTCAACGGCCAGCAGGAAATAAGAGGCAAGATTTCTGGGTCAGGAGGAGATTAATTGCAGCAAGACCGGAAGTCGGTATGCAGATTAAAGAAGCTGGAGAGCTCAGCCGTCCTGGTCGGGGATTAAGGTGTGCGGCGCGTGCGTCGCGGGTAATTCACGTGTCCTCGCAATCATACACGTTAATAATAAAGCCCGGGAATTATAATCGGGGAGGGCTTAATTGCGGGACGACTGCTATTTATAGCCAGGAACTGGTGGGAACCACTTTTCCGTGGGCTCCGGAACGACTCAATTCGAGTTTCCTTCGATATTAAAGCACGCCCCGGGCGAGATTGCGTATCCGGTAACACACTGGGGCCGAGAACTTCGCAGGAACGTGTGTCCCACCACGAATTTATGTGGCCCTTCATATTCCGATACTGACCGCCTACCGAAATATTTGACCGTCAAACGCGAAAGTTTCGCACGCAAGAGAGATAGAGAAGGCGGGTGTATCGGTGTTCGCGTGGAATTGATTAAATTTTCGGGATTCGGCTTCGAGCCCCGAGATTAATCAGCCGCCGCGTATATGGAAATTTCATTTCGACCCTTCCTCGCGCGCTTTTTTCTCTGTTTCTCTCTCCCCTTGCTGAATTTAATCGGAACACACCGCCGATCGCGGACGGATACCGAATTCGATAAATTGAAAAGGCGCGCGGTTTTTATCGGGTAATTGTATGCGACACAACTCGCGAGCAAATTAATCGAATGCCGGGCTTCAACGCCGCGATTCGTTCTCGATTTTGGTTAATCGATTTCATAAGCTCGATGCAACGATGTCAGTGTTTTTGTGAGTTTCTCAAGGTAACATTTTTGGTGCACTGAGCTGCGTTTGTTGCGGAGACGAATTAAACAATTAACTAGGGATTTTTGTAGGAGATTGCGGATCTTATAAATTTGTGAGAAAAATTAGTAACTATGATTACTTAGTGAAATTATTGGGGACAGAAAATAATCATGTATAAAATTGTACAGTCCACTGATCACGTTGAAAATAAATGAAACAACTAATACGTTTGTAGTTCAGTGGCAAGTTAGGATGGCAATCACAGTATCACAAGCATCGGATTAAACTGAACACTCAAAATTGAATATCAATGTCTGCTAGGTTCGTGCAAATAAAATTCCCACTTTTGAAACAGATTTTTGTTTAAATACGTCCATATATTTATTATCCCGAAGTCCAACATTTACAGTATAAATTTATCCAAATGCATTCGCTTCTGTTTTTTTTTGTATTGTTATTTTAGCATTGTCGAAGCAGAGAGCGACAGAAAGATGGAGAAGAATAAATTCGTCCGATTTTATACTGCATCCGTTCGGAATTGCTGAAAATGTTAACTAAACATTTGAGCTAATGGCCATCGATATATTTACAGTTTAATTTAAAAAAACATATTTTTCAATTTCGATTGTCGACCTCCGATGATTGTAAAAGGCGAACCGTATTTTCCTTTGAAAATTTTATCAGTGCACGACAAAATGTTAATAAAACAAACCAGGTGCATCAAATTTAGTAGGCTCGTCGTAGAAGGATTCTAATTTTAAAGTGAAGGATAATTTATGCCGTGAAAAAAAATCTTGAAATCCTTACAAATCTGCACTAAGAAGAAAAGATTCGAGCAAACGTTATTCAATGGAATAAAAATGTTCAAGAACTCTCTCGGACCACTTAATCAAAAAGAATGACGCCGATATCTCGATTGAATTTTTAGAAGGCAGTGTGTAGCACTTTATTAGCCGGCATAGGAGAATGTATCCTGTTTCGTTATCTGGGAAACGGTGCGTTGAATAATGTCCGACTGAAAAGAAGGAAGTAGCTCGGTCGTAATACATCGCTTATTAGCTGGATTTCCATCGGGGAGCGTATGCATCTGGTTCCCGCCTATTATTATCAATAGGGTGATACGCAAATTCCGACCTATATTAACGAATTCAGGACACGGATTAGTATGTCAGAGGGGGCCCGGGCACCGTCGCGTCGTGCCGGCAGAGCGCGAGCGGCCAGAAATGTACGAGGAGTGCCTGATAGCGCTTTGTTTCACAGTTGATGATCACTGTTTAAAACGTTATCTAAAAATGAACTGGAATGTAGGCCGTGTCCACATTTAGCAGTCGCGCGGAAGCCGCGAGCACAGAAAGGGTCGTTACTTTCGTCGCAGTAATCAGGTTAATGGAGTATCGTGGCCCACTTTATTTTTTCATCTTCATCGGGTCCGCGAGCGCGAGAGCGCGCCGCGTATACTACCTCTGCGCAACTCTTCGCGGTGTCCCTTTTCAACGTTTCAAAGTCAATGATGCATTACCACCAGCCAAAGCTTTCGCTCATCCGCTTTCGAACAGCGCTGATTTCTTCTCTCCCTCTCTCCTCTCGGAGTTCTCTTTCTCCGCTTTTTTAGAAATATTGTCCCCGTACGCAGAGCCAGAATATTTTTTTTCAAAATGCTCCCCTTGCTTCCTCGGTCGAGAGGAAGTTTTCCAACGTTCATTATTTGCGAGTACCTCTTGATTTTTAATATCGTCAAAGTTTGAGTGTAAAATAATTACTTTGAACACCGTTGAAATTGAGGAGGAAATTTGCTGATTATTTTCACACAAATTAGATTTTAACATTCTCCTTGTTTGTCTGATCTAATACTGGCTAATACTACTTCCATCAATGAGTGTACCAACCGTAGAAATATATGAGGAAGATCGCTGATTTATCAACGCGAAATGGGAATTGATTATTTCGCCTATACATTTTGATTATAAATATATAAGACGCAGTTTCAATTTCATGCGACTCTTCTTGGTGTAATGGTCATCGTGTTAAAGCCGACTAAATCCAAAAATAAAGTAGAATAGTAAAAACTGGGTCGTCTACCTTACCCCAGTGCTTCATACTCGACACTACCACAAATTCATGAAATCCTCAGTCTAATTATAGTTAACAGGGTAGAAAGAACCAGTCTTGAACGCGTTGCGACCGGTAGCAGCTTTCAGTTTCGTTATTGCCTTATTAGTATCCTCAAAGGGGTTAAAAACCCTTTCAAATAGCTCAGAGCGTGGCTCGGAACAAGCTCGCTGAGGGGAACGTGAGAAAAAGTAAAGATTCTGAGTCCTCGAAACGACTGTAATCTGGGGTCTTTTTAAGTGGGCGTGCAAAGCGACGCCATTAGCACAGGGGGAGAGCGTGGCTAGATTTTTCCTGGTGCTCCGGTCCAGTCGTTTTCTATTTTCTTCAGCCCTGATCGGTTTGGTGCGAGTGGTTACGTCACAATCGGTTTGGCCAGCACGAACCGCGAATTCGCGAGCTGTAAAACCGATATCCGAAAGCAAACTGCACTGAACGAAAAATTAAATCAGTAGGTAGTACCAGTAATATGTCAGACAAAGAAATAAAACGGCAATATATAATTCGTACACCCCAAACCAGATTTCCAGGCTGTTAATTATTGTTGAAGAGAAGTTTAAAAGTTGAGTTGATAGATTGATTAATATGTAAGTTCAAATGTTCTCATTAATAAATGTCTGATTTTGCATGTATTTCGTGTTTTATTTTAATTTACTAATCGGGGGTGCTAAACACCCCACGCGATTACTTATGCAAGTTTTAGGCGCGCCCGATTAAGGGTTAAATGGAACACATGTTTCATGTGTTCACACCGTTTACAAAGGGCCTACGTCTCTGAAAAGTCTCAGAAAGATTGCGAAGAACGTTTGTTTATTCTTCTCTTTTCTGGGAAGAAATTTGAAGAGTTGTGTATTTTACGCAGCATTCCAGGTTTGAAATTACAGTGGCGCAAGAAGTTTTATTTCAGAGGGTGCCGGCCTGTAGAAGAGAGTTTCTTGCCACAACGGTCGCGTGAAAAACACGTTAACTTATTCTCGAGACGTTACCGTGAGTTATTTCTTGTTTACTTCAGCATCTGTTCGCGTTTCCTCGTCGCGGGCTGGAACCGTTCCGCGGAATGAAGCCGGCCCCTTCTTGCTCTCCAGGAGTTTCCGCTCCCGTGGATTTAAAATTTGCAAATCCGGCCGCGGCAAACACGAACGTGCCACCGCCGGACATCTCGTTTAACCCGTGGATTTCACGGTTTCTTGATCATCCGGTTAATCGAGGGAGAATTCGAAACCAAGAAGCAGTCTGTATTGTAATTCCGGAAAGTACTTGTTCGGGTACTCTGGTTTTCTCATAATCCTCAGATATGAGAATTTACTTCCGAAGCATGGCAACTCTGCTTCAACTTCTTCGAAGTTGCTTTTAAGCAATTGCAAGAACTGCGTTCATAAACGAATATAACTTCCGTCCTTGATGATGTCAGTCTGACACATTATTTTTTATTAGTTTAATTCCTGGTCATAAAATAGTATCAATCTCGCTCGAACAGTGAAATAGGGTCAGTCTGTGGTAGGGCAATACAATATGAAAAGATGTGACCAGACAAAGTAGTACAGCCAAGTTTATAGTGCGACGAAATGGAAGAACTTACGTGGACATAAAGTGGAATAGGTTGGCCCACGGTCAGACAAGTGAAATAGAAGAGTGATCGTTTAAACTAGTGGAATAAATTGACTTGTAGGCAGACAAGTGGTCAGAATGGTTAACGGACAGATTAGCAGGTTAACCTGACTCGTGACCAAGTGGAACAGGGTTACCTGTGGTCAGACAAATGGTGTAAGATGGCCTATGGTCGAGTAAATCGAAAAGCAACGTGTGGTCGAGTGAAACAGGATTGCCTGTGGTTGGATAAGTAGTGCGAGTCTGTCAGTGGTCTGACAGGTTGAATAAAATTGTGTATGGTCAGACAAATAGTATGGAACTCTTACTATGATTATTGGAGCGCAAACCTTTATTCGGCATAAAAATTGGAGTGAAATAAAAATGTGTTTGAAGAAGCAAATTACTTTAATACCTCAAAATGCTACTCTTACCTGGAAAATAATTGAAGAACATTTTTAATTGAAGCACTATGGCCCTTTATCTCCCACAGTAGATATAATAAGAACGTCCTACCATAGTCATCGCGGAACCGGAATTAGGGATCATAACTTTCCGTCTATTTGCCCATCACGTGCACCCAGGCATCTTCGGTTTACTAGTATTCTAGCATGCTATTTCCCAGCGAGGGAACGGCGCCTTATTAGAGATTCATTTCGAAAGAACAAAGGCGTTGGAAGTTCCGCAATAAGTACGCCACCCCACTCTCATCCCTTCTCAGCGTGCATTGTTACTGGTACAATTACGCAGCTGTAATCCCGGGGCTTCGCTAATTTCGGAAATAGTTACGTCGCTCTAATCGTCTTGTAGTGTCGCCGTATCGCTGGCCGTGGATTAAACTTTCACGTGTTGATCTTTCGCGACTGCCCCGAGGACCGAACTTCGTCCGAAACTGGGCTACCGCGCCTGTAACAAAATGAAAATTTCCATGCATGAAACATGAAGTCTCCGCGGGCCTGTCGGAACGCATTCCGAGAGCTGATCGATCATTTGCTCGAACAAGTGGGATCGTCTACGACAGACAATTCTGTTTCATTCGTTTACGGGTCCGACAAAATTATTTATGAATCGAACAATTACTTATTTGATTTACATTTAAAATTGGGAATTGTTTTTATGGAAATTATTAAATTGAATAATTTTTCCTGTTATAGTCCTGTACGTCGTATGTATGTTAGAATTATTATATGAAATATTTATTTTTGGTATCTATTCATGTTGATCCAAGATTATTTAAACACTCACCATAGTTCAGTTTCATTTTAGACTCGCCATGTTCACTGCAAATTTCTATGCCGGTTCTCTGTAAAATGATCGTGTTATTTATTGTTGAAAGATGCAAGGGCGAAAAAAACGTGATTGTGTGCGCCTGGAAGTTTAGCAATTTGGCGAAACACGGGGTGTACACGGTGGCGAAACTTTCGATGGAACAAGCGAATTGAAAATTACGTACACGTAAGCGAAGCCGTGCGTCGCGCACGTTCAACACCGTGAACGTTACAAGACGCGAACAATTTATCAACGTCTAAAGTGCTGTGCATTTAAGTTCCGCCGTCTGCGTAATTGCAGGGCAAAATGGAGGCGCGAATCGGCAGCTCGAAATTTAACGAGACGACGAGCCGGTCTTCGCCGGAACGTTGCGAGCTGTGCGAAATAGAATATGCTTGCGGGTTGAATTGCAGAAAACGTTCTTTTTTAATGGATTGGAAACTGCATCTGACATTTACGCGAAACGCACTTAATCGAGCGATTTGAGCGCAATGCAAATTCGCGTGGCGAATATGCCAATTGTAATTCGGCAAAATGACTGTCTTTACATGAATTGAACCTTAATTATTGAAATTTACTGAAAATTATACAGAAACAATATTTGTTTCTGCATTGAACTAAGAAATTTGAAATTGGTCGAGAAACAATTTTTATCGCTGTTTTTTTCTATAAAGTATTTTACGTATTTCATATATTTTGTTGGCGTTGTTTTTTCATCAAAGAGAAATGTACGGTTTTGATTTTACTGGAACTAATTTTCGTTTACGAGAACAGATTTGAGAAAGTGGCAATTTCTATATATTTCCTTCTACCTGGAATGTGGCACACATTCCCCGAAAAAATTACTTCATAATAAATTCCTCATGCTTGTATGAGTTTCATGATATCGCCGCGCCATTTTGGAATCTCATGAATTTACGGCGTTCCACGATTAATGCCCGTGCTCTCCTAAGCTCTAGAATGTAATAACGTATTTTACAATCTAAAGCAGTATTAAATGTTAGCGTTAAACGTCCGCTATCGCGAATTTATTGAATTACACAATGACGTGTGGGTGTTATGAAAATTCTTTCAAACGTGATAGTGAATTGTAGACCATAAGAGACATTGGCTATTGCCTGTTCGTAGAAAATCAAATGTAATTGTTGAGTAGCATAATTTATAAAATATCAGAAGATGAATAGCCTTTATGACTACTATGTTATTTTACTGTAAACTGCATTTTCATGCATTTATGAAAAGAATGAGTACGTAAAACACAAAACAGAATATGAGTAAATATAAAATGAATTCCTTTTTAACTCCAGTGTCTTCTAATTAGTACAGACAATGTTTATTGTACACAAAAATTCGCAGTCTATTGATAACTATACAATATGGATTATTATGACAAAAATGAAGAGGTGTAATTTAAAACAATGAAAACATTAGAAGAATTTGAAAATACTTTTAGAAAAAAAATAAATTTCTATTTCACCCCAGTTTGTTGCAGTTGAAGGAGAATATTTTTATTTTGCAAAGGCACGGGGACATAAAAATAGAATAGTATAAAACGAGTCGTGTATTTCGCGTGAATTCGTTATGAATATTTCTCGCACAGTCGGTCAGCGAGTTAACAACACCATTCGCGTTAGATAACCGGTATTATTCAAATATGATCCAGGCAATTTCGTCACGGTTCGACAGAGACGTTTGGATCGTTCGAATCGATCGCAAGGGCGCGAACAAGCAATTCCACGGGGCCAGGGATGTCTCTCATTTATATTCTCTGATTTCCGGTTCAATGTCGAGAATAGCACCTGAAGTCACTGCAATCTGTTCCACGAGCACCTTTGAGAAGCAGGCTACGAAGGATCTACTCGATTATCGGGAGTAATTAAACTCACCAGCTGGATTGCCATCTAGAACGCATAATTAGGACGTCGAAATTCGAGGAACGATTAACTCGATTGCTTTGGAAAGGTAGTCGCTCGGTGGATACGAAGTGAAGAAAAGGCAACCGTGGCTCGAACTTTGACATGGGATATCGACGTCTGGTGTTACGAGACTCGAGGAAATTTCTGTCGTCGTATGAATCGTCTGGGAACCGTGTTTTGCTTGGCGGAATTGCCTAAATCGAACCGAAAATTTAACTGGAGACTTATTCAATTACCACAAGACACTTAGTGACGTTCACTGATCAAATTGATCACTGCACTAAAAATTCACAGACAATCAGAAAATTCGAACTACTGTTCTTATTGTTTCAACAATTCACAAATCTAAAAATGCACAGTTCAAACAGATCACTGTTCCAAAAAATCAGAATTTGATGTAGCTCGGATTAATGTGTCTGGCCACAGCTGGATGTTTCTACTTAAAACAGTAATTGCCAGAAATGCTAGGATCAGACAGTTCTTATGTAGATACTATCAACTAAATCGTCAATATGAGAGTCTAAAAAATTGACAAAAGTACTTATTTCAATTGTTTACACAGATCTGCATGTTGCATGATTTCACAAAAGCCAAAATTAACTGAACATTTTTTCACGAAATTTATTGAAGAGATCTCTGAGATAAATTCCCAGAAAGCGGTTTAATCAATTTTCCACACACGTTAAAAGTAAAAAATTGCTAAGTGAGCTTGTAAAATTGCTAGGTCTCTGGCAAAAACTTTCTGCTCGGAAGAAGATCGAGGAAAGGGGCCAAGGTCCCTAGGCGTTATCCTCGAAAATCAGGATTGCAGCACACAATGGCCATGCGAGGGCGTTTCATAGGGTTCAGGACCTTCCGGCAAATTCCAAATTAATCCGGGACGGTTGTAGGAGGGCTCGTGATGGCGGCGGTTAGCGCAGGGTGCCTCGTGGCTGAAACGAGGCGGAAGTCATAAGAGGGCCAGGCCTGGCATTGTCTCCCGGGGACAACGATGTTCCACGTGCTGTTGGCAAGTTCGGTAATTATGTCGTGTCCGCGACTTTAACCAGCCTCCGTCAGTGGAAAATGGCGACCTGACACAGCTCGTTCCTGTCTCCGTCGCTCTCAATTAAACCTTTTATACCTCGCAACCCTCTCTTCTTCAGAAATCGGCCCGTGTGCTGTCTGCTCGAACCGGTCGGTGTTTTGAAAACAGCACGATTATGGTTATTAAACGGAGTCGCTTACCCAAGCTGTTATTAAAGTTTCACCGGTAATCGCGTAGTTCTCCGCGAAATGGAAGTCGATTCGCCGGAATTGGACCGCGACGACACAGGTGCTGTTAATGATGAGTAACGTTGATTGGTAGCTGCAGAATATTGCACTTTTGGTCCCGGCTATGCGATTGTCTCCCATCCAGTCGTGGCGACGCATAGTGCTTCAAAACGACCATTTGACCAGTTATTACATGCTCCTGAATCTTTAATATATCGAGTGTCGACATACCAAAATATTTCCAGTCTATCGTGATTAATAGATTGAAGATTGTATGCATTCAAACAAAGGTGGATAGCTA
The DNA here is from genome assembly GCA_963971365.1 of Lasioglossum villosulum. Taxonomy (NCBI): domain Eukaryota; kingdom Metazoa; phylum Arthropoda; class Insecta; order Hymenoptera; family Halictidae; genus Lasioglossum; species Lasioglossum villosulum. Next base: position 20,788,391 of record OZ020503.1, on the reverse strand, counting down.
GACTGTACCGTAGTGGACACGCTTAAAGAATATAAAAATAGCATTGCTGTCAGTTCGATAAAATGATTAGGAAAAGAATGTGTACAGACAATTTTTATTTTTATCTTGCACAGGAATCCAAGTAATTTCATCAAATTTGCAGTCTAGTACCAATACTTTCCTGCTGATTTGAACGCGAAGTAGTAACAGTACGGAATAGTCAGACGTATTAACCACGCATGTACCTATGAACAGTGAATAAATACTGTATGAAGTGTGTCATAGAACAGACGAACAAATGGAATTAAATTTACCTCGAATTTTTATAATTTCATACAATTTGCAGTCCAGTACCAATACATTCCTGCTGATTTGAACGCGAAGTAGTAACTGTAAGGAATAGTCAGACGTATTAACCACGCATGTACCTATGGAACAGTGGATAAATACTGCACGAAGTGTGTCATACTGTTCCACGAACAAATGGAATTAAATTTACCTCAAATTTTTTATCGAAAATTTGTTTCCGGAAAAACCTCGAGTCCGTGGTTTCCGGGAAATTCTGAAATTCCCAGGAACACGAGTTCCCTCGGTTAGGCGAGGGTAGAAGCCAAACGGTCCCTGTGTTCCCTGAATAGACGTTCGGAGTGTCTGCGATTCTTCGGATTGCGGTTTATCGGGTAACAATGCGAGGGGATTGTTTAGCGATTCAGGACGTTTCCGAAGGATTCGGGTGTCCTGGCCGCAGTTTAGAGTCTACCATTGGGTCGTATAATGAATACTAATACGCCCCCTTCGCAGCCGAACTAAGTCTAGATAAAGGAGACTGTCATCCCACGGCAGTTTCTCGTTGATTGAGCCCACCGCGCTGCGCCGCCGCCGTCCCGAAGAGGTGAAACTTTTAATTAGTTACTGATCCTTCGGACTAAATAATTCCCTACCCCAGGCAGGATGCAAAGCATGACAGGAATAAATTGAAATTGCCCCGGCGCCGAGTTTAACATACTTTCGGGTTTAACTCCGTAAGCTTAACGACCGAACGGCGTAGAGGGGTGGGAAAAAATTACGCCGATCGAACGGCTGGATTATCGTTGTTGATGAACTTTGTACTTTCATCGATCACGCCGCGAATAACCTGATAACGTTGACTTTACGAGACACCCCTTCTCCCCTGGTCCATGAATTTCAAAATCGGCCCGGGGGCGGGGAATTAATTGTGCGATTACAATGAGAGCATTGTCTCTTTAATACTCTCTCGCACGATCATCGTCATTAGCGCGGCCTGACTGATGTTCTTAAATCGGTTCGTCGAAGCCTTGACTCGATTATAAAGTTGTCAACCTCCCCTTCATTTCACTTTCAATTTCGCTGAAATATTTCTTCCGCAAAATCATGTTTTCACCAGAAGAATTAACTGAGAAAGAATTTGTTACTTCTAGACACATTTCTCGAAACATAACACGTGCAAAACAGTAAACCCTCTGAAAGAATTGAAAAATTAAATAATTTTTACCGTACACAGTAATTCACAATTTAATTATTACTGTCTACATACGAATAAGCTTGACAGCCACTTCGAAGATCCTCTTAGCTCTGAAAAGGTTAACAAGAACGATAAACAGCTCTTCACTCGGACTGTTGATTTTTATGCAAAAGAAAAATGGTCCGCTTCCATACCAAGAGACCGGAGGCAGATAAACATTTAATCCTTGCTTCAATAATTTTAACGTCCTAACGAGAATTCGTTGATGTTCTCATATAATTATCAATCACTTTCGAATGTATGAATCGCTTCTGCTGTCTAGCCACCCCCAGAAAAACTTTTAACTCGTTCGAAATTCCAGGAGTTCGAACTTTTTCGTTCATGTGAGAATCTGTTTACATCAACGCAGGCGGGTCGTCGATCCTTTTTCCCTGGCGGATTTCAGCATAATTATTTCAAAGGTGTGGCTCCTTCAAAGAAAAGAGTTAATTATAATTTATTTCGGTAAATACCGGTTTCCTCGCTGGAGGCGTAGTCTCCGTCTCGAAGCGCTCGATACAATCTTCAGACGAGCGAACGAGAAGGAAGCGCATCGTTAGCGGCTATGCGGCCGCTTCTTCGAGTTAATCCGCTTGAAAGATCAACGGGATCTAAGGTCTTTGATCCACAGCGCGTTTCGGAATCCTTATGGGACACGTAAACGGAATATCGTGCATTCTTCATGCGGAGTTGAGCACATGTATTTTCTGCCGCGCGTTTCAGGTTCGCTGGAGAAGTGATCATCTAATTAACTTCACGCGCTAGACGGGCGAAACTCTTGCCTTGATCTGCGATGCTTCAGTCGATCCACTATCTAGTTAATTTTCGTTTCTATGACGGTCTGTAGTACCGTACCATTGGATAAGTAACAGATCATTTTTTATTTTGATTTTATTCGTTCCATTTTCTCGACCTAACCTCGAGTGGATTTAGTCCGATTAAATTCCTTCCAAAACCAGCACCTTTAAATAGACAGAATAAATTTATATATATTTACATGATAATGAAGAAATTCTGTCGATTCTAATGTCAATCAATTCGTCTACACGAATACGTGTTAATATTGAACAGCCTTATCAATTTTAAGTAGAAGCAGTGACTTTAGTCAGACGTGCTACATCAATAAAATATCAATTATTTCCATTCGAGATCGAAATAGACAGTTATTTTTATAATGTTTTTGATTAAGATTCTCTTCAACTTCTACATCTTATATGTATAATAAAGATATTGATCCTCGTGAATTTTTTAGAAAGTATGTTTAATTTATACAGATTTTACACAGCTCTATGAATATGATTTCCATCCTATTTAAAATTCTATTTTATCTCAACCGTTCATCGAATGTTTTTTTAAATAGTGTTTCACATTATGCATCAGATATCAGAAATCACGATACTTTATTCGGTAAATCATGATATTAGTATAAAAAGATATTATTTAGAATAAAAATATTTAAATTGCATCCTGTTTAGAATACAATTTTATTTGAACTGTACAGAAACTGTTATTTTAAATAGAATTTTATAATTATGCATCAGATAACAGAAATAAATATTTGATTCCTACTTGAAATACAATGTTATCTTGAATTGTAGACTTCTGTTAGAAACTGTGTTTTTATATTATACTGCAGATAAGCAAAATTCATTCCACTGGATGCATAAAGTACTGTGTAGATTGCTGAATGAATATTTTATTTGCTCCCTGACTACAGTGCAATTTTATCGTAAATGTATGGCGACTGTTATCTTAAATACTGTTCAGTTGCTCTTCAGTTTCTCATCTGCTACATCATGTACAAACATCGTAGAAGAAAATGAACAACGGTACACAAGAGTAGAATCTTCAAGCTGTAAAATGAGTTCAAGTTTATTACTTTACGGTTTTTACGGAACTAGAACAGTTTAAATATCGTCAATTTCTCGAGAAACTTTATGTACGAATACTTTCTACATCCACTGCTGCAGTTCAGTTTTGATTACTCGCTCTGCACAGTTTTTGAGTAGTACACGAAGAAATAGTTGGATGCATACTTTTTCGAGGATGCACGCAAGCAATGTTTCCCCTCGGCCAGAGTTATTTCGCCCACAATCATCCAATTCCTATGCGGCGCGTGCTCCATTGTTTGTCGTCGATTCGAGGACACGCTCGAGGAGCCTTAGATATTGCTCGCGAGATACGGAGCATCGGAACAAACCCGGAGATGTCGGGATAAAGGAGTCCGTTGGGGTTCCGATTTATTTTTCCCGCGGCTGCGAAGGTAGGTCTGGGTTTAATCTGCCTTGTTGAGAGGCGGCGTCGACGATCGTCGAGCGAAACGTTTATTAACCCGTCGTCATTACGGCCGAGTGACAACGTGGAAATGCTGGTCGAGTTTACACGCGAGCAACGGAGTAACTGGCGTGGTCGCTCGTTTCCGCGCGAATTCGAGGTCCTCTCGGCATGGACACGTTTATGGCAAGGATAATGGCAGGATCGTCGGAGGAGAAATACCACGGAATAGGGTTTGCGTTAGCCACCGCGGCAGAATATTCTGTTATAACTGCGAGGAAACCCGCAGGATCCAACCGCGGCCGATCCTCCTATTACCCGGAATGCATTTCTGCGTGCGAAGACGGAGACATCATCCCTAGGACCATTGCACATCCCGAACACCAAGAGCTCCGGGATCCGTATCGCCGAAATGCGATCCGATATTCCGCAAGACCCCGTTCGTCTGTATTAACGTCCGATGCATCGATACTATTGCGACTGTAATCGCGCGATTGTACTATCGATTCGCTTTCTTGCTGCCCCGACTAATTCCACTAATGATACCACTGAGCTTCCGAACGCCGGAAGCTTACCGAAACTGGAAGAAGATTTCTCAACTCTCGTCCGTTCCTCGTGCCAATTTGACACATTTTTCAACTAATGTACATATCATCTTACTCTGCAATTTGTGGAATAATCGATACTTGGGACTTGTATTGTTTTGTAATGTACATCATTTCAAATAATCCGGGGTATCATCGAGGAGTTGTGAACGATAAACAAAAGTACATTTTTGGGACACTCTGTACACAGTGTAGAATGTTTAATTTAATCAATTTTACGTTTAGTATTCAACTAAATATTGTTAGTTTATAGATTGTTACTATTTCTTGTTCAAGCGTGCGAGGAGACGATTCGAGAATGTATTTACCTGGGTAAAGCATCGAGTCGATAGATTTCAATAGTCCGGTAAGACTTCCTTCTACTCTCGCGTTATTACTCTTCTTAAGAATCCGGTTGATCTTCTTTTCGGATGTCGAAACAAGTTCATCTCCTCCTATTCTATTTTCTTGCGCAGCTTGTTTGGTTTCTCGACGTTCTGCTCGAACTTCTGCTTGGTCTGCGTCCGGTCAAAAGTCCGGACTTTGGAGATTTTCGCGAAGCACTTTCCACTTACACAACGTCCCATTTGTATGGCGATGGATGGCCGGTGTAACTATTCCGAGCAATACAAAAATGTTGCAGTTGGTCCGAATGTCCAGGAATTCGCTTGCTCTTCAATTCTGATCAATATGAGGATAATTTTGATAGAAGCCGATCTGTATATTTTAAATATTTTTCAGTCAGACATGGAAAAAAGTAAATTTTGATTACAATCTATTAAATAACCCAACCTTTGTTGGGATTCGCCTGGGGATCTATATGGCTTATAAAAATTTTGTAGAAATATAAAAATATAAAATTCGAATTCGGTGCAATTTTTATTTAAATCTACATTACCATTGAAATAAGATTTTATTTAAACCCAGTTTCATAGAATTTATCTAAAAAAATTGAAACTCCCATAAACATCTGTGATATACAGTGAGTCAAAAAATTATTCGCGCACTCTTAAAAAGGCGGTAACTTTTTAAATATTGTACTACACGATTTGAACTGTTTTTAGAAGCTATATGCAACTTTTAGTATTTTTTCTACATTTCACATCCTACGGCAAACGAACTGCTCTAACTTCTAAAAAAAGTTCAAATCGTATAGTACCATATTTAAAAAGGTATCGCCACTTTAAAAGTGAGTGAATAATTTTTGGACTCACTGCACATTATAAATTTTTCTATTGCACTGTTACATTATTCAATATGTTGTTCTCACTTTGTTTGTCTTCTGTGGACACTGATGCCTCAATCGACGTGTTAATATTCTTTCAGAGGATGCACAGTTCGATCATCCATCCATGACAGATCACGTTACGCAGTGGTTGCATTAATCAGATCACAGAGCACAGCGAAAGCTCAAGATATATGGTCCATCTTTTCTAATTTGGCTCGATAATCCGAAATCTCGTCGCTGTTCATCTATTCGATGGTGGTAAAGTTTGACAAGCCATCCATCCATCACGGTAAACTGCAGATAAATCATTGTGCCGCCGGATTTGGTACAGTGAATGAGGTATATACCTGTTTAAACGGTTGCCAGAACATTTGTAAGGAATCTCCATAAATTATTTATAGCCGAATCAATCGGTCTTGACTGCGTCGGGGCTGACACGTGCTCGGGATTGCTGTGAAAAATGTCTTCTGGTCGATTGTTCTGTCGATAACCATCGAGAATCTGGAGAACACAATTCTTTACAATTTGTTCGACAAATTGTCTCTCGATTCTCATCGCTTACGCGTGACACTTCTACCAAATCTAAAAGACAACGTTTAATCGTGCGACAGTGTTGAAGCGTTGAAATTTTCAATGCCTTCATGAAAGTTTTATTAGGTTATCCATTCAGTATATAATAGACTGTGAAACACTGTACTCAATGAAAATGTCTTTACTAATTCCAGCAAGATGACTTTCTAGATTCTTAAATCCATTTAATCACCTCGGAAGAAGAAATAACTTCCCTTCCGATCGACTTAGAAAATTCTGCACGAAGATCCACAAGTAGTTATCACTAAAGATCGCTTGAAAATTCCGAATTACAACAAAATCATTCCTTTTCGTGCAATGGCTAGACGGCACGTGACCTGACTGATTCTCTATTGCCGAACAAACGTTGAAATTCATCGCGCAGCTAGTTACGGGGACGTGGCATCGGTCGATCGTGATCGATTATCAAGGCATTTAGGCAGATACTGGTAATCGTCGTGGATTTTCAGCGGTCGATTGGCCCTCGGAATCGCGGTAGTACGCATTGGCTGCCAATCAGCCGTGTCAGAGGGGCGCGTGTGCGCGTAGTGCGTCCCCGATGTCCTGTGTGCACACACATCAATTTGCATTCGGTATAAATAAGTCTGGCGTACGGGCTCCGCTGCGCTAAATACGTTCGTATGAATGCGCTCGGACCTAACATTGCGACATGCAAATCGGTCGGCCGATAACAGCGGCCGAACAATAATATTGCCCGCGAAACAACTGCTCTCCCTCTCGTCCTCCCCACCCTGTTCACCATTAACGCGCAATGCCGGCTGGGAACAATGTTACAAAGCTGCCATTGTCAAAGGCGATTCTCTCTATCTGCAGACTCCGAACGAGTGGCCCGCAGGTTCGCCACCTTACCTCGGGGGCATCAATTTCGCAATGGCTGCCAGCACGATATCGATTTCGCCTCTGTTTCGGGGATTGGTTTAGGTGATCGATTTCACCTTTGTACTCGGGGATCAATTTCCACCCCGGATTAGAATAGTTCTACACCCCGGTTAGGCGACGCTTGTACCCTCGGTTTAGGAGAACCGATAAATCTTGGTTAGTGGCCGGAGAATGGGTTCTACCGCGATTTAGGGTAACGGGTCCCGCCTCGGTTCACGGCCTGGATTTTACTCTGATTTTAGAGGAGTACGCTTGTACTTCGGTTTTGAGCAACAATGTCGGATACCGGGATCATGATCTTACATTGGTACGGAGATTTTTATTCCTGTTTCAGATTATCTTTTCAATCCGATTCGGTTAGATCACTCTTGATTTGGAGCCATTTTAGATTGATTAGGGGTGAGGGTTGTACCCCGGTTTAGAGCAACAATGTTCCACCAGAGGATCAAGACAAGTGATCTTAAATGGGTTTGGTGATTTCGACTCTTGTTTTATTACCTCTTTTGAATTTGATACCTCGCGATGATTCTTGATTTGAAGCCATTTTAGATGGATTAGGGGATTATACTCTGGTTTAGAGAAACAATTTCAACTCGAAGATCGATTCGTCTCGTTTACAGACAATGGTTTTAGTTTGTGCTCGATAGCGATCTCGCCGAGGTTTATGGCGAGTTTATTACGATTTGATGTAACTCGGTTTAGAGTATTTTACTTCCAGGATTAGAGATAATAATCCTCTTCGGTTTAGTGCGACTTGTTTTAAGCCGGTCTGGAACAGTAATTGTAGATTAAGGAGATTGTTTCGCCCCGGTTAAGAATACACAGTTTCACTTCGGAGTAGTGTTTATGAAGTTTACTCAAGCATGTGTCTCAGTTAGTCGTTACAGTTACAGTTAACCTATTCGAAGAATAAATTAGTCTCTGCAACGTACAATGCCCATCTTCCCATTGTAGAATCTTCCTTGCGAGAGTATAATGGACAATGTTCTCTGTCCTTGTGCAACGAAAAAAGATTTTCTGTTTTAACAAATATATTATTACACGTGCACGATGAGAAGAATAATCTTGGTTGAGAACGTTCCAGTCCATTGAACAACCGCACAAAGGTTTGCAACTTCAAAAAATCTTTTCCCCGGGGGGTTTTCACGTTTCCGTATTATACCGACATTTCTTACCGCGGAAAGCCACAGTTCACCTTTGTAACCATTGCGGGACCGAATAACAATACTTAAAAGTGTATCCATATAACAAAATGTATAGCACGCGTATCATCTCGTGGCACGTAAGAGGAATTCTTGAAGGGGGTCGAAGCGGCATGCATTATGCATACAGGACGTTTCGAGACTTGCTGCGTGAACTTTCGAACTGTGTGTACGCGCGCGTGTATGTGTGCGGTATGCTATTTTGAATGTTCCAGGAGAGAAGTACGTACCGAAGCAACAAGAAGCGAAGGGCGCCTTTTGAAATTTAAATTCATCCAAAAATCCCGTGCTCGATTTCCCTGATTCGCAGGGAGACGCGTGCCGCTTAAGAAAAGAATATCCTACCTGTCTTTATTATTTAGTCAAATAAATAATAGACCACATCTGTGCACGTCATTGTATTTGTCTGAACTATCGCCATCAAGCGATGATTAAAAAAACAGAGTTCCATTCAAAGATATTAATTTAGTTTAATATTTACCCCACCACTGCATTTACAAAAAATTTATTCATACCACATAATGTCCGTTTTTATGTCAAATAACATTCGTAAGATATTCCATCGTTTATCTCTAAATTGTAAATTGTAGTTATTGGTGCGTATAACAATTGATCAACTTTATTCTTCCGAATTTTCAGAAGTCTATTATGTGACTTTTAACCATAGAATGTATGTTCCTTCTGTGTGTCGAAGATAAGATAACGTTGTCATATGTTGATCAGTATAAAAGTTGTAAAATAATATTAACGATGAGAGGTGATTGCGCGATCGAAGAAACGTCTCAAGGGTGACATTTCGACCACCTGTCGCGTTCCGAAGACCTAATCAGTAATCAGTGGCCATCAGTGTCCACCTGTCGGATTTCCTCGCGAATTGTCTGGCACATTGCTAATTAATTGTCCGCAGCTTCGATCAACCAGAGGCAATTAAATTAGTTTGCATGCGTCGCCTCCAAAATTCGGCGTTAATGCGTGGAACTGTTTCGTGCCTCTTGATTCCAATGACAGAGGATGCATGGGAGTAAACCAATCACCCAAAGCATTTTTCTGGGTCTCTAGAGACCCGTGTTCAAAGTGGATAATTCTTGAATAGACTGCGGATCTTTTGTCTTTTTTTTTAATTAGTTAAAATTCTTTTAATATTTCACTCATTCTCACCGTAAATGCATAGAGCAAACGACTCATGAATTTATTTCGAGTCAACAATGTATTCTATTTTTCTCTGCAGCTGGAAATTCGCGTGTTAGGTTCGCGCATGCCTCCTGACCTACGATTGTCTTCCTTTCCCAACCACAGCATTCGCACGAGATCTATCTTCGTTACTCTCCAGTCGGAATTACTATCACTGTCCTCAATACTCTCTCCTCTCGCTCCTTGTCTCTCCAGCACCATCAATGCCGTAACAAACGACGGTGACTTTCCTTTTTAACCTCCATACAGGCTACCCATTCTCATTCAGATCATCCGATTGCTCCAATTTATTTTTTTGTTGCAATTTATTGTCTACAGTGACAATGTGACCGTTCTGCAACTACAGTCAATAAACGGAGAAAATAAATTATAAGATGGACGATTAGTGAATAAAGAATAGCGATAGATTTTTTCAAATCCACTTAAATAATATTCTTGTTATCATTTGTTATTCAAACTCATTATTGCATACCGGACCGTCTATAAATTAAAAATGATAAAAAATAATTTTCTTGTCGTTTGTTTTTCAAACTATTATCGCGCACTAAAATGTACCAAATGGAGTAAAAAGATACTACTTGAGAATACGAATATTATATACTACTTGAGAATATAAATAGAAAATACAAATAAATAAAGAGATCAAATTCTCAGCATGTGTATAACTAACTATAAATAGATAATAACTAATAAATAGATCTAGAAAATATGTATTTTAAATTTTCATTAAAGGCCAAAATGAAGTTTTAAAAAATTATTCTTCTATCCTTCCATGGAACCTTGTAAATTCTAATTTTTGAAAAATCTTTTTTGCAAATCAATTAATCAACCATTGCTTCTAACTGCTTACAAAACATCAGCTGGTTTGGTACAATTATAACAAATTTATACTGTTTCAAAGTGCGTTCAAATACTTTCGTGGTTCACCGTATATTCTGAAAGAGAGAAAGAAAGAGTTATTAATACAGTTCACTTGTCTCACCCTATACATAAATGATTCACAGTAGTTGATGCAGTTCCTAGTACAGATGCGGGTACGAAGGACCAAGGCCAGTTGGCATAATAACACAGTTTTTGCGAGGACAATATCGCGGCTTCTTGTGCAATGGACAAAGGTTAACGTCTCGAGAGACGCACAGCTGTCTTCGACTCACAGTCACGCACTGTGGCGCCTCGGCGAACACGTGTTGATCTACAGCGCATCTGCTTCGCGCAGTCGACCACGAGTCCTGGTTAGTGACACATCTCGTCAATGGTGGCAGCGTTTTCTTAGATAATTTTCAATTTGTTTTAATGCTAGTGCATCGCTCCTGAATCGTTGTGATCATCAATGGATCATCGAACTGCTGTTTGCTCCAAAAATAAACGGTGCTTTTATATACAGTACGCTGTAGTTTTGTTAAAACAACAGTTCGAGTGAAAGCGAGGTCAGACGACTACTCGAGTCAAAGCAGTGCAGGTAAACATAGCAGCCATTCCTTGTACACTCGTTTCCAGGATTGCAAGGGTACGGGATTCGTGTTCTCATTTCTCGAGAATACAAAAGTGGGGGTTATCAGTACTCAGAAACGCTAGATAACTGATCGGTCTAGGCCACTATCGCACTCAGAAGTCCTATTTTTTAGTTTACGAGGTGTAATTCGCATTATTCGGAAACATACAACTGTGCATGTAAGGTAACTGCACCAGTGAATGAACATTTAAGAAATTGTTCAGGAAAATATTTTATTTAAAAAAAAACTATGTGAATTAAAGGAATCTCATATATGCCAAATAGCTCCCTATACTTCATTTGTCAAAAATAAATGAACACAAATACAATGAAATTATTATTATTCTTCTTTATTAAACGTTAAATCAAAAATATGAAAAATACCAGTCAATGAACACTACATTCTAGTAATTGAATAATGCTAGTCCAATCAATGAACAAAATTACTAAACAATATTCTCCTATTTATTTAACTCTTTAATCACAATTTTATCGCTAGTATGCCGTCCGGGTTAAAATTTGTTGAAATATACAAAAGCGTTCATTTACTGGTGCCCGTTCATTCACTGGTGCAGTTACCCTAACTATCTTCATAACTATATGATGTCGAATAATGCAAATTACGTAAACGAAGAAAATTGGTCTTTCGAAAGCGATAGTGGCCTACATCGATCTTTTATCTAGCGTTTTTGACTAACCCCATTTGAATAACCCCATTTTTGTTGAATCGAGAAATGAGAACGTGAATCTCGTACCCTTGCAATCCTGGAGAAAGGAGTCTATTGCATTAAAACGTTGTTTCGTGCTCTTATCAATCGCATTTAAATCAATGGCTACAAAATTTTTGTGATTATTTTTTCTTTGTTGTCGTAGTTGATTTTTCTGTAACAGCGAGGTTTGTAGTACATCGTGTTTTGTATTTAGAATTTTTGTTCACGAAATTTTAATTTGGTTTATATAAATGTTCGTGCTAATTAAGATTTTAGCATTTTCATAGTATTTTTAAAAACGATCAGGCAATCAATTGTTTTGTTAAGTTGACATTTTGGTACTTGTGTTTTGTAAAATAAGCGATGTACTTTTAGATTATAATTTACATCGTTTGTTCAAGTAGTGTTATGAAGTTCATAAATTTTATTTTATTATGTTATGATAGTATTTTATTATATTAATTTTTATTCCACGGACACTAAATACTATAAAATTTTATATGTAATGTTCTGATTATTGTAAGATTACCATATCTTATCAAACATTTTTCAGTATCGTGCAAAAATGACGATGCGATTGCCACAGATGATTAGGCTATAATCTTTTTCTAGATAAGATTAGCTCATAGGTAGATTCACTCCGATACAGTCAGTGTTATTTTTGAATCACGGTCACTATATTTGGCGATGTCCTCATGGTCGCATCTTAAAAAAATGTTAACAGTAACCAAGTTAATTCAAAATAAAAATGCTAAATATAGAAAAGTGGAAATGTCCTTTTGCAACAATGACCAAATTAATCTAAAGTAGAATTATTGAGTATAGAGAAAAAACTAAACGAGATATACTATAAAAATAAATAAACATTGCATCGAATTCGAAAGTAATTCAATAAAATTAACAGATCTTGTAAATTCTAATACCTGACTGCGTGATTATTCAACATGAAATGCTTTTTCTATCTTTCCGAACACGCCAGGTCCAGCATAATAATTACAATGCTCGAATAATAAAATGAATTTGCCGACGTGCTTCTGATTACGCAACGCCTTTCGCTCGAAAGAGTGCACATGAAAGTTTAATTAACGCGGAGTGCAATGGAAATGCGAAATTCGAATTTAAATATCGTTTCAATTTGCTGATTGAAGGAATCCTTCGTTCGCTACCAAAGCTGCCGGCTCTTTGGATAATAGAAATCGTGTTTCCCTTTGAAACTTATTCATCAAAAAATTATAATAACAATCATACTTTCGGTGCCACACTGAAGTCCATCAAACTGACACAAAATCAAAACGATTCAATACGAGAATAGAAGAAGCAAAGTTTATCATAACAATGACTTTTTTAACGTTCGATTATGCGAACGATGTAATAATATTCTTATATTCAGAGATTAAATGCAGACACCTAAATTATTTCACAAATTAAGATTGTAGTGAGAATTGATTGTCAAGGTCGTTAAAAAATTTCGATGTGGCGCTCAAATTGTTAATAATTATTGCTTCGTGGAATAGCTCCGAAGACTGTGCAGTCTCTTATCGATTTTATCCTGCACCGTTTTCCTTGAGGCGAACGGAATTAACGGAAAAACTTGCGAGTATAGTTTCGCGGTAGTATAATTTATTACAAGCGCGAGGCGAAGTGGAAGTGAAATTGTGTCGAGTGTTCTGCGGAACGAGTTCACGGCGATTACCTTTACCGAACAGGATGATGTGTTCCTAGAGTCTCCTCGCTTCCTACTGCAATAAGATGTGAGTAAAAGAACCAAGATAATACGGTCTCCTCGTGGACAGCCACGATTTTTTTCTATTTATTACGTCTTTCAGTGTGGTCTCTTGGCCAGAAACACTTCTACCAGAACTATTATTTCGAAGATTAATTATTACATTGTGAACACCATTTTAATCTTACATTTTAATATGTCCGACCAACAATTTTTCTCTGCGCATCTTTTTGTTGTTTCCATTATTTCCTGGCAAATAATTATTTCATTTTTCATTAATATTTCGTGGATTATTTTAATTCGTTTTTGCATGCTCATCTCTCTGTTGTTTCTTACTCTTTAGTTTAATTTAATCTTGTTTAATCAATTACTCGTTTTTCGTTAATGGTCGTGGGTTGTTTTGATCAATTTATGATTTGAACAAATGTGATTTGGACACGTATATTTTTATATTGTTAAGCAGTTTAGAAAAGTCATTCAAGGAAAGTTGGTCAAATGCAATGACTCACGGAAGAAGCTCGAACAGCTGATAACGATTTTATGATGTAAATTATGAAATCGTTATCAATGGGAATGTAAATATATCTCGCACTGACTAAGCCGTCTTAGTGATTTCACATATCAGATGAAACAATTAAAATGTTCGACTTGATTCTACCATTCGGAAGGGTCAACTAGTAGTGACACATTAATTAAAATCAATAATTCAAACCATGATATAAAATACAAGTAAACAACCACTAAATCCATTCAGTCACTTTTATCGAACACCCTAAAACCTTTATCAGTTCTATCGGTACGAAAACAAAAATTTGGAAGTTTCTCGTCAAAATGTATCCAACTCCAGCCATCCGATAGTCACCGATCTCGATCCTCGTTGATCCCAAAGAAACCGATTGCACCAATACTTTCCCTGCTCTCTGGGGGAACATTTTCTATCGAAAATTCCGTTCCTTATCGAATCATTTCGAGAAAGTTGGTATTCGTGGGAGTGTGTGTACACGGGGAACCAATCGCGCCGAGCTAAACGAAATTACAGGGCGGTCTGTGCAAACACGTGGCGAATCTGAACACGAGAGACCATAATCACGGCAAAGACAGCTTGCTTGCGCGCGTGCGAATTCAGGAAGTAAATTCTGCGCGAAAACAAATACGTCATCAGCGGTATTGTTTAATAGCGACCGCGTGATTAGAGCGAGTCATTCTGCGGGTCGGCCACGGCAAATAACGTGATTACCGTCGACGCGCTGTGAAACATGGGTACGATTTATGGTCACCAAGGAGAATAATGTCGAAGTAAACCTAATTTATGATTTATTCGTTTCTAACCAATTACGCATTTATAAATTTTTTAATTCCTTTAGTTTGGACCATAAGTACATTCATAGACATGGGTAATTATTTACTTTAGGGAATTCCTGACCGATTTTGATTACCTTCAACTATGTTGTCAAGGTCATCATTCTGAACAACTTTTTCCTATACATGTTACCACCGCTCGATTTTAGTTTCCGAGATATTCGTAAAAAAGTTTCAACGTCTCGAAAAGTGATCGAAGTAGGTCTAAATCTAACCTAACCTAACCAAAACTCATTCTATTCGTATGATTTTTCCCTCAGAAGTTCAAATTCCGGATTACAGCTGCAATGCAAAAAGTATGCGATCAGACTGCCGTCAGGCCGGTCCGAAAATCTACGAGTAGTTTTTCAAAATTGAAAGCTCACTATATATATGTATAACCAGAATGAGACCCTGTTTTCTCTCTCATCTCCGCAGCGTGTTTACAAGCAAAATGTAAACAAACGCCGCTCCGGGACAGGCTCACGTTGCCACGGAGCGTGCAGAAATTCGTAAATTTCAATACAGTACTAGTGACAGTTTTTTGCGAATATCTCGAAAAATAAAATCGAGCGGCGGTAACACGTATAGGAAAAAGTTGTTCAGAACGATGACCTTGACAACATATTTCAAGGTCATCAAAATCGTTGAGCAAACCTCTAAAGTAAATAATTACCAAGACATGGACAGGCCCAGCCACATTTTCCAAACAATAATGCTCTATAAAAAAATATATAACTCGCGTAATTTTCATTATTTCAATTTTTAAAAAATCGCCCGCATACTTCGATCACCAGTGAATAAGTGCGAAAAATTTCAGTTCCAAAGGTTCAATAGTTTTCTTGAAAAAAATTCCTGAATACGTCCACGAAAACAAGAATACCCCTCGGGATGTTTGCGAAAGTTCATTAATTTTCTCTTAATTGGTCTCCTCGTGGAGTTTCCTGCGAGCCACCTATTAATATTCTTTGCTAACACATAATGTGAGTGGGCATGATTTAACAGAATTCTGGTGTAGGCCGCAAAGTCACGGCATACAGAGCTATGGGGGTGGTCGTTGCGGGGGCGGTTAGTAAATCAAACGCACGTGACTCACGTGCGGCGGCGTTAACCGGTCTCGCAGCCGGAAATGGGATCAACACCTGCATGTATCACCGTCGCCGACGGGGTGCGCCGCCGTCAGATGTACTCGACGATCGCAGATACAATAATAACCGCGGCTCGGGCGAGCCTGTCGCTGTTCGAGCGTTAAGGACCACCCCGTGGTAGTTGATTTATCGAGCCTTCGAGCAGCGACGCAGGGGTGCAAACCGTTACTAAGGATAACCGGTATCTGGACGGCGGATTTTGTGTATTTATGGCAAGCCTCGCTGAGCACGGGCTGCGAAGAGCGCAGGAAGGAAGACGAAGTGATGGAGAGGTGACTGAGTCTCGATTCTGAGCGTGTTTGGCACCCTCCGTTTATACTAGTCTGGGCAGTGGGTGAACTTTGAATAATTTTGAACAGTAGACATTCTCCTCGAAAGTCTCTGGACAGTTACGATTTTTTGAGAGTCGATGTCAACATTTTGTTGAACGACGTTTCCATTCATTCGAAATTGCTACAAACATTTTCAAAAAATTTTTCTCGTTTCTGAATCCACCACTTATTTGAAGACTCGAGTTTCCCCTTTGCCACGAGACCTCGAAATTTGATGTACGATTTTTTTCGCTGTTTCATGAAACAACAATGGAGACCATGTTTGATGGCGTACCTTCTTTACTGTTGATTTGGTAGTATGCCACTCTAAATTTCAGTAAATCGATTCAGAAATATCGTACATCAAATTTCGAGGTCTCGTTGTACAGGGGGAGCTTCAATCTTGAAATCTGTAGTAGATCGAGATACGGAAAAATATTGTTAAGGTTTCTACAGGTGTTTGAATTCGTAGCATTTTTGAAAACAAGTTCTAAGAGTTCAAGTTTATTATGTTTTTTGACAAAATTGTTTTTTCGAGAATGAAATGATGAAATATTTTTTGGATCCACTGCAGAGTATAATAAAAATCCCCAAAAATTTCAAGAATATATAAAATTAGCGATTCGAAGGATAGACTAGAATAATCGAATGAGGTGAGAGAATTAGGCGAGTATATAACACGAAAAGCGAAGTAATGTCGTAGGGAATCAATGGTTCGCGTCTAATTGAATTAGACGACAAATAGAAAATTTTTATCTGGATTTTATCTATCCCGGAGCGCGATAGTACGGCGGGGCAAAAATTCCTCGAAGGGATTTCCATCTTATCGCGATTTCCCGTCGGGCACACGTTTCAGCGAACAGTGCAAAACGTTTTAGGTGAGCGGCGTTCGATCGGGCCGCGCGTAATTACACGCGTCAGCTGGTGTTCGCGCGAGAGTCTGCAACAAAAGCCGCGCGCAGGATTTTTTCCGTTCGCGAAGAAATCCCGGGAACTCGTTCCCTCCCGAGATTACCGTTGGAAAAACGCTCATTGTCTGGCGGGAGACGGTCCGCATTTATTTGACGGGGTCGCCGAGTTCTGTCATTTATTATGGCCTCGTGACGTACGTCCCCGCTTATAGTGTTTACGGCGTCGAGGAGAAATAGATTTTTGAAATAGGTGAATGGAGACAAATGCTTTTGTTTTGCGCGACACCGAATTTGGCTGATAAAACGTTGCTTCGAATGAAAATTTATTGACTGCGGATTTTTACGCAAAATAAAAATGTATTTTAATCCTTAAGTGGACCTTGAACAAGTATTATTCAAATACATTTAATATGGTAATTATATATAATATTCATTTATATGTAAAATTTCATCTAAATTCACAAATAGTTACTCATTATAGAATTATCCATAAATTTGCGTGGAGTTGCATGAACCCCAATGCAATTAGGGTTAGGATAGCATTTGACTTAGGTTAAAATTGGTATCTTCTTTTCATTTTTGAATAAGATGACGATAATATACCGATATTTTTTAATCGCTATTATCTTTCAACTGTTTCACTCATTTTTGTCATGAATGCATAAAATTCGTTATTGAAACAGTTGCTATTTGGAATTCTGCGGTTTGTTATTTTACAACAATGTAAATCAACATCAAGTTATAAGAATATGAAGCAATGAAGACCGGAAACGTCATTAGGGAAGCTCGCTAAATGAACGAACGGAGTAAACAAACAGGTTATTTGCATTATACATAATTAAACAAAAACTGACGAAATGTGCTGCCAAGAAACCTGACACCGGCTTCCGTCAGTCAACGAGTTAAATTACACATTGTCGCAAATATGAAGCACAACTGATGCTCTTATTAAAATTCACATGAAAAATGTATATTCACAAGTATCTACTACAGAAAAGAATATTTAAAAAATTGTGCTATCTGTCCCGGATTGTACGATCAACGCGCAGAATCTTTCGAACGACCTAATAATAAATTCGCGACACCGTTCCGAAAGAATCACTCTCGGAATTGCTGTCCAATGGTGCTCCATCGCAGGTAATCTCCCCCGGTGAGCACAAATCAAGCGGCGCGCGACATATTGAACGACGCCGCGCCGATTTTATTTCGATCAGCGTATTTGTCCGCGTTGTTTGCGGCAGAGCGCGCGCCAACGGATTTCAAGAATTTATCTGAAACTGGATTTTGGACAGGGGTGCATCCAGTGTAATTTGCATCCCCCGTGAAAACAAGATTGCCTATAGCTGCGGCGTCCACCCCTTCAAACGCCGGGTCTCGCGATTCGCTGTAACGAAAGGGGTGACTCGCGCAATTCCATGAATATTTCATACGTATCTCACGGTGTATCGAGAAACGCCGTTGGATGCTGCACACCCTCCACCCTCCGTTCACACACATACGTACGCGTATGTGCATACACGCTCTCTCTCTTCTTCCCTTTGCCTCTTGCCACCGGTTTTGCTTTGTGCCGCGCACACAGCTTCCTGCCCCCGATGAAAAAGCTCGCCGCGTGTACGTCGCATAATTTCGCGATTCATTCTTGCCGTCCCCGCAATATCCCTTAGATATTCTCCTTAGATGAGACCGGGAATTCATCTGTCCATGCACCGGGTGACTCGGAAGTAGCTTGGGAAAATTAGGGGTGGGAAAGGGGATGCCATTTGTGCCCGAGGAACCTCGAGAAATATTTCTAAACTAATATTTTTACTTCTTTCTAGAAAATGATTGGCTGTAGAAGTTGATTGTTTTGTTGGTGCAAAGATACATTGAAGAACTACAAAAATGTCTGCACGGACTTTATACGTTTGTAATGAAAATGAATGAATGAAATTATACTCTGAAATATTTTTTAAACGCCTAGGAATTTTCCTAATCGCTAAGACCAATCCCCGCAATCGCGCGGCATTGTTGCAACTATAAAGCCCGTCGACTTTAGCAGATATTAACTCACGATTCGAGTCGGTAGCCTAACGACCGTGCGCGCAACTCGCATAAACGAAGCGAGAGTGCGCGAAGAGAATCAGCAACGAGAAAGTTTCGAATTCTACTTTAC
The DNA here is from genome assembly GCA_963971365.1 of Lasioglossum villosulum. NCBI lineage: Eukaryota > Metazoa > Arthropoda > Insecta > Hymenoptera > Halictidae > Lasioglossum > Lasioglossum villosulum. The sequence continues at coordinate 20,769,156 of OZ020503.1, read as the reverse complement.
GAATTACGTGAACGTACGGATCTAGCAGGTCCCGGAAGAGCGACCGCGACATTATACAGTAGACGCTGAAGTTATCAAGTGTTGCTGGGTGTGGTGGAAACCCGGGGGGATGAAAACTGGGGAGGAGCCGCCGAGACACTTCCGGCAGCTTTATTCAAATCGCGCGGCTAAATAGTGAAAGGCAACCGTGGCAATACGCTCCCATCGATCGCAGAACTTGCCTCGTTAACTCTTCCGAGATTTTTCTGTTTGGATCGTCTTCCTTCTTGTTTTTGAGGTCTACATCCTCCGTGGTGAGTGCATATCGAACCTGAACTTGTGTCTCAATATTTAATGCTGTAAATATCGAGCACTACATTTCTAATTATCGCTAAAAGCGATTAAAAATGTTTGCATTGCCTTTGAGAAATTGTAAGAAAATTTTCAAAATTATACAAAATGGCTATATTCAGTAGTTTGTTTGAAATTTTCATCACGAACCTGAATCGTGATTGTACGCGAAAGGGTTTGAACAAAATGTATTTTTACATTAATTCTCCCTAAACGAACTCTAATTTCATTGTTTCATGGAATATAAAATTTTATTCATTTTTACTAATTCTCGATGTACCAAAACCGAAATTGATTTTTTGGATCGGTTGCAGTTGAATACCCTGTTAGAGTAACTATCGGATATCCAGTACTCGCGATGGATTTAGTTTTGCATGGGCTAGCTCTTAAAGGAAACGGGATAGAGATCATTCAACATTAATGAAATGGGAAATGTAATTTTCTTAAGAGCTTTCCTAAACGAAGCGGTGGCCGTGTGTACATTGCGAATTATAGTAACGAAGGAAGACAGCGCCGCAAAAGAAAGACGGTTGTTTCCTGCAGAGAAATATTTGCGCAACGTATGATTGAATTTGTGAACAGACTACGACGATCACGATCTTTCCAGCGAACTACAAAAGTTATTTTTCCGTGGAATCATCTTCGTTCTCAATCTCAACAAATTTTTGTTTAATCGCTGGATTTCGTTTGAGATATGATTGAGGAATACAGTTCATATTTACAGTTTGTCGAATAAACTCTTGCAACTCTGGCAACTTCAGGCACGACTCAATCCACTTTTAAACAATTTTTTCAGTCTGAAGGGCGTTAAAAGAACTACATAATCACTGTAGGCAGAACACCGAGTTGCAATTTTTAATTTTCGCGAGGATTTAAGAATGGAACTTGCACAAAGGGCAGAGCGCGCATTCCGCGTGTCAACCGTGGCGAATGTTTCCACTTTTCCGTCGCGACTGCCAAGGAAAGTTAACAACAATCAGTTTCCAAGGAATCACCTGAAGTTATACGTCTAATTTTCCGCGGCGCGGCCGCTTTTCCGCTTCAAAGAGCGGCCTTCCCCGCCGCGTGCGGTTAATTTCGAAATCAGTTTCCTCGTGCAGTTGCAATAACTTATTCGGCGGATTTAGCGTCACTGAATATCGCCGTTTTCCTCGACTACGGCGAACTATATCGTGAGAGAAAATTCGCGACGTAAGCAGGTGAGAGCGAGAGAAACGAGGAGACACAGAGAAATCGAGAGGGATAGAGAGGGAGAGACGAATAAAATCGAGCGAGATGCGCTTAAAATTGCGAAACGATATGTACTCCCGTATGTGATCCATATTTATAATATTCTAAATATTATAACATTATTATAAATATCTACATGTTTATAATATATGCGAAGCGAATTAAGTGGAGAACCGAGACGACGTAGCAGCTTCTTATTATGCGAAGATACGCTGCCGTTTGCATTCGCGTAATCTGCTTGTGATGCTTCGGAATTGGATGCCTCCTCAGCTTCTCAACTTCCAGCGCATTTTCTTCTCTCCTTTCCAGTCATTCTCTCGCACAATAGTTCGCCAGTTCTCTTTCGGTATCAGGAACGTATGCATGACGCTCGGAATTTTCACGCATTTGTGACACTGTGAGATCTACGGAACGAGGGTGTATGCTGCTATTAGCTAGTGCCGATGGTATTGCTACTTTGTAGTGGATGCTGCAAAGATCTCTGTAGAAGATTTGTTCCCCGATTCTCGCACATTTTGTCACACTTAGAATTGAATTATATGTGTTAATTTGTTATTTTGACTCATTAAGGTTATTAAAAGAGGAAATACATTTTTTTTAAATTTCTGTTGCGTTGATACATTTTGGCTGTTTGTCTGTGCGGAATGAGGGTATAGGACTGGTTTAAGAATAAATTTTTCGAATTGTTGTTTTCAGAACATGGTCCCTCCGCAACGGGATATTTTCTTTCCCCGAGCATCTAATTCCATGGACCGTGTTCGTTGGCCGTTCACGTTCGATCCCGTCGATAGTTCTTCCCTCGAGACGGCTCTCTTCGAGTCTCTGAGATGCAGCGACGCGTTCGAATTCCTCGGTGTACGTAAACGTGGGATCGGTCGAGGTCGGTTTTATCAGGCAAGGAAATGTCACGGCGGGAGTCTAGTAAATCGATAATGCACCGTCAACGCCTGTGTGTGTGTACATGTGTGCACGTACAGGGTGATCCACCTCCGCCGGGGTATCTTAAGTATCCTCCTCATTTTTGATAATGCCAAATATTACAGAAAAAGCAACTCTAAAGTGATAGACGATGCATCGAGGAACAATTTCTCTCTGAGATTTTCATAATTTCCTAAAGGGTGGATCCACCTTGTTTAAAACTGTAGAGGTCCCTGATGTCATAATTTTTTCTCGGTAAAAAATGAACTTTCTGAAAATTTTTGCATACATTTCTACGTACATAATCCAAATGTAATAAAAATTTCGCTTATACAGGGTGAGTCACCAAACGTTACCACCTCAAATATCTTTGTTGTTTCTAAAGATACGTAAAATATGGTAAGGACAAAGTTGAATGGTACAATGGGGCTGACACGATGCAAAAAAAAAATTTGTTTTTATGTCATTTTTTTGTAGATATCAAGGTCACCTTGACTTTTTTAAATGGAACCACCCTTTTTTAAACACCTACAATGATAGTCCCTTTCATTAGGAATTCAGTGACTACAATTATTCCAAGGTCATTCAAGGTCGAGGACAGAAAAAACGTATCTGACAACCGTATGACGACAGTCATGTTGGTACCATATATCATAGTGATACTACATATATGTGGTACCAACATGACTGTTGTGATACTATTATCAGATACGTTTTTTCTGACCTTGACCTTGAATGACCTTGGACTAATGATAGTCACTGAATTCCTATTGAAAGGGATTATCATTGTAGGTGTTTAAAAAAGGGTGGTTCCATTTAAAAAAGTCAAGGTGACCTTGATATCTACAAAAAAATGACATAAAAACAAAATTTTTTTTTGCATCGTGTCAGCCCCATTGTACCATTCAACTTTGTCCTTACCATATTTTACGTATCTTTAGAAACAACAAAGATATTTGAGGTGGTAACGTTTGGTGACTCACCCTGTATACATTCAGCTATGCGGTTACAAAAAATTTCCAAATGGAATCATCTTTCTCAAGTGAACGACCAGATTATTCCTTTAAGATATTAGAAGGTCCTCGATGAAAAAATGTTGTCACAGTAACAAATGAACTTTCGAAGCTGAAAATTTTTGCACACATTTCTACGTACATAATCCAAATGTAGTAAAAATTTCGCTTATATACATTCAGCCATGCGGTTACAAAAAATTTTCATATAGAGTCATCTTTTCGAAACGTAGGATGGAGTGCAAGCATTTGGAAGATCTGCCTTGAAATCTCGGAAAGCCTGACCTTGAAGAAAATTTATACGTCCACTGCAGCATTTGGCAAGTATGGGGGACACCCTGTACGTGTGCCTGCATACCTGCATCCATTCTACGTGGCCCTGTTCGGTGACTTTTCTCGGTGCCGGTCCTCGGCAGCTGCGTCTTTTCGAAAGGTAGCGAGCGATGAGAAAAAGAGGCAGGCGTGGGTTGTAGAATTGAGGGGAATGTAGGAGGAAGAGGAAGGTAGAGGGGCACTGTATCCTCGGATTCCATAGACGTTGGAAACATTCTTCATCTGAGAATGGTTGTTGAAGTATTAAAACGAAAGGGGAGAGCAGGCAGGGAACAAGGCGGAGCACAACCTTTTCATAGGCTTCTTTGACTTCTCTCGACTGCATCTCAAAGGATTCAACCCGAGTGGGGAGGAGAGAGGGTGTACGTGTGTATGTATGTACGCGGGGGGATAGTGGGTGGAGACACACACAGAGATTGCCGGGAGTCCAATCTTCTATTTCAGAAATTGGCCATTTTCCGCTTGGCTCGACCTATTTCCGTTTCGTTAATTCCTTACGTACCTTCCATCTATCGGACTCCATCAAGGGTTTTATTTCGAATGCGCCCGCCATCCTCACGTGTCCCGGCCCCTGCGATTCTGCGGTTCAATCGATACAGCGCGTTGTCTTTACGGCGAATTGTCCACAGTGCAAATGTTTGTAACGCCCCGGCAAACTCGGCGTTCATTTGTTTACTCGCACTGTGTCAGTCGCGACGTTTGCTTTACGTGTGTCAAATTTTAACCTTCGGGTACTCGCACGCCACTTGCTCGACGTTATTCGCGTGGAATTTTATACGACCCGATGTAAATAAATTTTTATTCCGTACAACGTCTGTGCTAGCGCTGGATAAATATTTAGTAATGTGCGCGAAACCGTCGTTTACGCTTCCAAACAAATTCCAAGTTCCGAGATTGTAAATACCAGATGCGAGTAATTAAAAGTTAAATATTTGAAGCACATAAATTGTGAATATTTTACTGGCTCATTTCTTTCAGGACTAGTTAAATCAATGCTGATTAAATATGCAAACATTTTTTCCATTCGAATTGAACCTTCCACGGAAACATAATACATAACTTATGAAATTCCATTGAAAAACGCATCGTTGATCTCGTGATCTAATTTGGAAGTTAACCTTGGGAAAGAAGTTCCCTAAAGTTAGGTGCTCTTCAATTAGTGTACGAGGTTTTTTAAGCACTCTTCACCTCGTTCTGAAGGTTTTTCATATAACTATAATTAACGAAGATGTTCGTATGCTTTTCCGTCTATTCTTTTTTCTAATAATTCGAATTATTGATTATTTCAATAAATTTATTAACTGTTCAAGAGGCTCCCGATGCAAAATTGCAGCAATTATATCGTTAGCATAAATTGCTGAGCTGTTTATGCAGTTCCAGTATAGACGTTTACGCCATTTTGCTTCCGCCAATGGCGCGACTGAATGGCGCGTCTTAATGAACGTAAACACGCGAAAATGACTCTGAATGATTAACGCATGCGCTGCTGGAATGCTTTGGTGGCAGGACGTTCTTTATGAATTCTCTGGACTGATTGATTTCGCTCGATATTTCACCGAGAACCAGGAATTAGGTTTTCGTAGAGAGTTCCTCGCCATCCGTCTACAAGTAATTATCCTCTGTAAAATTCTGAAGAAATTTATTTATGTCACTTTACTGTTCAGAAATGTACAAAGTCAACTAGCTTTTATTTTTATGATTTTTGTGAAGATTTCTAGTTATTAGGAAAGCTATTTCGAAGAATTCGATTAACATCCTCAGAGGTGTTGAATTTTTTCCCACTCCGGTGATTTGCATCGATATGAATAAATGGAAATTAGACTGAATCAGGCAACTGTAGGATCCATCATTTCCCGTTTGAATTTTTTATGTTTTTTACTTCACGGTCTTATGAAAAATTGATGAACTTATTTTTTAATACAAAATTGAACAGAAATCGTTTTTAAGAGATTAATTCTCGTATTAAATATAACAACCATTTCAAATAGCCAAATATAAATCACAAAATATTCAATGTTAAATGTTGAAGTACAAAATGAAATATCACAAAATAAAATCGTATGAAATAATTGATAAAAAAAATTGAAGTTTTAGTCCAATTAGAGTGCAACATCCTCGTTTCTCATTTCCTCTGTTTGTTGTTTTGCTACCACTGTCTGTTCCTCGACAGGCAGCCCTTTAAAGGTGAAATCAATAGAATCGGTGACTATGAGAACTCAAGATAGCACTGAGATAACGACGCATCTGCCGCATGAATAACAAGAATGAGGAAACGAATCTTTTTCGAATGGTCGCGCGACGAATTTGCGAGGCAAAACTGCGGCGAAGCTGATCGATAAGCGAACGGTGTTCTCTTCCTTGCTTTTCTCCCTTTCTCCTCTGTTTCTCCCTTTTTCCCAAGCCCGGGCACTGTTTTTATGGACGGCTGGAGGGAGTAACGAGTGTCTCGACTATGTGTACTTGAATATATTCGAATATATTCGAGTCGTTGGAGAGCAGGATGCTGTACGAGGGCCGACCATCGATCAAAAGCTCGGAATGTTTTCTTCAAAGAACCGTCGAGTCGGTTTCCATCCGACAGAAACGAGTCAATGTTTTATTTATACTGTGCAGGCTCCGTTATACGAACACCCGTTATGTGAACGGTCGATCATACGAACACCTGTTATTTAAACGTGCATCTAATTTTTTAGCCTCTCGAATCAATTTATCTTCATAAAATATTGTTACTACTTCCAGAAACAACATCAAGTATCATTTTTCATTAACGTTCAATTCACCAGCTTCGAACTTTTAATGTTGCCGTTCTTTAGTTAATTTTTCCCACAATGCTCGCTTTCTGAAAATGAAAAGCTAACGATAGGATTAACTGTTAACGTCCGTATAAATTTAGTTCAGAATCTTGATTGCGAGTGTAACTGAAGGGTTAAGGCCTTTGTCTGAAGGGTTAACGATCAGGCAAATCTACGACCTGTAGTCACGATGAAATAATAAAACCAGGGCATAAGTGGCAGTCATTTTCTTTATCAAAAGATTTACCAATTAAACAACAACCTGCAAAGATCATTAAAGTGTTATTACAATCTCCATTATGTGTTCCACAGTTGCGGGAGTTAGGGACGCGTAAAATCTAGTCGTAATCACAGTTGCCACATTGTATAATGTTTGGAAAGTTTAAGTTCGTAGTTCAACTTCTGAGCAGAGAAAATCTTATGTTTTTCTTTAATTAAAACTGACTGCAGTGTTTAAAAAGCTAATAGTTTTGTATTTATTAGGTTGTATTTTAAATCAGAACATTACATCTACTGTTTATTATATTTTTTCTATTTACACCATTTTTTCAGCGAATTTTTATAATTTCTGTTTGAGACAGTCGGAACATCTCCATTTACATCGCGTTTTATGTTGCAAACGAAATTTCATTGCAGTATCTTTATTAGAAAACAGTAAATCCCTTATCCGCACAGCCGCAAATAAAATTGCACATCGAATCGACTCCTACACCCGAAGACCGCAAAGTAAAATGGGTCGCTTGAGTAACAATATTCCAAAAAGGGTCCAAGGGTTCGAGCAAATGGTGCTCGAACAACAAAAAAACGAAACCAACATACCACAGCACATTTCCTCGACCAGCTGGCTAAAATGCAAGTTTCGAAATATGCAGGGTGTATATTTCAAGTGTATATTTCAAGTGTATATTCAAGGAGTATATTTTTTAAAAAATATGAATAAGAATGTTTGTAGAGTGATTTGACATAGTCACATTTAGTACTCCGTTAACCTAGTGCCAAGTAAAACTGGAGATTTAAAATAATGAATAATTTTTTGTTAATTTCCATTACAGACACAATATTATTTTTTGTATTCTCTTGATAATGATCTAAATTGAGATCGAAACGTTGAGACAAAGTATTGTGCCTATTTTGCAAATAGTGTAACGAGTAACATTTGATCGAACCAATGCGCCGAAAACATTTGAATTTTGCTTGGAGATTTAAAATGTTGAAAATATGGTACCCTTCGGTTTGAGTTTTCTTTTCGATTCGAAACTCGTAGAAAAATTCTGAATTTCGATGAGTCATTCCCAGCAACGCAGCACCGTGACGCAGTTCGAATCGAAGTTCCATTTAACGGGGAAGAATCGCGTGGGTGGTTCTGCAACTGCACGACCATTCGCAGGCGATTCCCCATGCGAGGTCCTTTCGATTTCCCCTGTAGCTACGGGGAAAGTATATCATCGTTCGACCAACCAGCGTCCCGGACAATTCATCAGGGGGTTGGAAAGTGAACATGAAAAGGACATTCCTTCGGCGGAGATTCTGCTGATCGGTGTAGCCCGCGAGTCGAGCACACATCGAGACTTTCTAAGGAACTGGGAAGTAATGGCCTGTAATACCGTTCCGGCTGTCTATACATTATCGACTACGAAATTGGAATCATCCATTTCTCTTTTGTGCCGAAAGGAAAGTTGCTCGGCGCCGGTCGCTGCCGGAAAACCGATGGTGCGCTCGCTCGTGCGTCGCTCGCTCGCGAAATTCGTTTCTCCAAGAAACAAGCGAGCCGGTTCGAGAGCTAAGAACAGGAAACAGACTTTCCCACGGGAGGATGGATTTTCGGACGCAAATGGCGGCTACTGACTTCTACTGGCTGATTGATCGATCCTGCTCCCGCGAGTTTGAAAACGTTTCTTGGATACCCAAACGTTTAAACTGTGATCCAATAGCTGGCAATAAGTTTGGAGATTCTAGCTTCATAATTTGTTAACTGACTTTAAGGTCTTAGTATATTAGCCCGTTGAACTCGTCTTGACGGAAGCAATAATATTGTGCACTAAAAAGTATCCATTTAAAAAATTGAAGATGGCCTTCAATGTACACTCGTGCATTATAAGTATTGCATCCCCTAAAATTACTGGCGAAAGAAATTAATTTCCAAGTGGCTCTCTCGCAACAGAAAAGAATTCTGGAGGATTGAAGGCTGTGTCGATGGAACGTCTTTAAGGGGATCGTGCAATGATCGTCGGAATGGTTTCTAGTGCAGTTCAGCGTAGCAAGCACAGGGAATGCATCGCCGACAGACGCATGAAACAGCCGAATTTGTGGTCGTTACGTCGACCAAGGATTGCTCGGAAAGGGGTTAGAAACCCGATGGAAAACAACCCCTTTGGTGCACCGTGGAACCGTCCGATCCATTGCGGTCTAGAAGATAGGGCAAGATACAAAAGATTGCTCGCAGGGAGGGATTAACCTTCTCCCATGGGGATTTTAGCACTCGTCGAGCTCATTTTTCGCTTCCTCCCTCGGAAGCTCTGTTCTCGTTCCATCCTCTCCCATTCTTTCCACGAGGAACGCTCTCGATGGGATCCGCTGCTGTATTGTGTCGTTCCAATCAAATGCTCCAATTATTTCCATAATATCGTAGCCCCGTTGTCATCCCCTGCCATGGGAATTGCCAAAGCAACTACGAAATAACCAATATCACGTCAATTCTACTGTCTCTTCCTCCTCGGAAACTGCTCTTGCATATTTGCAATCATGCTTCTCCAATTTTATTTCCGATCGCGAATTCTGCGATAATGATAACTGGCTCAGATACTACGAAGACGTTAAGAGAAATTGAGAATATTATCTTCTTCAGAATTAAAAAAGAAAATACACACACACGCTTATTAGTTTTGCTTTATTTCCTAGAATTGATGCAAATTATTTGACACGTGTAATTGTAATTCATTCTTCACCTATTAATTCTTAATTAACAATCAATAAGGCCGATCGAAAACCGATTTCGAAATACCAGCAGAATTAAGCACAGTGTAATCTGATTACCAATGACGATGTCATTGTATCATTAATTATTACGTACCTCGAATTTTAATTTAGGCGAGCATCGGTGAATTTTAACTCTCCGATAACGGACCATTTTTATAGTTATATAATTAGTAATACTTCGGACTGTTCATAGCTCTAATTAACCTTTTTAAAATTTAACTTTTAATGATTTCTCACGTAGACACATTAGTCTTGCCAATATCCTAAATGAAACAGCAACTCAGTTAGTTTAATTGCCACAAATTGAGTGCTTAAATGTGCATTTGGACGTTCCCGGTCAAAATATACTCCGGCAGGGTATACATACTGTTAATTAGCGAATCCGAAGAGAGATCACTTTGTAATCGAGTTAACGGTGATACAACAATCGTATGAGATTGTACTTCCTATTTATTTATAATTCGCAAATTTTTACCAATCTAGCAAAAATGGTTTCATCGCAGAAATCCTTTATCGCGCAGCTTAATCGTTATCCAGCAAAACCACTAATACGAAGACTGAAAATTCTCCTCTCCCCGGAATCGCAGCCCCCGACGGGAAAACTAAAAATTTGCATGAAAATCTGCGGAGATGGAAGAAACGCGTCGCATGCAAATAAAATTCGCTCGCTTTCTGTTCTTCGTTCTTCTTTTTGGTCTTGCTGTCCGCCATACTTTCTTACAATTAGTGGAAATAGTTAATGGGCCAGTGTTCGGTGACTTTTGCATTTTTTCCATGGGTTTTCTGGGGGGAATTTGCATAAGCGTTCGCGAGTGCCGCCCACTTCTTGTTTGCTCGGTGACCGAGCCTTAATTGAACAATCCGATCAATTAGGCCGCGCCGCCCTGATCTTTGCATCGCGAGTACACCTGGAACTTTCCCCGGGGATTAATTAGTGGAACACACCAGCCAGCCAGCCAGCTACCCACGCCACAAGTCGGGAACGATTTATAAAGAGAGCTAATTAATACATGCCACTCGTCAACGAGCCACGGTGCGAAAATTAATGCCTCCACGCCCTTTGAGAGCGAAAACAAACGAGTTTTCGAGCTTTTCCTCGATTCATTTCGAACCGCGGAAGTTTCGAACTCGAAATCGCATCGCGAACTCGTGCTACCGCCACAGCGGTAAAAAAAAATCCACCGGATTTTACGCAGTATTAAGTCCTTTCAGAGACCGACTCCGAGTGCTCGGAAGATTATTCGGAGCACTCAAATTTTTTATTTTTTCCCCGTCGGGGAAAAAAGAATATTGCAGGGACCTTTCGATGCAACTGTGCTGCATCAGAATGAAAAGCTCCAGAGATCGGCAAGCTGATTAAAGGATGCGTTTTTGGAGAGAAATAGCACCTGCAATTTTGTCGAGGTTTCGAGTGGAATTTTGCGGTTGTCCAATATTATGCAACGCAACATTGCACTATTGAATAATGCAAGATGTGTTTTCGTAGACAATGTTTTTATGAATTATGCAGCATCGTAATTTATATTCGGATCACAAGATGGACGAAGAACAATATTACATCTGATTTTGAAATCTGATTTTGTATGAGTAAATGAATTTTATCCATTTTACGATCAAACAAAATGGAATCCAAAATTTTCTGCTTTATATTATTATATTATTTATATTATTATATTATTTATTGTTTCAATAATTTAACTCTAACATTCTTGATTTCAAGTGTGACAGAATCGTTTAGGAGACAGGGAAGTGTAGGAGATTTCTAAAAGTATGAAGATGAGGATGTCATTTTGTAGTTGGTACAGCTGAATTTTCCAGAATAAGAGGATCTCTCACAAACATTTGCAAATTCCATCCATCGATCGAATAATTCATCGCCCAGCAGAATTATGCGAAATCCGTGACCGGTGCCGCGTCTAAGAAGACGCTTAAAATGCATTGCGCCTTTTTGAATGGACAATTAGATCCGTACCATGGAAAACTGAAGCATCTATGATCAATGAAATGACGCCGGATCATTTACCTATCATGCAATATCACCGACGTGCCCTGACTTCGCTGCGTGACCCATTTCCGACAGAATTGTGATCACTTCTCCCCGAACAAGTACAAATCCACTGAAATTGGAGTTTAGTTGAACCATGCATTCAGCTGTCGGCCGTAAAACGTACAGAAATTTACTTACTATCGAACCCAGAGAAAACTTCTCGAGTTATTTCTGTGAAACTGGAACCCCTCGAAAATGCGTCGGACGCATTAGTTAACACTGAAACGAGGGCACGTGAACAATAATATAAAGGATACGATATAATCAAATCTAAAACACAATTTTACTAAAACATTAAGTAATGTCACCTATTAAATATAAATTATAATATTCAAATATAATTAATATAATAACATAATTTAAATATAATTAAAACAATACAATTTTTTTATTCTTCACAGTTCGTTGAAAATTATAGAAATTTCATAAAATTAAAAATAAAATTGAAATTTTTAGGTTCCCGACTCGACCCAATTTCGATTTCGGATATCCGGGTGTCATGAATCTTCGAGTATCCGCAAATCCCTAATAATTTCCGGTTTTGAGCGGCGAGTGTCGGTGGAAAAAATCGTGAAAAATTGGAGAATCGATTTTCAAGATTACCAAGGTGGGAAACCAAGTCTTTGATAGTGCAAGGATCGCGGAAATGTCGTAGGAAGGGTGGAAAAGTGTGCGCGAGCGAGGTTCCTGCAGGTGGTCATCCGACAGGCTTTGATTCGATGGAAGTAGGGATCACCGGGAATCGGGTTTTCAGACCGAACATCCGGTCAGAATTGTATCGGTGGGACTGGTCGAGGACAGCCTGTCGATACCATCGATCCTCCCTCTCTCTCTCTCTCTTCCTCTCTCTCAATTTCTCTCCAACTCTCTCTCAACTTCGCGGTTCCTTCCGTGCCGAAATGGGTGTACGGACTCTGTCGCGGATATCCGATTCGAGGTTCCATTTTCTTCCGGGATAAACGTCACCGGCCAGTGTTCCTGACGCTGGAAATTTCGGCCCGTTGCACCCGCGAACGTTTGTTTATTTTAACCCGGGGATTACGTGACCGAGGCAGAGGGGACGGTTCTCGTTTGTGCTCCGGATATGTCCGGATGTGTTCCTGCGAAAGCTATGGGAACACAGAGCTGATTACGACGGGCCCCAAACACGTCCCTCCGCGTTAAATGTTGCAAAGATGTTACGTGTCGCCGTGAAAAGATTTTAGCGCTCGGACGAAAATGTCATTGAATAAATTGTTGAAACGTTCTTCTCTTTTTTAAATAATGAAGGCTGTTTGGTGAAATAGATCGTGTATTAAATTGACCAATGATGTATCTGAACTAGAATACAAAACATGGAATTCATTTGTTCGATAGTCTTTTTCGTAAAAATGCTTGAACCCACTTGTAATTACAAGCGGGGATAATATATCTTATTTTGTAATCCAGTTCAGATTAAAATGTTGGATACACATGTAGACCGTATACAGGAACATTGGAAAGATAAGGTAACAGGGCAGTAGCGAAGATGGAATACAGATCGGACTAATTGCAGAGGATATTCCCATAAACTTAATTCGCAGCAGGTAAATAAATAGGCGGCGGTGGTGGGGAGATGTTAATGGCGCTAGACCGTGTTCGTATAATTACACATAAATCTGATATAACTGGCGCGCTTGAAACCAAACAAATACAGATTTCAGCGTATCCGTGTCGGGATACCACAGCGCGGCAATTCTGCATTTCGACTGAGAACAAGTTCCTTTGCACAGAGCCCAGTCGTTGTTAAGCCGTGTCCGTATTTAAAGTGCGCTGCAACGTGTAACGATGCCATTTCGAGTGCAATCTTCTTCTGTTTATTGCGCCCGTATTTTATCTTGGAATTTCCTTAAGCGCGCTTCTTGCAGAGTTTGCGCCGGCAATCCATGAGTGTATAAATTGGCGAAAATTATACCGTGGAAATTAACGGAACGGCAAACGGAACGGTAACGATTGCGCCGCCGGTCCTTCCTTCCCATCCGCCCGTATCCGCGGAAATGCAAAGTTGTTCTCCCGGTGTCATAAGGACCGGGAGTACCGTTCAGAATTGAGCGGTGAATTCTGACTGTACGGGAAAAGAAGTTCCTTCGCACTTTCTCTGCTTGGAAGAACGAATTCCGATGAATTCACTCTATTACTCTTTGTGGCTCGTGCACCCGATTATTTTATTCATCGATTGTGTCCTCACCAAATGCAGAACATTTTTTCATACGAATTGGAATCAATCCTACACGGAAAAATAAGTCAAAAATATATCAAGAAGTTTTTTCCTACAACACACCGTTTCCAAGATAATAGTGATTAAAAATCAGCTAAGCACGCTACTGAAATGGCTGACGCGTCTGGCTACAACCGACCCTATCTACTTCTTGCGCATCGAGCGCTTTCAAAGTCGATTATCTCGTAAACGAGCAGTGATACAAAAAATGGTCACAGCACATTTTTTCCTCAGTTTTTCACGTGAAATAGCCCGGTCCGTCGACAATTCCAGAAATTCGTTTCCGAAAGCACCAAAAAAGTAAATACTACTTTAACTTCTACATAGGTGTACTATGGTTAACATAATTTTCGATATTCAGAGTGTTTCATTATATGTTTCTTATTTATTTATTGGATTTCATTGTAATTTATACACTGCAAAAGGATTTTGAGGTAGTCTTATGTTCACTCAGATCACTTTTACCTCTGTTTTGGTTTAATAATCAAGTCACTTCAATTTATGAGAATCTCTTCGGCACTGTGCTGAAATTTCCCGAGTTCCTTGAACTTTTTCCGAGGACACCGCTCGCCCAATGGTAGGCCAGCGAATCCAGGGTGCTCCAGAAGGTGGAGAGCGCAGTTTTGCCAAGCGATGGATATTAAAACCGCGTTTGCGCGAGTCCTCGTCGCGTCTTCAGGGCGTGTTATTCAAACTCCTTCATCCCAACCGAGGCTTCGTTTCGGAAAGGAAGACCGGGAATCTGGTGGTCGGCGTCGGTGGGTGTGAATTATGAAGTTGAGAACTCGAAGAACGGACAAAGGGAGAGCTTTGTGCGGTGTCCTATGGGGTCTCGGCGAGGGATTTGCTAAGACGGTTCGCCTGGTAAGGCTGTCTCGAGGGTCTTCTCCAGCACGGATCGAGCTTAAATATGACAGGAACGATGAATCTTTAAGAACCGTCTGCCTCGCTCTATTCCTCCGTCCTTGTCCGTTCCTCTTCACCGAAACCGCACCGCAGGAGGAACCCCCTATTTGCCTCTGCGCCTTCGCTCTCCCGTATTATTGAAATCGACTACCAGATTTCGGCTAGAACGCCCAGAGCTGCCTCTTGCATAGTGACAAAGTCACTACCGTATCCCACGATGCCGCGAAACGTCGCCTAAGTAGCATTCCTGATGAACACCGCGTTGGCTAGGTCCTGGATTCTGGAATTAATATATTATCAATCGGCAGCGCGATTCTTCGGGGATTCAACTCGATTGACAAGACTGTCTCGAACCACTTGGGCTGTAGTTTTCTCAGTGTTCTTTAATATGAATTGCAAATAATACTGGAAACATTGAATTTATTTAATATTCATCAAATCCACGGTCTACCGATCACATTGAAATCTGATTAAATATGTTCAACCTCCCCATGTAAAATTTCGAATGATCGTTCACGAACGTGAAGCTACTCTCCGTGTACAGCGGTTAGATGAAGTCTACCTTACCTACAAGCTTGTAACTCCGGACTCGAGGTAGCAAGAGCGGTCTGAATGTTGTTGATGCACGATATGGCAAGAATATATTGGTGCCTGGTCCGACAAGAGTCAGTGGGGGGAGGGACATACACGTCGTGTTGCTAGCTGGTCGGGGATCTATGTATGTACGTCGTAAATGTTCCCTGTAAAAGCTCGCTGTCTGGTTATTACCGACCGCGACCACTTCCGGTTATAAACTACGGCTACCTCGGTTTTTCCAGGACGTTGCGCCTGCGAGAGCGAATTCCCTCTTCTTTCGCTGTAATTTCTTACGAGCTACGGTAAGTTAGCATCTTACTATTCTGCCCCGAACAAATCCACTGTTTATTTAATCAACGGCTGTGTAACGTCAGTTTTCCAAAACCAGTCAAATATTAATATGATCGAAGAGTAGTTAAAATTATTCCTAACCTTCGCAAGGTAAGGTGTAAATAGTAAATAGCAATTTATTTCAGTAAACAGCGATTTCATACATAACCTCATTTTTAATCAATTTTGGATAAAGAATAACAGAGGTTAAAAAGTGAAAACAAACAGATGCAATTTTATTCATATCAAAATTTGTTTTCAGAAATTTGAAGCTGACTCCATATTACCTTGCGAAGGTTAAAATCACAATTTCGAGAAATGTAGAGCCAGATAATTCGATAGGTAGCATAGGTATAGCGTTAAAGCGACGGGAAATCGATTTTCTAATGTTGTTAAGACAGCCCCCAGGTGTGTCGTGTTAGGATGCTGGCTGAAAAGGCATCGGTTCTCGGTCAACCAGCGAACGAATTATTGTGTATCACGCTACAAGCCTTGGCCACACGAGTCCCCGAAGGTTATTTTTAAGCTCTGAAACCCACCGAGCGAAAGCTCCAACTCGCGAGCCACGGATTATCTTTGATCTACCGACAGGAGAAAAATGGGAGTCTTGCTGGTGTACGCTGTTCTCGGACCTTGGATAAGACTCTTTCCCTTGCTCACTGTCGCGCTGTTTCCTTGATGGCCTTCGCTCGCTCGCGGAGGCAGCTGAGAATTTCTGCTGGGCGTGTTTTCCTTCACCGAAGAGTTAGAAATTGCTTTTTAATGATCGCCATTGTGTGCAAAATCCACTAAATTGCCTGGTTAATAACCTACAATTGTACCCATTGATATTTGGACGTTCTTCATCCTTTGGACAGTCTTTAAAAAAAGCGGAAATCATTTGATACAATTTCATCAAATTTATTCTCTTCTCAAGGGTGTTTAAAAAATATTGTACACAGTAAAATCGCAAGGCAATAATAACTTTTTATAATTTGAAGTTTCTCTATCTACGTTTCGTACTGATATTTGTCATAAATTCTATGGCGTTGGATTTGTAAGAAGGGTGCATTTCAAGACTGGTCCGTTTTCGGAGAAGATGACAGGCAAAGCGACTAATTACTGCGAGAAGGTTTTTGCGCGTGGCGTCTCCGGAATGGCGGCGCTCGTTTCGTTTTGACGTTTTTGAGAAATGTGCCCGCTTTCCTTTATCTGCTTCTTGGTTCGCGTGTATGCACGGTCGACCAAGCATTTGCTCGCACCACTGGAAGCGCGGTACCACGGTTAATATTCCCTTGGAAATGGATGACGGTTGCCACGGTCCCATGTGCATCCGTTCCATTTATTTGCTTCTTTTCAAGCCGGGGAAACGGGGCATTAGTGTCGTCGATAAGTCACGAACGCTCATTTGCGAACCGGCTGTGCGTATCGTTGGTGGTTCTACGTGTTTACCAATGATCAACAGCGGTAATTATTCTTAGACTGCAGATATTATATATTTTTCACATTTAAAATTTACGGGCTTGAGAAATTTTTCAACTGGTAGACGAAAATATTAATTTATTGGTGATCTGATGAAGATGCTTAATACTTTAACGGAATATCTTTTTTATACGAACGTCTGTTAAAAATATAATATTATTCTTCGCATAAAGTGAAGCTTATATAAATATCGTGTTAATAAATCGATTTTATTGATCTCGATATAAAAGTTATGTAAATTGTATAGAAATATTTGAAACGAAAGTTATTAATAAAAGTATCACGTGCTCCTCCGTGAAGCACACAATTTATTGTATTCAGAAAGACAAATGGAGGCTCAAGAAACGAAGCAAACGCTATCTATTCCACATAACAACACTTTCATCGAAACTGCAATAGAATGCACCGTTGGATATGCATTTCGTTAGCTGCCGTCGTATTCGCGACAATTTATTGAATCGTATCACGCGCTGTACATCAATTAAAAAATTCGTAAAACGCGTATAAAGCATACGAATGCCCTAGTTGCGTCAACGGATCGTTAAAAATTTTATCGATCCAGAAGACACTAACGTAAAACCTTAAAACCTTAATAACTTCAAGTGACCTTAATTTTTCTTTAATGAAGATTCTTCACTCAGGCTTGGCTCAAATTTAGCCAAATAACTTTCGAGTGTAAAAATCCGCAGGACCATCCATTACCCGGCGTCCATTATTCCCGGGCGGTAGTTGCTTTGAAAAATCTTGGGGCTCATCTATAGTTAGCACATTTCACTCTGCCAGGTCCCGACTCGTACGTCGGACAATGTTTCCTCCTTTAACCGTGGAAACGCCCAGCAACGGGCTACTTTTAACCGGAAAACCACCCCCGTCCACCCCGCTCAAACGAGCCACGATGCCTGCCGAGCAGGATCCAGGCTTCTCGCCCGTGTGTCTGTGTTTATGCTGTTTTTCGACGATGGCATCGCCGTCGTCGTGCCAGCCTTAAAAATGTGGCTCGGTCACGTTGCCGGCGAATGTAAAACTCGAGGAAAACTACTTCGAGACGAACCTGTTCCCGTCGAGCAGGAATTTTCGAAGCCAGCTGTCGACGCAGACGGCACATACGTATATTTGGCCCGATCAAACGGTCGCTGTACGCTACCCCGTTGATATGAATGCGAATTAATGTCGAACATATCGTACGTGATCGGTTTTCCTGCGTACCGGGTACCCTGGAAATTCTGCAGACGCGGAGGAATTTTTTATACGAATTTTTGGCCGACTCACTTCGGTTCGCGAGATGAACGATGCCTGTAGAGGCTTGTAATAATTGTTATGCCTGAAAATGTATTGTTTCGTAGAATTCCGTCAGGTATAATACGCTAAAATATTTTTAACACGAACGTTTGAAATTTATTTCCTAAATCGAGGAATTTTAGATTTTTTAAGTAGTGCTCGAATATATATTTTTTAATTAATTACGAAAACAGAAACCAAATCGACAATTTTTCTTCAATAACATTTTTTAAAATTCTTGTTACATTTTTGTCGCGATGACCGTATCGTGTATGATACCTGCAAACATAAAATGTAGAGTAGTAAATTCCATAATTTTTAGATTCCCTTGCCAATGTGAAATCTGGTGCACTATTAGCAGACCAGTTTATGGAGGAAATGAATTTTCTGCCGGCTCTAATCTCCGGAAACTAATCCATGGAAATCAATATTCGCATAAAGTTCCGCAGTCGTGCGACGACTGTGGGTGTTCACACGAATTTTGATTTTAATGGATTGCTCTGCGAAGACCGGAATGAATATTTACATGACTTTTGGCGCATTTAAAAATACCGTAGGATGTTGTAAACCGTCCATGAATATTTATGACCGTTCTGCAGCTGTTCCAGGAAATTTCGATTTTGCACAGACTAATTTGCTCGTATCTGTACTCGATCGAAATAAATAAAAAATAAATAAGACAAACCCTTTTTAGCACCGATTTAAAAATACAAAGCGTCATTTTATGCCTCTTGAACAGAAAAGTTTCATTGTGTCTGTGAGAGCATAAACATAGTGGAAAACTTGATTAAATTTTAATGAAATTCTTTTCTTGATTAAAAATTTCACTTTGCTACTCGCGGAATGTAATAACTGCACGAACACGCGTTGTCTGCGTATTATGTTTCGCCAAATTCTATCACAGAAAGCATTTCGGAACTTTAATAATTATCCTAAGCGGTTGCAGACACCGTTTTCCGACAATTAGCTACAGATTTAGCACATTCTGATTAAACCGAAACTGATTTATCCAACGAATAAATTTTTTGATTCTGCGAATCGAAGAAATTGGTACTAAAAAGATTATACTTGACCAAGTTCTATGGTGCAACAGATTTTTAGCATTAGCAATTATTTATTACTGTTTATTAACGCATCCATGATAAAAATAAGTACGTGAAATTAAAAACAATAGAAATATTTAATAAGGTACTTTACCGCATAATTATTACACAAATTGTTAATAAATTGCAATTTAATTTTCCCACGAAAACGAAACGTTTCCATCAACTTCCAAAGCCGACTCCAAAATGATCACAAAACAGTTTCCAAAGTATTCACAAAGGCAGCAATAGCCCTCATTGTGAACGTTAAAATTGCCGTTCCGCCATCACGCGGAATACGCAGCAACAATTTCTTTCGCATTTTCGCAACCCCTGTTACACCCTATTTTCGGCGGAAGAAAACAGAGAAAACAATTTCGCCACACCGTGACGGAAACATTTTCGTAGGACTTTGTCGTCTAATTATGAAAGGTGAATTTTCGTGTTTCCCGTTTTAATAGCGTGGCGCACGCGCATTTTGTTTTCCTTCTACGAAATTCGCTCGTAATGTTCAGCGCTCGTGTTGGCATAGCTCTCTATCTCTCTCTCGCGTTCATGCTCTACAGCAGTCGTGTGCTGGGCAGCGGAACGTTTTTACCGAAAATTTATGCTCGATTGTGTGTTTAAGCGTCGTACTTTATGCGTACACCTTCATCTCCCACGAGAATTTCATTGCCTTGCTTTACTGGTTCCTTGATTAAATCTTCTTGCGCGGCGGGTTTCTATACGAACGCTCGCGGGCTATTTATCTAAGTTTGTTGCTCTTATCCGCGATCCTCGGAACGGGAACAATTTTTGCGAGACTTTGCAATCATTCAATACTCTTTCTCATTATCTTGCTGTAGACGCTGTTCTTTCGTGATCAGGTATTTATGGAGTTGTGTTGTATGAGGAGCCCCCAGAATTTCTTGTCGATTTAGCTCTGAGAAAATTGTTATATCGACCGAAAACTATTTTGGCGTTTACTGTCGTATAATTATATAATCACGTTTGTCTAAAAACTTTAATTCAAAATCAATCATTTTAAGTTTCCGCAATTTTCAATCAATCTACCTTGCAGTCAACTATTCTGATAAAATTTATAGTCGCATGTGCTACTAAGTATAGAGTTAAAGCACGAATGATGTGTGTGTATTGTATGTATGTACGTGAGTGTATTTACAGACAACCCTATGTATATTTAAATTTATAAAATAGAGAATCGGAACAGAAGAATTCTAAAATTGTAATGCCAACGAATTGTAAAAAAGAAGATCAAATCGATACGAGCAACCGCGACAAATAACACATTTGAAACGATTGACCTATCCGTGTGTCTTGTTTTGCAAATAAATATGGCTTATTCCTTACATAAGTGAAATTTTCATAACTTTTTTCATAATTTTCTATTAACTAGAACGAAAGAAGTAATTGGCATATTACGATAAGTATGATAAATAAAGTTAAATAAAATATTTAGAGAATCGGAACAGAAGATTCTAAAATTGTAATGCCAACGAATTGTAAAAAAGAAGATCAAATCGATACGAGCAACCGCGACAAATAACACATTTGTCAACGATTGACCTATCCGTGTGTCTTGTTTGCAAATAAATATGGCTTATTCCTTACATAAGTGAAATGTTCATAACGTTTTTCATAATTTTCTATTAACTAGAACGAAAGAAGTAATTGGCATATTATGATAAGTATGATAAGTTATGATAAGGCAGCAACATGTGGTCCCACACAGACTATCGATTTTTGTAAATTGTTTAATTTAAAGTTATTTTGCAACACTACGCAAGTAAGTAACATGGTGTTTTCTTTAATTTTCTATTACCTGTTTATTTTCCTTATAAAACATGTTACGCGTGTGTTCATTCGTTATAAGTTTAAATAATCAAATAATATAATTATGTTTGGTTTCATTACAGACACAATGTTATTAAATTAATCTCTTGAAAATGATCCAAATTTGGATCGAAACGTCGAGATGAAATATTGTGAATTTTTGCAAATAGTGGGTTAAAGTTTTTAAAGTATTAATAGATCGAACCAATGCGCCGAAAACATTTAATTTTTGCTTAAAGCTTATTACGATCGCTATACGTTTAACTGTTATGATAAGTATGATAAACAAAGTTAAATAAAATTGTTCCGTCGTACTGGGACGGATTTTGCCGGTGAGAGCGAAGGGACGAACTCGTGAGAACGCGTGTAACACAAGTTACACAAAGCACAGTTTTAACACTTTATTAACCGTAGTCGCAAGGTACAAGATAGATTCGCTGTTTGCTCGTCTGGTTGACGCAAGGTTGTGAGCTCGGTGCGCGGGGTTTCTCTATATACACGCGGTGACAAAAACGAAAACAGTTTGAATTCGCCCGGTGCGAGCGACCGTTTTGGCGGGCGCGAGCGCTTGTTTGGGGACCGTGGCGGTTCTTTCGGTCGCCCGGTCGATGCTCCCGATGTTGTCGGGCGCAGCCGACGGTTGAGCCCGAACATTCCGCCCGCCTCAGCTCCGCTGACGAAAGTCATGTAAACACACAGGCGTACATATAGGTATATACATTTCTTATATCTATACATTCATACAGCTTATATCTATGATACATTTACGCACGCCATTGTGGCGCTCGACGCGATCGGACATACGCCGCCCGCCGTGAAACGCTACGACGCGAGATTTTTCCGCCCGCCGTGTTGCAATGCGACGCGGAGCGATGCACTTCGCTCGCGGTCGCTAGTGCATCGCCGCCAGAGAGGGGGGAGGGTCTTCTGGTGTGCCCACAGGCAATCGGACGAGCTGTACGATCGGCCGTTTGAATTTTCCCCCTGCGGTACGAACCGTGACGACGCGGACGCGGCCGTCCGAGCCGGGGTGGAGGGTCTCCACGCGCGCGAGCCGCCAGACCGCTGGCGGGTAGTTCGGCTCGCGTATCACCACCAGCTCTCCCGGGCGGAGGTTGGTTTCCGTGCGCCACCACTTACTGCGCTCCTGAAGGGAATGCAGGTACTCCTGCTGCCACTGCCTCCAAAAGTTCGCGCGCATGAGTTCGACCGTCTTCCAGCGGTTCAGCGGGGTCGACGCGCTGTCCAGAAGGAGTTCTCCGGGTAGCGTGAGGGTCGGGCCCCCCGTCAAAAAATGCCCAGGTGTGAGCGCCGCGTAGTCGTCAGGGTTCCGCGAGAGAGGGGTGAGGGGGCGGGAATTAAGGCATGCCTCTACGGTACACAGGAGTGTCGCCATTTCCTCGAACGTGAGGGTGTGCGAGCCCACGACTCTCGCGAGGTGGCGTTTTACTGCCTTAACTCCCGCTTCCCAGAGACCCCCGAAGTGCGGAGCTCCGGGTGGGTTGAAACGCCACGTGATCTCGCCCTGTTCGAGGAACGCGGCGACCTCGGGGGAGTTGACGGCACTGCGGCTCATCGAAGCGAGCTCCCTGGCGGCTCCACGAAAATTGGTCCCATTGTCGGAATATAATTCTGAGGGCCGGCCTCGTCGGGAGACGAATCGGCGCAGTGCGGCCAAGAAACCCGTGGTCGCGCAATCGCTGACGAGCTCCAGGTGGACTGCGCGTGTCGCGAAGCACACAAAGACCGCAATGTACGATTTCTGCGACTTGTACCCTCGTCCCTTGCTCATGCGGGTCCAGAGGGGGCCCGCGTAATCGACTCCGACGTGCGTGAAGGGACGGGAGGGCTCTACTCTTGGGCGCGGTAAGGAGGCCATTATCTGAGAGGATGGCGTGGCGCGGTGGCGGGCACAGGTCACGCACCTCCACGTGACCCTTCGAACGAGCTCGCGGGCTCCCAGCGGCCAGTACGTCCTCCTTAACACGCTCGAGGTGAGCTGCGGACCTCCGTGAAGGGTGGCCTGGTGCACGCAGTCCACGAGGAGCCCGACTAGCGCGTGTCTCGGTAGAATGACCGGGTGCCTTTCGTCGTAGGGGCGCGATGACTGTGCGAGTCTTCCCCCCACCCGGAGCAATCCCGACGCATCGATAAAAGGGTTCAAACGCCGCAAGGGCGACGTTTGTCCCACGACCTCGCCCTTTTCGACGCGTGTCAGCTCGGACTCGAACGCGGAGCGTTGCAGCCACCGAAGCCACAGCGTCCTTGACCGTCTTATCGTCGCGGGGGCGTCGTAGGGAGCCGAACCGCCCGTTTTTTGCCGAAGGGCCGCGACAAACCGGAAGCAGCACGCGGTGACTCTAAGTAATTTCGCCCACGAGGAGACGCTGCTGGGGAGGGGGGCCAAGGGGCTCTCCTCCAAGTCGTGGACGCGAGCGGTGTGTGCGCGTACCTCGAGGTCCGGCGCCTCGAGGTTGTCCGAGCGGGCTTGCGGCCATCCGGACCGCGGGCCCGAGAGCCAAGCCGGCCCCCGCCACCAAAGGTCATGACGGAGCAGCTCGCCGGCGAGGAGGCCGCGTGATGCGCAATCTGCCGGGTTGTCGGCGGTTCCGACGTGCCGCCAGGGCGTTCCCGGTAGTGCTTCATGGATGAGACCCACGCGATTCGCTACGAACACCGTCCACGTGGAGGGCGTCTGGGCCAGCCAGGCGAGCACCACCTGCGAGTCCGTCCACGCGTAAAGGTCGAGGTGGTTCGCGAAGGTTTCGTCGGCAATACGGCGTAACAATTTGGCCAGTAACGCGGCCGCGCAAAGTTCCAACCGAGGGATGCTGACGGTCTTCAGGGGGGCGACTTTGGTGCGCGAGGCAACAAGAGTGACCCGAATCTTCGTGGGGTCGCCCGGTGGCGATCGCGAGACGAGGTAAACCACGGCTCCGTAAGCGCGAGATGACGCGTCCGCGAACCCGTGCAGCTCGTACCGATCGCTGTCGCTCGGCGTTTGTCGCACGCCAAACCACCGGGGGATGCGCGCTCTGCGCAGAGCGGGCAACTCCTCGATTATCGCTCTCCAGGTCGAGCTGAGTTCGGACGGGATGGGGTCGTCCCACTCGGACCCTCTCAGCCACAATTCCTGCAGCATGATTTTGGCCTTTACTACCACCGGGGCCGCCCAGCCCAACGGGTCGTACAAGCGAGCTATGGTGGACAGGACGTCTCTCTTCGTGGCCGACGGGTCGAGTTCGTGTTCCACGGAGAACCCGAAAGAGTCCGACTCGGGGCTCCAGTCCACCCCCAACACGGGCTGAACGGAGGGGGAGCCCCGAATCAGGCTCGCAGCTTGCGATTCCGGCTCCGCGGCCAGTACCAGAGGGGTGCTGGCTGCCCATTTCCCGAGCTCGAACCCCCCACGCCGCATGAGCAGCGTGAGCTCCTCTCGGCAAGAAACGGCTGCATCCTCCGTGTCGGCCCCGAAGAGGGCATCGTCCACATAAAAATTCTTTCGTACGATGGCGCACGCTTGGGGAAACGCGTTCCCTTCGTCCTTCGCGAGCTCGTGTAGGACCCTTTGGGCGAGGAACGGGGCACACGCGGTTCCGTAAGTCACCGTGGTGAGTCTGAACGTCGACGGTTCGAGGTGAGGCTCGCGTCGCCACACTATGCGCTGCAGGTCAGCGTCGTCGTCGTGAACGCGGATCTGCCTGAACATTTTCGCGATGTCGGCCTTAAGGGCAAATCGAGGGAGTCGCCAGCGGAGTAGGACCGCGAAAATGTCCAGCTGCAGCTTGGGCCCCGGCAGTAGAAGGTCGTTGAGCGACTTCCCGTTGGAGGTGGGGCTGGACGCGTTGAAAACGACGCGAACCTTCGGGGTTCCGTCGTCTGCTCGTTTCACCACCGGGTGGTGGGGCAGGTACACGGCGAGGGTCTGGTCTGAGGAGTCTGGCGCCTCCTCCATGTGGTCCAGACTCTCGTACTCCTTTAAAAATTCGCGATACGCCGCCTCCAACGGGGGGTCGCTACGGAGTCGACGCTCGACTCCTCGGAGGATCGAGAGGGCTCGATACCGCGACGCACCGAGGGGGAGGGGACCATCCTCGCGAAGGGGGAGGCGGACGACGTATCGGCCATCCGCCCGCCGTGCCACGGTGGCCTTGAAGTGCTCCTCGCACCTCGTCTCATCGGGAGAGAGGTTGGAGCTGGGAGTCGCTTCCTCAATTTCCCAAAATCCCCGCAGCTGCTGCTTCAGCTCGTCGTCTGCGCAGCAATGCAGAGACGTCGCGACGGCGCGGGTGGAGTCGAACCGTGGGCGCGTGGGGCCCGAGATAACCCATCCGAAGACGGTTTCTTGCGCGATTGGGGTTCCTACCTTACCGCGGCGCAGACCGGAGCGCAGTAATGCACCGTAGTGGTCAGCGCCGATGAGGAGGTCCACCGGAAGTGGCCGTCTCGGGTCTGGGTCCGCGAGGGTGAGGCCGCGAAGATGTGGGAACGCGCCGACATCTAACTGTGGTCGAGGTGCATAGGACGTGATCCTAGTGAGGACCAGGGCCGTCACTGTGAGCGTGGGCGACGCCCGTCCGGATCCTCGAATTCGAACTTCTACGCGCGCGTTTACTTTCCCAACGGGGGCGTCCCCGGCGCCCTTGACCGTAATCGCCGCGGGCCGCTTGGGCAGCCGTAGGGCCTGGACGAGGGCTTCGGAGACGAAGGTCGCCTCCGACCCTTGGTCCAGAAGGGCCCTTACCGCGCGCGTCCCTCCGTCCGGTGTCTCGACCCTTACAACCGCGGTCGCGAGTAATACGGCGCGTGTCGTGCTCTCCGGCGAGCGAGCCGTGCAATTAAGGAGCGCGGCTGGGACCGCATCGCGCTCTGCTCCTCCTCTTGCGCGGTTGGAGACGGTTTCGTGGCCCGAGGGGGTCGACGAAGCAGGATGCAGAGCCGTGTGGTGCGGCCTGCCGCATTGAGCGCATCGCGTCGCGGAAGGGCAGCTGTTCGCGGAGTGGTTTGTCCGGAGACAATTGAAGCAGCAGCCGCGGTTCTTTACGAGTTCCCGTTTCTGCGCGACGGTCATGCCCCTGAATATCGGGCAGCGGAACAGCAAGTGGTCCTTGCTGCATTTGGGGCACTGGACCTTCGCCGTCTTCGCCGCTGCGACCGTGTGCGATCGGACGGGGGGGGGGGGGGTTTCGATCGCGAACGCGTTTTCTTCCTCAGCGAAGCCTCGCTCTTCGGCGGCGAGATGTATATTCTCGAGCGCACGGACGCGCGCCTCGAGGAAACCGTTGAGCGCGTTGTAGGTGGGGGGTTCGCGAGAAGCACCGA